>VWZS01001576.1:0-34025 GCA_013397075.1 Rhabdornis inornatus | reverse complement strand
TTTTTTTTTTTGTTTTTTTTGTTTTTTGGGGGGGGGGGGGGGGGGGGGGGAGTCTCTCTTTTTTTATTACTGGAAAAGGAAACAGCTGACAAAACCTGGTGCACTTCTGATCAAAGGCTAAAAAACTTCCAGACATTCTTTTCAGCCAATTTCTACCTCCTTCAATGAAAAAAAAAGAAAAGAAAAAAAATAAAAAGAAGAAAAAAGGAGAAGAAAAAAAAAGTTTCTGTTAAAATTTCCATTTACTGAAAACCTGGCTTTCCAGAAACATCCAAGTTGCTGCAGGACTGGGCTCCTGACTTTTGAAAAAGTCAGGCATCAGATTTCCCCCTCACTGCAAAGAGAGCACCAGGTCTCTGGCTGTGGTCTTCACAGGTAACAAGGATTTGGGAGAAAAGCTCATGTGAGAGATCCCAGAATTTTCTTCTTTCAGTTAAATCATCCTGAAACTATTATTCTCTACTCTCACAGGGAAAAATCTTCTTCCCTCCTGTTTTAGGTCTGATCCCTAGAGAGACTAGCTATAATAAAAAAGACCTTTAAATTCTCCCCTTAAGTCTAAGAGAGGCTTAATGGTTTTTAACTAGCTATTCATCTTAGAAGAAGTAAAAAAAAAAGTCCCACTGTACATCCTATTAGCTCCAACGAGAGTTCCTCTTTTCTAGTTTTTTTTTCGACTATGCTTTGCTGTTCCATTATGCCATTATAAAAAGCAATAATTATGAAAGCAATAAGAGTCAGATTTTCAAGTTATTTATTGAAGCTTTTTTCCCTTGCCATAAACCTTTCAAGCATTTACTTGTGACCAGCACTAAAGAGCTTCATTTGGTTACTGTTGTGAAACATTAACGTTGCTAACCATCTGGACCCAAGTCATCAGTGCTGCTTTGCTGTTGGTTAGAAACAGCAACAAAAATGTAGCAACCCCACCAGTCAAAAATATTCCTGTGTTCTTCCTTCAGTACATGGACTTCTTACTGCCCTCTCACTACAAATAATGGCAAAGTCTGAGGGGAAACAAGATCTGAGAGAGCCAAGCTTTTATTTTCCCTGGAATGACAGGAATCCAGCGCTATGATTAATTTAGAGTAATTCAATGCTAATTTCATTCTATTTCTTTCTTCTGAATAGTGTGCAGTTTATCATCTGCCTTTATGGCAGTGCTGATGATATTAAAAAACCCTCATAATGACTAGTGGGTTTTAAAAAATTTTTCATTTCTTTCCCCTTATATATAAAAACATCTCCTGACACAACAAGGATGAACTGAATTACATTTAAGCCAGTAATAAGGCTTTCATTTGATGTAGTTCTAACAGAAAACCACTTTAGAAAGTGTGATTTGAACATAATGCATTTTAAGAATTGAATAACTCAAGTGAGCATATAGACTTGGCATCCGTAGACAATATCAAAGAAACTCTATATACTGTCCTAATTGCCATCATAATCTCTGAAAAAAAAGATGGAGAGAATTTTTGGAATATTTATTGGTTCATTTTCCACCTGAAATTATTTCTGCTCCTTTTTTCATTATCTGGATGGCTTTTTGAGCATGAGGTATTGGAAACACTGTTCTTAGGCATAACACTGTATTTCAGTCTTCTAAAAATGCTATTGCTACTGTTATTATAGTTCTAGTATAATACATCTGGCATTTTTGTCAAATTCAAATATACTAGATTAAATTAATTTTAACTATACACTATTATATTGCATATAACATTGGAAAGCCAACATCAAATATTAAAAAACCTCCCTAATTGAAAGTGCAGTTCTACTTTATGGACCCTACACAATAATTACAAATGATGGTGTAAATCTGATAAAAGTCAGTAAAAATGTAGAGTTTTCCATCTTGTTTTTTAGAAGCTTAATTATTTTATAACTTACCTCCCCTCAAAGCCTAGCTAATTTCTATCTTTGCATCTGTAGATATTTCAGCACAATCTGCATGTAAAGAACATTTTCTTTAGGAGAGCCTGTCTATCAGATCATCTGCCAGGGGACCAGTTACTCCAAGCTCTGTGCTTTGCAGTCATGAGGCATGACAGAATATGAATAGCTTGCACTCTGTATTGCTCCTAAAAGCCTTTTATGATAAGACAAGTGCAATATATGGTAGAGACTGCAGGTACCATCCTTCTAGAATGGCATTTGACAGCCTTGTTTCCCAGGCCTGCCTAAGGACCTGGAAGCTGTAATGGTGACCCTTCTGTGGTAGGAGAGCTACTGACTTTTCTAAACTCATTTAGATGAGCTTTATTTGTCTGCAGGAGATGGGTTTTGTTCTCTGCTAGCTAGATCCAAACAGAGCTCAGCTTCTTTTCTGCTCTGAATTATTTGTTTTTCCTTATGGTTCTGAAAAAGGGAAAAGAACAGAGATATGTTCCTTCATCCCAATAAATAACTAGTTTCCTTCTCACAGGGTTTATGGGGAAGAGCATTCTGGACTTTACCATGCTTTATCTTTTAGACCTAAATGTACAGGAATACATCTTACTATATGAGAGTGTAAATTCAGCATGTGTTTTTGGGAGGGAGTATTAGGAATGTGCTATGACTAAACAACACAAAAGATGTACATGATTAACATCTTACCTTGTAGTTATTAAGAAAGTGTTAAAAGAGAAATCCCACAGAATATAATTGTTACAGACTTCACTGTATGGTTTACCTCACAATTCATTATAAGCAATAAGAGCATCCAAAGTATATGAAAGACATTTATCTGAAAAAATGCATCTGTTTTTAAAAAATCCTTTGCTCTGATGGCTTTTATGATAGCATTAATCTTAGAAATTCTCAAAAAATGTAGCTAAAAGAGGATGGATAGATGATGGTTCACATATACATGTGAACTTGAAACCCAAAGCCTAAAGTATCATTCCTCTTACTCTCCTGTCTCTTTTTTCTTGCCAGACAAGCCCATTCTCAGGACTGGAATTCTCAGTTTAATAACTGTAGTGGAGGCATCTGAAGCCACTGCTGACCACTGCTTGGTAAAATTGCACATCGATCTCTTGCAGGCTCCTCTTGAGTTGGAGACTTGATGCTTGACACCTTTCTAGGTTTCTGCTGGTGTCTGACTATGCTTTGACAGAAGGTTATGTGACTGCCATACATCACTTTCTGCGAAACAACAGCAAGGCCCATTGAAAAGCAGCAGGTACACTGTCCTTTCACTCCCAGCACTGGCCCTCATACTTGTGCTACCTCAAACTGCAATTGTACCACAACTGCTTTCATTACATCTGATGCTCACTCCTAATACTCTTATCTGTACAACTGAGAATTCTGGATCCAGGTCTACAGATGCTGCTCTTATGTCCTTGAGGATAGCATACTCTGTTTCATCTCTAATAATTTATTTTGATTATGCACTTTCTGGACATCCAAGGAGATGAAAAATAGAATTTTTCTGCAGAGCAGGCATTTAAAAAAAAAAGCAAAACAAACACAACAAAATAGCCAAAACTTAGTTAGCAATTGTTGATCTAGATATTTATATAAAATGAGAAAAATCATAATGCAGTACAGAAAGTAGTAATACAATTTGCCATTCTGTTTGTTTGCTATGTCTAACTCAAGACAATATCCTCCTTTTTTCTTAAGCAGGCACTCACAGAGTGCCAAACAATGTAATTTATATTTGTAAGGTACCATGGGGACATGCAGTTTTGTTGGCTTTTACACAGCATTCTTCGTCACCAGTGGAAAACCACAAGGAACAAGCAGAGCTTACCAAGGAACGTTGAATTAGTATTAGTTATCACACTGACTTCACAGCTGTGTTCATTTGAGGTACACCTTGCACTTTGTCTTTTGATTTAAGCATCAAATCTCTAATTCAGTAAGAGTCATATAGGTGGTTTAGCTTAAAGCTCCCATATGAAATGTAAATGCTCAGTTCAGTAGGTGTGAGCAGGGGAATGTGAATGTATATCACATTTTTGCTGCTGTCAGTTGTAACCCTTGTAAGTAAAACAAGAAAAGCAAAATGATGGCACTAATGCGAAATTTTTTATAATGAACTAGTGATAGAATATTCGCTGCGTTTAACAAATAGAGGGATTGTTTGATAAATATTAATAAAGGATAATTAAAAGAACCAGTTGCACCTTCTTTAAACCTTTCTTCAAATGATGAAACCAAATCATTATGTTTTGGACTCTGCAAATCATACTCTAATTGCTAAAAACATTACAGAATCGTTTTTCTTTTCTGTGAACAGCTTAATTTCTTTCAAGTTTTAGTATTTATGTGAGTACATGTGAGAATGATTGTTTTAGTAAACAGTGAAAACAAACTGCTATCTTCTTTGTATTAAAATGCTCTGTTTCACTTGTTAGTCCAAGAAAAATCAGCAGGAAGAATAAGATAGCCCTATCAGATACTGATTTTTCCCCTAGAGCATCAGATCTTTTCTTTCTCAGACTCCAGGCAGAATTGTGATAAATGCTTTTGGGTGTAGTGGTGGAGACAGGAGCCAGTATTTGGAGAGTGTTAGCAAGGACACACTGCAGTTGAGAGGATGGTCAGGTGTGAGTCTGAAGGAATCACTTTGGGAATAGAGTCAACGTGGTCATTTGAGAGCTTGAGTGGGGCTATGAAAGAAAGAAGTGGATCTATCCACTTTAATTTAAGCTGTGTGTTTTTCTCCTGCTAGACTGCTCTTGCAGCACAATCTTCCTCTGCAAGGTCCTTTATAGCAGTAAGAGAAGACTTAGGGACTAGTAGCACAGTTTCTGGTGACAGTGGGAGGGATCTGAAGCTGGAGGCACTGGCCCTTCTGTAGAGTGTGGGGTGGGCCAGGATCTCCAAGCAGATGTGGAAGAGGTATGATGGTTGGGAGGTGGTGCTTTTGCAGAACTCAATGCCCTGAAGTCTTTACCAGAATGCACCCATGTTGCTACCCCCTGGTGAAACTCTGTTCCCACCAAACTCCCTTTCCTATTCTCTCTTGGCTGACAAAACCAATCTAAATGCAGTAAGGCCTCCCTGATGCTGTCCACAGAGTTCGCTCAGCCCATACCAATGTGCCTTGAGAGACACTCAACACCTTCTTGGGAGCCTGTGCCAAATAAAGCAGAGAAAAAAATGTTCCACCTTCATTTATCCCTGCATATGAGTGGATATTCATAGCAAATTTTCGGGGGTATGGCTCTCATTGGAGATCCCTGGGTATTTTCTGCTTCTTGGGATGGTGCCTACTCCATGGGAAGCAAGTTCAACTGAGTCTTATCATGATTCACAGTAAGTACTGTACTTTATCATCCCAAATGCTACAGAGGAGATGCTTTTAAGTTACAGGGTGGTGTAAAAAAGCCGTAGACTAAAATTCCTACTGAATCAATCTCTGCTTACTGTGAGATGTAGGAATTTTCTAGTGTGAGGTGGTGGTCCAATTAGTATCAATGTTCAAGGCAAAAGTTCCTGTCCTACTAATGCCAAGGGTACAGATTTGAACACACACTTTAATGCATAAAAGAACTACTAAAACTTGTACCCTGAGGCCATTTAATATGTCTACATTTTAAGAAGTGTGGTTTTAAAATAAATGAAAGTAGGAGCTTACAAGAATTGCCTTAAAGTAATTATGCAGAAAGCACCTAATAAACTTTCTCACTATTGCCAAATTAGAGTTTAGATAGGTATCAAAAACCAAAGGGTGCCTATTCCAGGCAAAATAATTGTAGGCAGTGGTGTGTTGAGATGAGGAGTGTTCTGTCTAATCAATCAGACATTTTTCAGGTTCTTGGAGGCAGAGGTTTTATTCCACTGAACAACCAGGTGGAGTGACATTTAAAAAAAAAAAAAAAAAGTAGAAAAGAAATGGGGAGAAGAGAGTGCTGGAAGAAGTTGGAAGCATATAGCATGAGACAGAGATACTGGGAAAGCCCAGAGTAAGCCATAGCAAGCAGGAGTGGAATGAGACAAACAGTGTAAAATGAATATTTAAATGGTGACAGTATAATGAATTAAGACAGTCAATTGAATATACAGGATATAGAGTTATTTGCTTAAAACTGTCCTCTGTGAAAGTCTTGCTATGGAAATGTGATCCAGGTAGAAATGGCAATAAAAGATGGTCCTATATAAAACAGTTTTTTATTTGTATTTCCCTGCCTAATACTTATTTGAATGCAAAGTGCACAGTAGTGCATAATACTTTGGTTTTATGAGGATTTCAAGAGACATAATTTTTAAAATAAAAGTTAGAAAGCAAAATGTTGGACTTGGGGTCAAATCATGGTCTGCAAATGGTGCAGAATCTGGTATTAGCTGAGAAAGGATTATTATAACCCTGAAAAGAGTAAGAAGAGAAGAATTTAGCCTTTTCATTCTTTATTTATTTGGTCTGGAAAACACTTTGTTCATTTTGAAAGACTACAGAACTGTAGTGTAATTTTAGAAATCAATAGGAACCACAATTTGGAAACTTCAGACATACATAGCAGCATGACAAGCTGGCTAAGTTGCTATTTGATTAACTTCCAAATCTTCATTTTGGCAGACTGAGCTTGTTTTATTCTCACTGATTGCTTTTTTTTTTTGTTGAAATGCCAATTACAGTTCTATCACCTTCTAAATAACTTCTCATTTCTGAGGTGTGTAAATGCCTGTATGGATAAATTCAATCTGCCTTTCATGTATTTGATATTAATCATGCAGAAAATCTTCTTAGTAACACATTTATATTTTCTAAAAAAATTGAGACTTTTTGGAATAATTGGGTCACTAGCTGTAGTGGCTCTGCAATTTCTATTGAAAAAAAAAAATCTACAATTTCTGCTTTTTAGTATGGAAAAATAACAATCTTTTGGCTTTGCAATGTTTGCACCTCTTTACTTGAGTGAAGAATTTCAACAGAAAAATGTTTCCTCTGAGGGTTTTCCATTCAGCATTTTTGTTGCTCAAGGTTACTGATAAAGCCTGTGAAATGAATGTTTTCTAGGGGCGCTAAAGCTATTTATTTTCAAAGACTGACACACCAGGGAAAATGTGTGATGCATGACAATTGCTCAATCTCAAATCTTAGAATTTGATTATTAAGCCGATAGACTCAAACCCATAGCACAGACCCAATGGCTGTCCTGAGTTTTCCAGAGGATTTGTGTCCCAGTGAATGCCTAGAAAACACCAGTGTCCCCCTTCCCATCCACCACTTTCCCAACACACATACTGCTGCTTTGGTATCTATGCTAGGTTACTGTTCCAATGTTAATTCCCCCCATACACTGATGGGGACTGTTGGTTGTAGATGATGGGTGAACAAAACCCCGTGCAGCACGTTCAACAAGTCACCCAAATTCTACTGGAGTCAGCCAAAGTGCAGGGAAGTAAAATTACATCGGCAAAAATATTCATGGGTTGAAACTGACATCAGTGTTCTTATTTAAAGTGTTGAGTTGCTTCAATTAATTTCTGATGTTTCTTTTTCAGCCTTAAGGTAAAGCAAAAAGCTTGTGATATTTTTTGGAAGTCATCATCGTCCTCACCTGAAAAGGGATCCAGATTTGCTTCTAAGTGGTAGGTGTTTGGCTGTCCTTGTTTCTGTGCTTCACTCAGAGGTTGACTCTATGCTCATAAATTTTGGGCCAGCAAAATCTGTGGAGCTAATTCTGATTTACTAGTACTAAATAAAACTAATGAGGCTACTAATACTGAATATTAAGGTCAACTATGCTATATCAGAGAAGAGTTAATCTCATTTAGGCAAGTGTTTTGTTTACATGTCTAAGAGAATTTTTGGCCTGATCTGACAGCATTGTTTACTTCTGATTAAATTAATTGATTGGTGTGTGGTTTTGTTTTGTTTTTAAATTGGAGGCAAAGCAGTTGTTTTTGATAGAACCTGAGCCTTTAAAATTAAATATTTGCTGTCTCAAAATTATCAAGCACCATGACTATCTTGTTAAATGATGACTGAGACTTCAGGCAGTCAAGACAGATGGCAGGGTGCAACTAAGAAAGCAAAACAGAGTCATTGAAGAATATATTGCTGGTTGTTCCACAGACATTTTTCTTTACTGGAAAGCATATAATTTTTTATAAGTTTAGATAATTGGGAATGCTCCTTTCTTGCATGCCAAAGAAATGGACCTGTTGGTCTGACCTCAGAAAGAGGTGCTAATTTTACCTACATGTTCAATCTTCTGAGGCACATTGCCAACCACATGGGCTCAGTGTCAAAGCTGAGAACAGAACCCAAAATTCCTGATCCCACACACTTTGCTTAAAAATGAGATAAACAGAAGAGAAAACCCATTATTTTCAAGCTATTTTTAATCAAATCTGTAAGATTTTAATGGCTGTAAATTAATTATTAATTAATTTTTTACATTACAACATTTTAAAAGTTTTATGGTTTCAAGTTTTGACGATTTTTTAACTGGGAACTAAATAATATAGAGCAGATTCAGAGGAATAGATCTGAATTCAATAAAACTAGTTTGCTTATTTGTTTTACAAAAAGGCTGGACAATCTAGTAGAAAGAGATAAAAATGCATTATAACATTGCCTGCATTTTCTGCAGATTCCCATGTGATCCAATGTGTACAGGACAGGATTTAAATAACAATTAGAAAAACATTATGTAGTCATACATAAACCAGTAACCTGGTTAAAATGCTGAACGCCACTTAGGAAACCTTCCTCTGATAAACTGACTGCCAGGAAAAACGGGGAGGAGGGGCCGGTGGCAAGGTCCTTCTAATGACTTATGTAACAGTGGGTGAACAGCAAACACGTCTACTGTGCTACTGCATATATTAAATATAACAAAAGGCCATGCCAGGAAGTTTCTTACAATTTTTGATTTCATGGCATGCTTTTATTACTTTCTCCATTTTTTCAGTCACAGGTTATTAGATTTACTGCAGCTGTGGAAGGTACAAGGAATTAGTATCTGTCGGGTATGGTGCCCCTAATGACTTTCTTAGGTTGCTCAAGTACAAACATCTTGCACTGATATTTATCAAGTGAACACAATCTTTCACCTATTCATTTGTCTTAGGAATGAAGAACATCATGTTCCCCTGACACTGAAAGCAAGATTTCAATGAATGGTAAGCGCAATAGAAAAGACAAAATTTTGCATGGTCTTAGTGATTTTTAAAGTATGCTGAATAAGATTTCTCGCACAACATTGCTTCAGCCATTGCCATTAATAAGAAGTTTTAGCCTTTATTTTGTAAGTAGTATCCTGTACAAGTGCACTTAGAAAGCTGAAAGTTGTCAGAATAGCTACTGATCTTTTTGACAAGCCTAATCAGCCTAATTTGGCCGATAAGAGTAGAGTCAGTCTTGTCTGCCCTGATGCTATGAACTGAAAAAACATGCATCTAAATGGACAATGAAAAATCTAGTTTAATTACAATCATAAATTAAATGCTATCATATTATCATATCTTTATCATACTATCATATTTGATTAATCTTGCTATTTGAAATACGCAATGCTGGGTTTAAACTAGGTGAGATTCATCGGACAAATTTTAGTTCTTTTTCTGTAGATTTTGTTTTACTTTCTGCTGGGTATTTTCATTGTTGAATTCCATACAAAATAATTAAAGCAAGGAATGTTTCAAAGTTTCTTACAGATTTGATATTAATTTCCCTTTAGCTACTTATAGGAGGGGTGGGATGCATACAATCAACCCCTTAACCAAACTAATGGTAATTTGGTTCAGACTCTGAAGGAAGTAAAGGCTTGAGCCATAGCCCAGACAGCCAAGAACTCTTCTAGTTGCAATATGAAGACCCACAAAGGCAAAGAGTGGCACTGGGAGCATTGATGTGAGCGATGTTGGAACACCCATCATGCAATTAACACATGAACAGCAAGTAGACTTTCAAAGTCTCATCTATCAAGGAACAAAGAAAGTTGTGGGTACAAGGAGTCTCGTGCAGACCTTTCCCATTGCATGTAATTTGGCTACAATCCAGGCACTTTATTCCACAAATCTGACAGCCTAAATGGGCCTTCTTTGAGCTCCCCTAGCCAAGCAGCCTGGCAGCATGGTGCTGGTTTCCTCTGGAGCTGCGATGCCTCTCAAGGTCACTTCTTGAAGCAGAGAGACCGTTTACCAGTGGCAAATGTTTGGGAAGTGACTGATACTATTCAAAACCTACTAGTATGGTAACTATGATTTGTGCCTTGGTGTTTTTGAATCATTGTTCAAGTGATTCACAGTACTACAGTGAACCTTGCCACCGAACCTTGGCTATGTTACTCTTCTACATCATCATATTAAAACTTTTGCTAATACCTTTGGTAGTGTATCTGTCAGCAATCTAAATCACCCATTTATGACAAGAGGGAAATGTTTTTGATGAGCTTTGGCCACAGCACTATTTGGTTCCATTGATTTAAATGGTAATTGCATCAATTCCTACAAGAAATATAGCTATTATCATATCATAATGGTTTTACTTTTGCATAATGAAAATCAGTGCAGCAAGAGAATTATCCTGATTTTTATGTCTGTTGCAGTTTCTGGTATTAATATTTGAAACATTATTCTCTATCAGATGTTAGAAACAAATTTGATAGGCTGAAAACATGTGGTGTGGAGGTGGAGAAAAGGACAAGAGTAAGAAATCAAATACCCTTGAGAGGTAAATACAACTAAAATATACTTAATAGAAAGGGAATGATAATTGTTGTTGAAATAACTACTGTAAATCTACATTATGACCAGAACTGGGCCTTTTATAGTCTCTGTATCTTTGGTTTTAAAAAAATTTAATAAAAATGCCTCTTTAGACATCTCATTAAAGTTGACTCATTATTGTGGAACTCCCATATAGTAATGCTTGTCTGGCTTCATTACTTTTAGCACAGCTACACTAGCATAAAAACAATGCAGTGATTATGAATATATCCTTCAAATTCCAACCAAGCACTAACCAGTGTCTGATATGAGTTATGAGACCATAAATCTACTGTATTTGCATCACATACTCTACCAGAAAACAGTTTACTGTACTGAATGCTCAGCTACTGAACCACTATCATGCTATTACTATTATAGTTATTTACTACGAAAGGTTGACAGTTTGATAGGAACTATTATTCTCAGGCAATGTAATACAGATATGAGTTCTTGTGCATAATTCATTAGTTAATTATTTTGTTGGTATTTTATTAACCATTGGCTAAAAGTGTTTTGTAGTTTTTGGTTTTTTCCCCCCAAATCTATAATACTTCAGGCTTTCAGTGAAGTAACTTGTAGCTACCTGTTTTATTTACAAGGGGATTGCAACAACTTGATCAGTGCTTCCTCAATGATCAATTAACATCCTTTGAAACAAATTCAGAGAAGATATATGAAATTTTCTGAGTCTGCGCTGGGTTGTCCATGTGCTAAATCAGGAGAATTAGGGGACCCCAGGCACGCTAATTCAGAAATGTTCTTCCTTCAATCTTTCAGCCAGGCCGCACAATATTAATGCTATTTCTGTTAAGAAGGGACATGTTATAGAGGGACTGAGGACAAGCTGCTTTTCGGATATCATAACGTGTTGGATGGACTGTATTTCAAAGGCCACTTTTCTGTTCTCCCCTGTGCAGCCACAGCAGTAAGAAAAGGTTATTTGTTTTCCTTTCCACTACTTATGATTTCAAACCATGGCAGACACAAAACCTGCTTGATATCACTGGAGATTTGTGTTTTGGTAATTTGTGATGTGTTTGTGATTTGTGTGTGAACTTAATTTAGTAAAAATAAAGATCTTTCTTCATGAGAGCCTTTTTCCATAAAATGGGATGGGCGTTGGAACAGTGTGTTGTCTTTGTCCCAACACTGTTGAGGAACAGCTTAAATTAAAGGAATGCACTAGGAAGGAGCTCAAAAATTTTAAGTTCACTGCTACTAGAAACTGTTCAATGTTAGGAGTGGAATGAAAGCTTGAATTATAGGTCCAGTAAAATCTGGGACAACCAACTACTTGTTTTTTTACCTAAAAGGAGCAAAAGAAATAGACCTGAAATTTTCAACCCCTCTCACTACCTCTGATGGTCAGTTAAGTGATTCAGTTAAGTGACATGAATTGTAAAGTAAGCTCAGGAGCTACATAACAAACTAGTGACTATTTTATGTATATAAAACTACAAAATATGCATGCCCTTGTACAAGGCAGGGTGAGAAGCCGTGTGAGAGCATGTGGATGAAAGTTTATGGCACATTTCACTGAGAAAGTTGAAGCCAACTCTAACATATACATAGATGGATCATGTTTCTGAGATGACCTTTTAGAAAACTCTTCAGTATAAAAATGCAGCAAAATTCTTTGGGAATTTTCTAAGGAGATCCTTAAAGCTGGAGTGTCTGGAACACAAGAGACATTTACTGAGACACTTTTGGGCAAACAATACAAGAGACTTTCTCAAGAGGTGATGTTTGATGACTGCAGCAGGTGCTTCAAATGCATCATGTCTCAAATTGGAGTTCGGATATGCAATCAAGTTATTGCTGTGTAAAACTTTTTCAGGCTTTTGCTGAGCCATAATGACTGTTTGTGGGCATGTCTTTAGTCGTAGAAAATTACAATGCAAGGTTGAAAATCATCTTGGTCTAGATGGCGGATGAAGAAGGTGTGCAGCTGTTGAGTACGATGCTGTTTTGTGTGTGCAGCCAGGCAGACAAAGGAGGAGGCTGAAGGGTTCTTAAACCCATGCCTGACTTAACTCAGACTGTGTCTTTCTTTACAGTTGATCTACACTGAAAGCAGGCATGAGGACAGCTGCCATCACTCAGTTAATGTGCAGTAACCTGTTCCTTCAAACAGACAGTGCGTGAATTTAGAGAATGATCCTACTGCCTAAACACACAGCACACAGCCTGTGTAGTCACTTCGTTAGCAAGTTAGAATTAGAAATAAAGAAAGAAATATATTTTTGAGTCCTCTGCTGCAAAGGTAGAGACCCACATATACGGATTCAGAGGCTCCATTCTGGCAGCACCTGGGCTCTGGCAGTGGGTATGACCTTGTTGAACATCTCCCTTTACTGACAGCCTTAGGAAAACAAAATTCTGTTCAGCAAACCTGCAGCAGGTTTTGTAAAATGACCTGGTAGAAGATTTACAGATAAATCTGAAGAACTCCCTAAAGGTTAAGATATAAATTTAAGTAATTTTAATTTTTTCCTCTATTAATATTTTTCATACTAGTGGACTTACAATTAAATTTTCCTGCTGAAATGACTTCAGGGCATTAGCTTTGCACGCTTAAATATTTTTCTGTTTCCTCTGCTGGTCTTAGTGGGGAAAGAAAATATTTTCTTAATCATTGTCTTAAATTCCTTTAGCTCTATATTTGGCAAACGTTATAGATTTCATTTTTAAATAGCCTTTTGGAGGATTTTTTTTTAAATTCCAAGTCAATTTTTACAGAAAACAGTGACATTTTTCTTACTTGGAAAGTTTTTGTTACTGTTGTCACATTTAACAACTTTAATTCTTAACCTTTCTTTTTTTTTTTTTCCCCTCAAAAGATTTATAACTGGCTCCATTCCAAAATTACATACTTGCTCTTAGACAGCTTTTTTTTCCTAAATAACTAAGCTTTTATAAAACAGGATAACAACATCTGTTAGGACATGCTTTACTACAAGCTTATATATCCACTTTACTTTTCAAAAGACAGAGGGCAATTTCAGATAAGAGGACATAGAATAGGTAGAAGCAGACTGAATTCCCAAGTATTTCTATAGGGTTATTCACTATAGATTTGGTAGCATTGTTACTGTCCTTCCCTTTACAAAGATTGCTATCAATGATTGGAGTAGAAACTAAAGCTTATAGGAATTGGCCAGTATATCTACATAAATATATGCAGGTATAAAACAGTCTAAATTACAATATGCATGAAAAACTACTATCTTCATATCATGAGTACAGGCCAATACTGCTGACTGTTTGAGTAAAAACTATAAAGGAAAGATATATAATTCAATTTATAATTTCCTTTCTGTTGAAAACACCCATACCCTGAGATTTCTTTGAAGCAATCCTTTGCTGAGCAATCCTTTATCCTATCCATTGTAGGTTTGCATTCGCTAATCTCTCTAGGCTTTGCAAAAGGAAGAAAGTGTTATTATCACATTGCAGCAGGCAGAAAGCTAAGGTGAAGTATCCCCTTTGAAAACTTGATGGAAATGGCAAGGGAGGATAAAAAGGACAGGGATTTTACATCACTGACAATCTTAGTTGTAAGCTTTAAAGTCTACAGTATTGCCAGCATCTCAGCTAGAGGGTCCCAGCCTTTGGGAAGGTGGAAGGCATGAGGCTGGACTGGCTCCACTGCCCTGGCATTGCACCCAGCTGCACCTGACTGAGATGATGCACAGAAGTCCTATTTCTTGGCCTTTCCTTGCTACCATCCTGTTGGAGTGGGAGAGATGCCACTCCTGCCAGGATGCAATGCAGAGGACACCACTCTCCACATGCAGTGAGCCACCTCCTCATCACTCATGCACTTAGTGATGACATGCTGAGAAGCTGGAGCTGGTTCCCCACCATGCCTTAGATGTGTGTGTCAGACCTCTGAGCTGTCTTTGGAGCTGTGTCTGCAACGCACTGCATTCAACTAGTTCCACAACATGAATCTTGGGAAAGCTTTTAACTTGGGAGCAGTGGTGTGCAAATGTGGCTGTGCCAATTCCAGACTTTCACTGCTAATAAATTCTTCCTGTGCTGCTCGCTTTATAGAGCCTTTCCTGCTGAGGCCTTTGATAGATGAAAAAATTCTTCTACTTTTTGTGTCATATAGTGTGGATATATGTTAACTATGTCAAATCCACAGGGTGAAATGACAGCATTGAGCAATCAGAATCTAATGCACTGCATGTTAACATCCCCACTTAGTTGTCTGTAATGGAGAGTCTGGTGCCTAATTAGTGCAAACCACACCATTCTTGTTAAACTGTGGCCGCCCCTATTGCTAAAATCACTTCAGCTCTTCAGGTATTAGCCATGGTGGGAGATTATATTTACAAGTATTTATTAATTACAAAATATCAACTCCCTACAAATTCTGAGTGACAGCTTCTTACTTCATATCTGAAGAGGAGAACCTGTCTCTCTAGGAACAAGGAATAATGTCATCTATTCTACATTGCATGTAAAAAGATGAGAGAATTCAGGTTTTAGTGGCTTCTTCTGGGAATAATGTTATTCACGATATAGAAATTCAAGACAGTCTTGGGCTGGCTAATGGGACAAAACCTGAAAATTACAAGTAGGTTTAAATTGCATTTGCAGTAAGCAGTAC
This sequence comes from Rhabdornis inornatus, assembly GCA_013397075.1. Classification (NCBI taxonomy): domain Eukaryota; kingdom Metazoa; phylum Chordata; class Aves; order Passeriformes; family Rhabdornithidae; genus Rhabdornis; species Rhabdornis inornatus. The sequence continues at coordinate 18,745 of VWZS01001576.1, read as the reverse complement.
AAACTACTGCTTATTCACATGCTCCGTTACTCTAGACTTGCTGTTGATTCTGCTGGGTCCCTTGCTGACTGACTTCTGCTGCTTCACTAAAAGATTTTTACTGTACACATATGATAAAATATTTTTTAAATGAAAGCAATGACAATGAGCAAAAAAAGTTTTTTTAGCTCAAAACAGAATAAGAAAACCTGGAAGGGAGGGAGTGTGTTATAGAGGCTAAATCACTGTGACTGTTCCATTCTAATTAGGAATGCATAGAAAGGTATAAATCTGACTTTCCAAATATTTTTTAATGTTGCTCTAGAAGAACTTAGGATTTTAGCACCATAATGGATATTTCATGAAAGGTGCAGCCTCAGACTAAAAACCCAAACATTTCTTGGCCAAACATTCCTTAGGGAGAAATCCTTCCATCAAAAAATTCTGTATCAGCCAATACAGCCTGCAGAGTATACATGTGGAAGATAGAGACTTGGGACTGTGGAAAACACATGTTTAATAATGGAAAAGTTCACCATTTTACAATCTTATTTAATTTTGAAAAGCAGCAGTTAAAAAGGGAAAAGAAAAAATACCCCACTACATTTTTACATATATAAAATAATAAATGTAAATCAATACAAACGACATTTTATTTCCTTTCTAAAATCACCAAATGTAGTAAAAAATATTTTTCTTGTTTCTCCTTGGAGGTTCCTATGCTTAATTGATATTACAATGCACGAGGAATATAGGTCTAGGCACTAGTAACAGAACATCATAGTGCTGCTGTGACCTCATTTTGTTAATCCAGATTGTTGGTTCTCTGTAGTTACTTGTAGGAACCATATAGACAGACATGTCATGATTATTCCTTACCAGCTCATTGCTGCCATCCTCATCAAAATCCTCCTCTATCCCATCAGTCATATCTTCTCCATCCCCATCTGCATCTGGCCCTCCTTCAATTGGCTCTTCCGTAGAGTTATCTGCATTCTCTGATATGCATTCCTCTTGAATCAAATCAGCATTATCTTCCATTTGTTTCTTTTGGGCTTCTGTAAGGAAAACATACTCTATAGAGATTCAGTAGCCTTTCCTATTGGTGGCAAAGGAAAGTGCTCTGCAGAAGGAACCTAAGCTTCCGTCTCCAGATGTGCTAGCTTTGTAAAATTCTGTGTGATAATGTCTACCAGGCAAATATGATTGAAAACTATTATTTCAAAAATTAGTCCATAAATAAATCACAATATCAGTATGGTCATCTACCTCATCTAGGCCATGCAGTGGATGAAAGCTTGATTTACCAACAGATCCAGCTTTTTGATTTTCTGTACTTGACTTTGCCTTAGAATCCAATTGGCGTAGTCACCAGATATTTATTCAGGTGCAGCCAATGAGAAGTACATAAATATCTATGCTCTGAGAAGCAGAAGGCTGTTAATTGCCAATAAATAAAGAAGAATTTGTGTGAATTTACTGTGAATATATCTTAATAGCCTTACAGGTAATCAACAAATCCTTTTAGACAGGTAAACATGTTTTTATGGAGTAAAGTATCCATTACTCTTCATTGGTATAACGTGCTGAAGTAACTGGAGAATGGCCCCCCTCCAGTGAACCAAATATTGGCTTCCTATATTTTCTGCAAAGGGGAGAAAAGAAAGACCATTTCCATGGAGGCCTGAAGAATCTGTTCTGGTTGACTGTTCTGGTTCATGTGTTTGAAAAAGGACTGGATGTGGCACTCAGTGCCATGGTCTAGTTGAGGTGTTAGGGCATGGGTTGGACTCGGTGATCTTGAAGGCCTCTTCCAACCTAGCCATTCTGTGATTCTGTGACTTCATGAGAGTAGCTGCGTTGTTGTGACTAGGTATTGTGAAACTCTTGGATAAGCTGAGGAACTTCATCCAAACAGCAGAAATCCAGAGGAAGATTGATGGAAGAATGACAGAGACAGACTGGCTAGAAGAATGTTTGAAGAATGTAGAAGAAATAATCAGAGTCTTATTCCTGTGCATGTCAGGAACTTATATGAAAAACTTTAAGTACTCAAAATGAATCAGGCCAGAGAATTAGTTGCATGCATCTAGAAAAACAATATCAGTCTGAGGATGATCAATGACAGAATTTCTAGAACAAAATATTTCTTCCTTTGTCAGAGTGACTGTTTTGTAACACTAGTAGTTCATTACCTATCTTGTTGGACAACCAATGAATCAAGTATTGCCTTGAACCTCTATATTTTTGAAGCTCTTTGAGCATATTATTTTTTTTACCATAAATTATTACCAGCTAAACACACTATTCAAATCTGATTGCATTTTTCTGTTCCATAGTCTTAAACCAAGACATTTGTTTTATGTTTTGATTCTGCACATTTATTTTGCCACTTGCATTCATCTCTTTAGTCGTCATCAGTCTTTAGTCCCTCATTTTCAACTTCGCTTACTGAAGAAACAGAAAAATTAAGCTTTCCTCCCTCAGTCACCCAATATCTTCAGAAAGATTCTTAGATTTGAAGAATGCAAAGTAATCTTAGACAGCTGCTTCAACAGTACTGTAGTCACATGTATTAGCAGGAGATTCAGCCCATGGAGCCTTATCTTGGTAAGGTGCTCCATACAGTGCCATTGTGTTACTTGCCTTATGCACAAGGAAATATGGGTGGAATCACCCATGCCTTTTATGTCTGGCCCTACCATTTCCTGTCTTAAGCCACTTCTGAAATCACTCAGCTCTGGCAATGACAACTGAATAAATTTTGGTTCAGGCTTTTAAAAACAAGGTTGCTGAATTGATAGAAAATGCATTTAAATGGGAAACCTTCTAAGATACAGCTGCTAAAAAAATTAGGTCACTTACAAAATTGTCTTAATGAGAACATAGACTGGATTCTTCAGAGAAGGCTAAAATACCATCTCAGTACCCATCTCTTTTGGGCTCTTCTGAGAACCTAAACTTAAGTACCTGACTTTCAGCCTAATTAGAGCCTAATCTCTAATACTACAGGAAGAATATTCTCTAACTTTTTTTTTTCATGTCAGAACAGCTTATTCCCAGCTTCCCAGTTCAGATTTTTGCAAAAAAAGGAGCTATTTCTACAGTTTTCCTACATACAGGAAATCCTATTTTCTATATTCCCCCTATTGAGGTTGATAACAGAAAAAGCCATAACATTAGCTGTTACTGTAAGGAGAGTTTTCATGCAGACGTAGAGCAGTAACCAACGTAAGCACTGTAAGAGCTTGTCCAGCTTGTAACATCACATGCCTCCAGATGTAAAAATTTTAGGATTAAAAATTAAATATTCTTCAGGAGAGGGAGTCAAACTTAAAAAAAAAACAAAAGAACAAGATGATAGCTTGATTTTTGCTTTATGAAAATGTGACACAGATCCTCTCCCTGATCGCAGTCTTAGTGAGGCCATGACTTCTGGCAGAGGAAAATAAGAAATAACATTGCCAAACCATAGAGAAGGAACAAAATCATCTCATCATTTCCCATCTGACACTCTAAATGAAATAGTTCAGCTACTGATGTAGCTTACAGGAACCTTTCTGGATCTGAAGACTAATCACCCAGGCTGCATAATCCTCCTCATCAGCTCAGGAAACTTAAATGGAGTACCATGCTTACAGGTATCTTTGAGGTGTTTTTCTCTTCACACCCTCCAATGACAGACAAAGAATACGAGGGATGGGTTCTGTACCTGATGTTTTAAAACATCGATATTTTGAAAATGTACTTTGATATCTGAGGATATTCATTGCTTGTCTTCAGAAGGCGTAAGACTATGACTCAATACAAATCAACATTTTCCTCTTTGATCTATTTAAATGAGATCACTACAGTCCTTTAGCAAAAGTGAAAATTGGATATCAAAGTACAATGATCTGCAGATTGTTTTGCATAGTAATGGATTTTTTATAAAAGTTCCCCAAGGTAGGGATGCACAGTCAGAGTATTTCAGTGCACAAGTGATTCAATGGAGTGCCTTGCAATTACATCTTCACCAATTATATTAGCTTTTATCCAACTTGCATAAAGTACAAAATAGAATCTAATGAATACATATTGTGCACGGTTCTCCTGAAAGAGATAATCATACTCTCTGCTAATGGTTTACCTTAGACTTGAAAAAAGCCCTCAACTTTGTGAGATAAACTGTAACAGCTGGGGAACTGGTCCTTGTCTATCAACTTGGAAAATGATTGTAAAGAAAAGGTAGGTTATTTTTCAAAGATTTTTTTTTAAAGTTACTTGGGAACAGGAGAAATCCATATCTAAATTTCTATTTTGCCTGTGTCAGGTTTGTAACCTTCAACTGCTAATTCCCAATAATGTTTTGGACAGTCTTGATGGAATTCTCTTTTTGTGTCCCGATGGGTTTTTGGCTTCATGTAACTGACTACTGTCCAGGCAGTTGTGGGTTCTGAGGCAGAATGTCTTTCACACATTTCGTACAAAATTCATAAAAAGGTTTTATCACGGAAGGGAGGGGTGAAAAAAAATTGAGTTTTTCATGAGATAAGGCTTCCATTTCCCTGCTGACTCTCACAAAATCAAATTACTAGTATAAAGCTGCTATTAAAAAATATATGTCATCTATAAGGAAATAGCAAAGAAAATGCCGTAGACAGGCATAAGAACTGAGTTTGTGTTTATATCTACCATGGTGAAAATACAACCTTATAACTCTCAGTTAAAGTGCTTTATAGTGCTGCCAGTTGAGATCATTCATCTAACAAAATGAACACTGCACTGACTTGATTAAATTATAAAGTAAATTATAAATCCAATCCAATCCAATATAAAATACTGGATTTTTTTCATTCCCGAGGTTTGCCAAAACCAAAACATTTTAAGTCAGAAAAAAGCTAAACTGCAGGTGTAACCAGTTTTACAAAGAGGCCAGAGCTTGACTGAATAACTGAGGTTGGAAAGTATCTCTGGGCTCTCCAAGTCCAATCCCTCTTCAAATCAGGGACATGCTCAAATTTTGGCCCAGGTCCATGGGTCCTGAACCCAATGAGTTTTGAATGTTTCCAAGGATGGAGCCAGTATGGTCTCTCTGGTCAACTCACTATACTACTTGCACCTCTTTTCCTTATATCAAACAGAATTTTTTTCCATGCTTCAACTTATGACTATTACCTATTGCTTATTGTTCAGGCGATAATTATTGGTATACACCATCTATTAATCCTTAATGTACCTAGCACAAGCATCCCCATGGTCAAAAACTTCTAGCTTTATTCTGTTCAGTCAGTTTTTTAGTGATGTTTTGTTTTCAGAACATCTAGAGAAATTATTTTTTCCTACTACACCATGAAAAAACAATTCTTAAATGATGATGCATGTTCTGTGAAGAATATTAATCTATCCTCTCAACAGTTCTACCTGAGAGTTAATTTACCTTGCTTTAGGCCTCCATTAAGTACCAAAATTTCAGAAAGCTTCCATTCTCTTTAGTCTGTCTGCTAGACTAGTAATGAGGGTCTAATTTAATTAATTTCACTATAAATGACTTTTACCTACCTGCTTCAGCTTTTTGCTGCTTTTCAATCTTTTCCAGTCTCCCTAGCAAGGAGTCAATTTTTGTTTTGATTTGAGTTAATTCTTTCTTGATTGTTTGCAACTCATCTGATTTCACTGTGGAAAGAGCAAAATGCAAAACATGAAATAAACTATATTTGTGGTAACATTCCCCCTCCCAAGAAAAAACATGTTCTTTCTCTTCTGTTTGGTAGAAATCCTACTCTCTCATTTTTGTCAATATTTTCAGAAATTTAGCTTTAAAAATTAACATTGTTAGTTAAAAAGGCAGTATCCTAGAAAACCACAGGATTCTAAGCTTTAATGTCAAGACTCGATGTAAGGTGTGTTTCTCAGTAGTAATCATTTCAGGAAAAATATCTCAAAAGCATCTATCCGATAGTGAAAGAATAATTCAAATATGATAGACATGTCACAGTCTTGCAATGTTATTTTGCTGGACTATTTTGTAATAATACCGACAATAAAAAAAATCCCTTACAATATGTATTTCTCAGCAAGAGTGAATGGTAATATAAGTGCTAGGGCAGCCAGGGATGCAAGATTATGTTCCAGTGAAAAAACTCATTGCAAGAAGTGTCATATTTTGCTGCTTCAAAAGCTTTCAGTTCAGTTTCAGTTGGCAATTCCTTGTACTTTTGCCAGCTATGGATAATATATGAAAATATTTCATTTTATAATCACATCCGAGGACATGGAGGCATCACCTATAAATTATTAGCTGAAGTTTCCAAATCATTATTGCACTGATTTACTCTTCATTTTTGTTTATTATTGCTCTCCCATTGTCTAACCTAAAATGAAGTAACTGCTTTAGAGATATTTTGGCTTCAAAGGAAACAGCGCTGCAGCCCTCATAAATTAAATCATTATTTTGGCATTATTGGAATGTGCTTTACTCTCAGGAGGTGGTCCAATCAAATTCACTTGCTCTGTCTGTGCTAGGATATCATGTGGAAAAGGTCAAGTGGAGAAAATGGCAACCCTGTGCTAGCATGGGAGAATAGAGTCATTTATAAAGGGCCAGAGTAGGCAACAGAGCTGTCACTCTTACAGCTCTTATAGGAAGAAATGGACCATCACCATGAGGGACTGGCAGTGGAATAGCCCAGAGCTGTGTTACTCCTCCACCGCTGCTGCAGGAAGAAGTGCATTGACTTGGGTGTGTGTATCGAGAGCATGGACACACACCACAGGAGGGTCCTTATTGAGCCTGGGAAAAGGGATGTCCTGCTATGAAGAAGAAGATGTTCCCTTTCTGTCAAAAGGATCTTCTGGCTGCATCTTGCTACATCAGTCCTGCTCATTGATCCTTGGCCATGTCTGTTATTATGGTGTCTCAGGTAATTTGTATTGGGCAGTCAATCTGATGATGAAGTGTGAAGACAAGCTACTGCCTACTTCAGTGATAGTTGATGAGTATGTGTTTGCTTCAAATTAGCCTTATTCCAAACTTGCAGCACATGCACTGAGGTTGAAACCAAAGATTTTTATCTTAGAGTTTGGGCCATGTGCATTATAGAATGACATGTCAGCTAAAGGCAGTAAGTTGCTATATGCGGTAATGCACTTATTTAATCCTGCTCATATTGAGAAATTGCATTATCTCACAGAATAAGCTGAAACCTCTGATCTCACATTGAATGAACAGAAGGACTTACAGAAAAAAGCATAAAAATAACCTTTGTGCTAGACTCATATATGCTATACAGTATTTGATGGAATTATTTTGTGTATTTATAAAGTGAGGGTTTAAAATGTTCTTAGAGAACTAACGGGTCACTCTCCAATCCCACAGATCTGAAACAAAATGTTAAGATTCTGACAACTATATATTTAGAAGGTCACTGGTTCCCCAGGGGCAGTGGCTGGTCCACATTGGAGTAGCAAGGTAGCTCAGAATCCAGAGTGAAATGGTGTGAACTGCTCCAATGGGGAATGCTAAGTGCTGGCAGCAACCCACTATGAAGCCTGTTGGCAACACATTTCGTGCAGCTGAGCTGTTGTGTCAGGGATGCTCCCTTGACTGGCAGACTGCAGGCTGGCCAAGCCCAAAAGGTCAGACTCAGAAGTGACATTGCAAGGGACCTAATGGTATTTGTTTCCAGTCTACTAAGCAAAGCAGAGTACATTTGCACATCTGAGTTTGACAAGGAAACAGGCACATGCATAGGTAGCACTGCTGTTCAACTGAGGTCTGCTGCACAGGGGCTTCCATGTGGTGTCTCTGGAAAAACTAGGCTGGGAAGAAGACGGCACCAGAAGAAACAAGACAACAATGAGGATTCAAGGAACAAACCCCAATGGAGAAGGACAAGGGGGTGCTAGGCAAGAGATGACTGAACATGAGCCACTGTGTGCTCAGGTGGCCATGATGGCCAATGGCATCCTGGCCTGTATCAGCAATAGTGTGGCCAGCATGACCAGGGCAGTGATTGTCCCTCTGTACTCGGCCCTGGTGAGACACCTTGAGTGCTGTGTCCAGTTATAAGCTCCTCAGTTGAAGAAAGACTGAGGTACTGGAGCGAGTCCAGAGAAGGGCAATGAAGACAATGAAGCTGGTGAAAGGTCTAGGAGTTAATTTATATGAGAAGTGTTTGAGGAAGTTGGAATTGTTTAGCCTAGAGAAAAGGAGGCTCAGGGGAGACCTTATCACTCTCTGCAACAAACTTAAAGGAGGTTGTAGATAGGTGGGACGTGTCCACTTCTCCCAGATAACTAGTGATAGGGCAGGAGGACATAGCCTCAAGCTGCACCTGGGGAGGTTCAGGTTGGATCTTAGAAGTAATTTCTTTATGCAAATGTTTGCTAAACATTGGAAATTACTGCCTAGGGAGTCACCACCCCTGGAGGTGTTCAAAAAACCACTATGTGACACTTAGTGCTATGGCCTAGTTGACAAGGTGGTGATCAGTTAAAGGCTGAACTGGATGATGTGGAGGCCTTTTCCAATCTAAATGATTCTATGATTTCATGATCACAATCATTTGCTTCAAGTTAACACTAAAAAGGACTGAAAGAAAAAAAAAATCTAACCAGTCTGCACAAGTTCCAAACTTTCACTCTGTTTGCAACATTGTGATGGTGTAATAATTTGAATTGCTCATTGTTTTACCTTGCAGAGGATTGTACAAGTCTTCAAAATTATTCTCCTAGAGAAATTCCACTCTCAATTATAGTGTAGTGGGTATTTCTGTAGGAACAAGCAACTACCAAAGACAAATTATGAAGGATCCTGATGAAAAATAACTTGAGCATGAGCCAGATCTTTTCCTTGCCACAGTTTAACTGCATCCAGCAACTAAACACCACACAGTTGCTCACTTCTCTCCAACACCCAGAAGGATCGGGGGAAGAAAATAAGGAGGGTAAAAGGGAGAAAACTCATAGGTTGACATAAGAACAGTTTATTAATTGAAATACAATATAATGATGATAATAATAATAGCAATAATAATAATAATAATAATAATAATAGTAGTAGTGATGGACAGGAAAACAACAGAGAAAGAAATAAAGTCCAAGGAATAAAAGCAATGCAAATGAAAACACCAACAAGTGCCCTGAACAAGCCCTGGCCATCCTTCCCCTTAATTTATTGTTGAAGATGATGGCCTGGAACATTCCTTTGGCCATCTGAGGTCACCTGCCCCACGTGTGTCCCCTCCCAGTTCCTTCTGCACCTGCTCATTGGTGGGGTGGAGTGAAGCAGAGAAGGACGTGACTCTGCATAAGCTCAGCAGTGACTGAAACATCCCTGCATCACCAACACTATTTCCAGCACAAATTCACAACACAGCCCCACAGTAGCTACTGAGAAGAAAATTGACTCTGCCCCAGCCAAACCCAGCACACCACTCTACCCAACACTTGTGAGGCCACACCTGAAGCACTGTGTCCACCTCTGGGCTCCCCAATACAACAGGGAATGAAGAAGACAAAGCCAGACTCTTCTCAGTAGACCCCACTGACACACCAAAGGCCTTTGGCATAAATTAAAGCATGTGAAATTTCATCTAAATGCAAGAATTTTATATTTTCTTCCCATGGTTGTGGACAGACACAGTCCTGGGAAATTTGCTTTGCAGGGCACTTGCACCAGAGGAGCTCCAGAGGTCCCTTCCAAACTCAAGCATTCTGTGAGTCTGCGATAGCACTTGGGAAGAACTTCAGGCTTTTAAAGCAATGTTATGACAAAGATAAAATGTAAAAATTATAAATTCTGTGCTCCAGGTGCAATGCTTTTGAGTATACAAATTCTCCTTTAAACCATCATGGTTGTTTTTTGTTTTGTTTTGTTAGTTGTTTTTTTTTTTAATTGATCTCAGGCAAGAAATAAAGCCATTGGTAAACATGGCAAACCAGAGCTGCATGTATCCAAAATATCTGTTCATCTGCTTTTGAGAAATAGAGTAGGAAAATAACCTGACTTACTCTTTAGGATTTTTTTCTCAATTAACAGATAAATAAAGGACAGCAGATAACAGAAATGCATGTATCGAAAGGGAGAATAATTACTAATGAAATTAGTAATGGCTAAATATCTTCAACAACTCTGATGCAAAAATGTAAACAGGTGAAATTTGCTGATGACATGAAATTGAAAGACATCACCTATTCAGAGTAAACTGGAATGGAAGAAAAAGTCAGGTGATTTTAAGGAATGTTACATTTGAAAAAATGATGAGATTTCACTGAAAACAAACAAAAAACCCCTACACTTAACAGCAGAAGTCCTACTCTTAGCACCAAGGCTCATCAGCAGAAGAAGCTGGTGACAGAATTATTCTTGGGTTGATAATAGACTATCACTGTATGCAACCATGAGAAGGAAAATGCAGTGCTAGGGTGTGTCAAATGATGTATTGCTAAAGATGGAAAAGTTTATTTTCTTTGTATGAGGACCTGGTGAGCACAGGTGGAACCACTGAATTCTAGTAGGTACATGTGGAGAACAGCTGTGAAGATGACCATAAAAATGGAAAGCCTTTAGTGTGACAAACTTGTTTTTCTTGTTTGCTGAAGACAAGAAAAGGTAAAAGGAAATAATACTTTTATGCTAATACAGCGTCAAAAAAAGAATATGAACAAATGAGAAACAAACTAAACTGGAAATTGCAAGAAACAGAAAAAACCCAAACCTAACTACTTTTAAGATGCATCTTAAAGATGATGCCACTACTTGCAAGAGTAAGGAATTTGATTCAGTGACTCTTTCCAGCCCTCTGTGGCCTTCTAGAATCTTTCATTGAAGCATCTAACACCAAAGGAGACTACCACATCCAGTGCATAATAAGAGGCATAAAATCAAGGTAAATCGCATTTTTAAAAACGAAAGTGCTAGTGTTGAACTACAACTATACTAGTGAAACATTTTTTGCTGTAACTGCAAACTGATTCATCCACAAAGCATGATCCAGATTTCTTTGAGAAGAAATGTCATGTATTTTTATCTAAGCCCTTCATGTTTAATACAAAATATTGTATCTTATTTTACTGTAGAAATCACTGAAAAATGGATCAGCTGATGAAGCTAAAGTCTATGAGTCAAAATTAATTCATTTAAAGACATAATTCAATACATATTTTAACGTCTTAAGTGTCTATTCTTTAATTTCAAGCACACAGAGTACAAAAGATTTGATTGATATTTTCCTTCTGATTTCAGATGTGTAAAATAAAAGTGCATACCCTAAGAACTTTAATTCCTACATTGTAATAAAAAAGTGAGTCCTTCCCAGTTCTAAATAGCAATTTGAATGTACTACTTCATACCATTAACACGAAGAATTACTATGTGTGATTTACCCATCAACATGTTTAATTTTATGAGTTACTTCTGGTAATTTGGAAATGCTGATTTATGTTTTTCTAGTCTTTGGAGTTAAAAAAAAATCCAAAATATTGATAACTATTCCTGGAAAAATTATTGATTTAGGAAAGAAGCAAATCTTCCTAGTGTATTTTATGTTTTGGAAGCAAATTTAAAATACATATTGTCACTTTTTAATCAAACAGGAGTTTACTGTGCTGGCAGATATTGTTTTTGAAGATGTGCTCATCAATGAGCAAGGCATTTTTGATACTATGTTTTTGTAATATCTTTGCGCAACAATAAACTTCTGCCTTTGCATTTCTATTTTTCAGAAGTGAGTTCTTTCGGTTCTGGTGATTTCACTTAGTGGTCTCCTGTGTTCTGACCTTTAATATGACACGTTGGGTTCATTTTCTGGATCCAGTCTGAGTGTGAACAGTTATATCTATGAGATTTCTACTTACATCTGAAAGGTCTCTTAGAGAAAGTGATCTCATGAGAGTTTTGCTGTATGGGGGTGAAATCTTCCAAGCATGTCAATACCATTTTGACATTGTTAATTCTAAACTTTCACTTAAGGTGTTTTATGGTCTTACATTTCATTAAAACTCAAAATAGCTTCCTTCCCATGAACTATATGTTTCTCCTTATTGAAGAAATCCTTTATTTAGTTAACAGTAATTTAACATTAGAATTGACAGTGAATTAGTTCAAGGGGTTCAGATTAGCAGTGTAGAGTAAGGGGCTACAAAAGATTAAATTGCTTCCTCCCACAATTCAATATTACCAACTTTTCCAAGAAAATGGCAAAGTAAGTTGCAAAACATACCTTCTCTACTTTCTTAATTGAAGTTTTAAGGGAATGGCTCCACTATTTCTCTGATAAAGGTCTTATAATAAGCTATTTACATTCCTGTCCAAGTCAACAAAATCATATTTCTATATTTATGATGGGTTGACTGGAATTGACAAAAAGGGAAGTAATTCTATGGAAAAATTAGGCATGAAAAACTGTATATTGTGTATCTGACTCCTTTTAGAGATCTGCTGCATGCAGAAAGAATATTTTGTGAAATTTATTTCATTACAATAAAAAATTGCTATATTTTTTCCAATTGTCATCGCAATGAATTGAGGATAGAAACCTAACAAAGGTCAAAATGTCATCCCATGTTTTCAGTGATGTATCTTGCAGCTCTCCCTTCAGTTAAAGAGCTGGATCCGAGTATGATCTTGTCACCTAGAGCTCTAAGACTGGCACTTTTAGAACTCAGATCACACCTGAATACATTGAAGGGTACCTCTGCTGGGCATAACACTGTCTGTCTGGATCTGGACACTCCTGATTGCACTTCCGTGAAATAATTTACAGTTTCTGCAATATTTGCCATATTTTGCAGGTACTGTTTTGGAAATATTGTAACAGTGCCTGCGTATACTTGGATTAGGGTTGAATCCTATAATCTATGCTATGCATTATTTAAGTCCTGACACAGAATTACAAAGCAATTTTTGAAATACAGAAGAAAGAAAGCAAATTTTGCAGTAGTTCTGAGGAACAAATATTACATTATGTTAATGTAATATTCTCTGTCTCATTCACTACAATAGAAATTCAGATTTCTGGATGAGAGCTTTTCCTGACATCTGCTGGGATACAAACACTAAGATCCTCAGCTCTCCAGAAGAATTTTATAGTTATACTTGTTCTGGACAAAGAGAAAAATATAAATAAAAAACTTATCTGAAAATAAACTATCTTTTCATGGCAAAATGAGTCAAAAAAGCCCATTCTTATTAATGCATACTTTAGGACAATTAGTCATTTGAATGCTCTGATAGTACTAAGTATTCATATAGATAAGACAATAGTAAATGATGAACAAATGAGATCTAACTAAAGCTTTGATTGACTGTGTGAAAACCCAAAGATCCAAGGACTGAAAAGGACTAACAAAGTAATTTAAGTTCTAAGTTTCCTAAAGTTAAGATCTTGAGCTGCATTCTTCCTTTTAAAGTAATAGAAGAAAACATAAATTATTACTTAAAGTACTGGAGAAGGGTTACTTCAAGGTATGTATGAAAATGTCTAGACTCATGTTCATACTCCAGAGAACAAAGGAATTATTGTTACTCCCAGACATCCTCTTAGGGTCTGAGTGAGCTTCGTAATATGACACCTAAATTTAGATGTCTTCCCATGTGTTAGGCATCAAAGCTGTTGTTAGTGGTAATGGACATCCAGCCCATCCATTCCCTGGAGACTTGGAAGTGATTTAACTGTACACTCAACAGAGCCTCTGTGTAAGAACCTTATCCTTTCCAAGGAATGTCTTGAGATCCTTGTTCCTGACTGTACAACGTTATCTTTAGCTGTGTTTACCACATGTCCATTTTTTCAGCCACGTGCATTTACGTGTTTATTACATTTTTTCCTGCAAGGTCTCTCATATCATCAGGCCATATCATAGGATCAGGAATGGATCTTAATGGGCTCACAAGGTCCATCTTCTTTCTTTGATACTAGCCTGTAAGATTTGAATATGTTATTCAAACAGAGTATATGACTGGGTCCTGTTCATGCCATAATTAACTCCTCTGGCAGTAAGATGTACTGTTGATGGGTTCACTTATTTCATGGTAAGACAGCATGATGTTTTGCTGGCCGCTCTAGTGCTGCAAAAGACTTATTGAAGTTCCTTCATTCTTTCTAATATCTGATCCCTACCTGATCTTTCTCTTCCTCTTCCAGTGACGCTTCCAAGGACAGTATCACTCCACATAAGTGGCAGGGGAAGACGGGTGGGTGCTGAAAGATGCACGAAGAGGAAGATGAAGTTCCCAGGACGTACTAGGGAATGGGGAGCTTGGTGAGCTTGAAGGAGAGAATGCCTATTGTTCATCAGCTCTTCTAGGGCCAACTCACTAATGAAGGGTTAAATAAGCCCAAGCTGCGAAACCTGTTTTGAACTTCCTTTAAAACAGACAAAGACACTTTGCCTTTTTCTACACTCAAAGAAATCCAGTAAAAAAAGGTACACATAACCCAACTTCCCCTGCCCCCCTCCCAGTCCACCCCCACCAGCTTACATAAAACCCTCAAGTCTTCACAGAAATCAGTGTGCCTCTGTCTATAAAAAGATTATTATCTTTTTTTTTTTATTACCAGCAGTTCACAGGATCTCATGGTGTATGAGCAATCAGGTTGAGAGGAGATTTTAAAGAGACTTTTTCTGAGGCCAAGGGAACAGGTCAAATGTTGAAAGAATTTCCTTCAAAAATGTCATCAATGTGCTCCTTGACTTGCAGGAAAGGCCTGGAAGCTTTGGTAATCAAACCAGTTTTTCAAGCTAGAGATTTAGGGTAGGAAATGACTGCAATAGGGCTATATAGTGGAAGAAGTCTGTTTGCAGAAATTGCTAGGATCATTGTTTCAATAATATTCAACTGAGATGAGCAACTCACATTTGGATCCTGAGGAAGAAGCCCCACTTGAAGTGGATCGTGATGTTCCCTTCATGGAGAAAACCCCTTTGCCTCTACGAGTTGTTGTCACAGCCACACGGGGACGTTTGAGTGGAATCACTGCACGGGGCGGTGGGGGGACGCGGCCATGGTAATCAAACAACCTAGAAAACATTAAGTCAGCTGGACTCCATAAAACCCTCTATGATTTCATGTCATGGGAGCTCTGTCAACTAAATTTGCATGTTATCTTTGAGAAAATTATCCTTTGAAACCATAATCACTTTATATCAAGTCAAATTAGATTTCAAGGACCTATGCACATTAAGTGCCTTATTCAGATTTCAGTCACACACTGGTGCACTGACCAGCTCAGATTTTTTGTGTGTCATTTAAATGAAGGATGTGTTATGGGACTCTGCTATTTGCCATATGGAAAATCCATAACTTGCTTTCCACAGGTCCACACCATTTAATTGTTCACAGCCAACAGCAGTACATTTTGTTGTGACATTTCAGCTCCCTTATTACATGCATGGCTTAAATTCTAGGTTTCTATCTGCTATTCTTAAAGATGTAAAAGTAAAGTACAAGAGAGAACTTTCCTGAAGACAGCCATCACTGTAAAGAAATATCCTGCAGTTTGTGAAATAACAAGTCTTTGCATATGTTCTCTTTATTGAAGAATGAATTGGTGTAGAAATACTAAAATACCCAAGGATGCTTAATAAAGAAAAAAAATGTTCAAACCAAAACCACTGTAGCAGGCAGATATTCATACTTTCACCACTACAGTCAATAAAAGATATTCTATGACAAAAATGAACTTTTGTTCCCAAACAGAATTGCCTAATCCTAAAAATACAGTTATCAATAGCAGGTAACTAACCCCTGTGTAGAGGGAAATAAAGGCAGTAGAAAAGGTAATCAAAGCTACAGATATATTTAGAACATAAAAGATATGGGTTCTGGATGTGATAGGTCAGGAGAAGAAAGTTCAGAAAACAAAGAGTTCCGGTTCAGAATCTGAAGCAGAGGGATAAGCAACATCCTCATAAAATATTCTCAAATTTACTTGCTAGTAGTAATTCTGGAATTTATAACTGCATGTATAATTTTCACAGATGCGAGTACTGTCACCTAGCTGGGCAGATAGATACACATTTGGAAAGGGACACACAAGAAACAGTAATTCACTCACCACAACAAGTAACAGTATGCTGAACAGGAAGCAGAGTGAAACTTACATCTTCTAACCCATTTTCTGGCAAGTACATACCAAGTGCTTAAATCAAACCACACCTCTGTCTGTACTGTAATCTTACAGACAGTGTAACCATCTCCTTCCTTTTCCATAGCTGTCTACAAAATGTGACACAGAGATCCTGTCACACCCACTGGCTGAAATCCATGACCTCAAATATTTCCACAAATGAGCAGCTTCTGTCTGTTGTCAGCATATTTAAAAGATTGTGTGTGAAGATGAACACTAAACCATATTTTTCTACTTTTAACACAAATATTAGTGTTTATTGTCACTCACCATTTATCATATAAATTATCTGCATGTGGGTCACAAATTCCTTGTTGATGTTACTGGAAAAAATGTTTCTGAAGCCTTATAAGCTGTGTTTCAAAAGTTCATAATATGATTATTCGTCCAAAGGTGATTTATTTTTAGCTTCCAGTAGTTTGTGTTTAGATAATATAGTGAAATCTGAAACTATGCTTACTTCTCTCAAAATATATAAAAGAACAGTTATCTAAGTGACTGTTATCTATCTGTTCCTACTTTTGTTTGTGAAATTATGCAAAGCTTTTGGGCTTGGTATTTTGTTTTATCATGTTCTATATATTTCAAAAATATGCTTTATTTTAAAAAAAACAATGCTTCCATTTAGAGTTTGGAAGTACTGTGCCTGTTTTTCTTGTGCTTGTAATATGAGAAATGATAAAGGGAACTGCTCAGTTCTGAAGCAATTCTTTGCCCCAGTAATCACTAGTGTGCATAGAGCTATGCGTTTTCTTTCAGTCACCCTTCTAAATTTACGGTTCTGATCTTGCCAATCTGTCTTCATATAGATTTTATTTTAAAGAACTATCCATTCCTGAGACTCTTTTCTGAACCCATCACTGCTTTAGTCAAGGTAAGAAAGACATATTCTCCCTTCAGGGAGGCTGAAAAGTTAATATTATTAATTGGTTGAAATAGTAAAACAAGATCTATGGGTTGGGATAAAACATAGAAATTCAGAAAGTTCAGAAGCTCAAAAATTCAAAGAATCATGACTGTATTTCTTAATTTATATTTCCTATAAATAGTTCTTACACCAAATTCTTCATGGAATTTTCTTTTCCAAGACTACTATATTGAGGTTTTCATCTTTTCCTTCCATCAGCCTGTATCTAAAAGAGGCTGTTCACCTTGTATGGTTTTCATTTTCAGAAGATCAGCATGTCCAGCCTTATGAGGCCAACCTCATATCCAGGCTTTCTACTATAAAAGTTCTGCTGTCTTAATTCTGAAAGACTTCTAAATTAAAAAATTATACTATTGAATAGATCGATGGATACATTTCACTGTCAGTGGTTTTCCATACTGTCTTGGGGTGACTGTGAGATGCCTGTTTCCCCAAATCGTCTGCTCTGTTGCTGTTGGATATTGAGTTCTGCAGCTTTGGGACTGGTTCCAGGGGTGAGGGGGGGGAAAAGAAGAAGTGCAGTGTTATTAGAGACTGCACTGGCTCCCTCGCATTCCTGCTCACAGACTATGTTGTCTGCAGTGGACAGCAAGAGAAGCTCTCTTTTTGCTTTTGGTTAGTTTTTCTGGCTAGCTGAGGCAGAGAAGCTCCCTAGATTGTTTTTTTTTTTCTTTTCCTTTTTCCTGGAACTGTTTGAACCTGCTCTGGGCTGAAAAAAATCCAGAAGACCACCGGGAGCTCACACCCGTGGCCCACAGGTCTGGCCTGGGCCGTGGAATTCCCCAGCACAGGAGGGACTGATACCAGCCTGAGTGAGCCGGGCTGCACCCCATGGAAAGAACTCTTCTAAATCTGTCATCTCTTCAAAACAGCGAGAGGTTTTGCTGTTTGGTATTGTTCATTTTTGTGCTGGGAAGTGTTTTGCCTGTTAAATAAACAGCTTTTTCTTTTTCCACTTCTCTCTGAGGAAATAATTTTCCTGGACCAACTGGGGGGNTTTTCTTTTTCCCTTTTTTCCTGGAATTGTTTGAACCTGCTCTGGACTGAAAATCCAGGGGAGCACCAGGAGCTCACACCTGTGGCCCACCAGGCCTGGCCTGGACTGTGGCAATTCCCAGCACCGAAGGGACTGATGCCAGCCTGAGTGAGCCGGGCAGCCCACGGAAAGAACTCTTCTAAATCTGTCATCTCTTCAAAACGGCGAGAGGTTTTGCAGTTAGGTATTGTTCATTTTTGTGCTGGGAGGTGTATTGCCTGTTGAATAAACAGTTTTTCTTCTTCCACTTCTCTCCAAGGGAATATATTTTTCCTGAACTGACTGGGGGAGGGACTGCTTGAATCTGTTTCATAGAGGGACCCCATCAGAGGTTTCCTCCAAAATTTGCCCTAAACCAGGACAAATACCTTTTTGCTGCCGAACATGTGGTTTGAAAGTGGAAAAAAAACTCTGTTATGATTGCATTTTGGTTGTACTTACTCTGTATTGGGGTAAAGCAGTCAGTAACCATGTTGTTTGAACTCATAATGTTTGTCGGGGTGGAGACCTTTATGTGTCTCAGGTCCTTAGGCTTTTTTTAAGTTTTAATACCTTTCTGGTCTCTAGGCTTATTTTCTTATCTGGAGATGGCTCCAATAGTGTCCCTAACATGCAGTTTTTTTCAGTAGTCCTACCCTGCATCCCAGTTCCAACAGCATGTTTTGGAGGTTCATTAGTAATTGCACCCAG
>VWZS01001549.1:0-48326 GCA_013397075.1 Rhabdornis inornatus | reverse complement strand
AGGGAACAATTCAACCCCCAACGGAAACTGAACCCGTGGGCACATTCTTCACTTTAACCATTCAGATAGCCACCCATAGCTATAGATAAATCTCTTGAAACCACAGGTTATTTATCACCTCAGAAGAGCCCTATGACACCACTCTTTTCTCCACATTTCTCCTCCTGTGCAAGCCAAAGAATTATTAAGCACACAAAGCTGTCACCAGCAAAGCCCACTCTTTCCTTCACTCACATCAGACTCATGAACCTCCTCACACACAAATCCTTCCCAACCATTGCACTTCACACAGATGTTTCCCCACACACCCTATCCCTCCCCTCTGCTAACATTTTCCCTCCAAGTAAGCAGCATTACATACGTATTTTCCCCCACCCTACCACATGTTTCACACCATGAAAAAACACTATTTCCTGGCCACAAGACCACTGTGCTCTTCAGCAAGCCGTACTTTCACTTGCGAGACTCAGACTCTCCTTGGACTGCCACTTCTGTTACAGGAACACACTTCTATGAGCATTAGTGGACAGTCCACATGGATTTGCCCTTACCTTCCATCTCTATGATGCCAAGAGAGGTGGTCATAGTCTGAGCGAACTGTAGTGACAATGACACATTTCAGAAACTAAAATCCTGTAATGGAGGCAAACCTTTCCACTGGTCACAACAGCTCACCCCAAAGCTGCCTATGGGGTGCCAGCCAAAGGATGCCTATGTGTCAAGCCAGCCTTTTCTTCCCCCTACGAGCCAAAGGGCATAAGGAAGGGGGTAAAAAAAAAAAAAAAANNAAAAAAAAAAAAAAAGGAAGAAATCGTTCATTTGGTCATAGGACTCTAGGACAGCTTGTGAGCTACCACGCCTGAATGACACAAATTGTACAATAAGAAAAAGGAAATGAAACCTAGAAATCAGTGTCTTGGAAATTTCTAGATAAGCCAGTGCCCCATGGCAGGGCTAGGAAGATAGGTAATGGTGAAACCAGCCAAGTCTCTACAGGATCTGCTTGGTCTAGTACTGAAAACAGCACAGTGCTGGGTTGTATCAATACACAGTACCAACTGGTGAGCTTACTGACTCAGGGACAATGATGTGTAGTTGCAAGACACTGCCTGAGTAGAGCCCATTCATCTTGAAACTTCCAAGACTCTCTTCCAAGCAGAAAACACATGGTTAGTGCATGTTTAACTTCTTTCTATGCTCAGAGGCACAGCTGTGGCTCTTTACTTCCACTCCCATGGGTTAACCACATAGGCAGCAGTAAGAAGCAGTTTGCTGCAAGTGCAGAGTACAGACTGTAAATTAATAAAGGTTGACACTATTATGTTTTCAAATAATTAAATGTTTATTTCAAAAACAACAGTAGCCATTCAGAATTCAATTGCTTTGAGGGAGTCACTAAGGGCTAAGCACTGCTTGAAGCAGGGGCAGCTTTGAATGCAGTGTTGAGTATCCTGTACTCAGTAACTATCATATGAATGCTTGAGAAAATAGCCAGAGCCTCCCTCACTCTATGGTGACAAGACTACAACTATTCCTGCCTAGAGGGGCAAAACCCTTTATAGCAGTAGTAGATTTCAAAGTCCTTGCTTATTACAGCAAAATAGCCAATAGCTGCATGACAAATATTTATTGCTTCCCTAAGCACTATTCAGGCTTCCTGCTTATCCTTCAACTGTATTTTGGAAGTGCTACTCACGCGTGAGAACAGTTTTGGATATCTTTTCACCTTTTACTCTATAATTGCTTCCCACGACAAAAATTGTTAAAACAGTGAAGAAGGCAGCTCTTAAGGAGCAGGAGTCAGGCCTTACCTAGCAAAAACTGACTATCTTCCAAGTCCATTTTTCATCAGCTGAGGATCTAGTCAGTCTTTGATTTGTTTCCTCAACAAATGATGGCCTAGGCTCAAGGAACATACCATGCAGCTGCTATTGAGAAGGCATGCAGTGTGCAAATTAAGTGATTAGTGCACATAAAAAGACTGAGGGAAAACAAGTTTCTTCGTGCTTTCCCTTTACAAAGAAAATAACTAGCATCTAAATACATCAGACTAGTGTCTCAAGAACTGGATAGATAGAAGGTCTGTACCACACAGCACAGGCATTAGTTTTGTCCCTCAATGAAAATGCTCACTAGCAATAAATACCACTGCCCCCTTCAGGAACAGCCTGGCATGAGATTTTTTTGCACAATATTGCCCTAGAATGTTTTGCACAAACTTTGAGGTAAAGCCCAGCAAGACAACCGGATGCAGGCAAAACCTCGAAGAAATGACACAGTGTTTCAGATTCCTGACCAGCACCAGCTTGTACAGCACTGGTACCTCCAGGCTGAAAGCAAAAAGACCTGACATGTTCACCTTGGTACTCTGCAGAACAGACCTCAGACTTGTGACAGGAAATGTTTGAGCCTCCAAGGGCCCCTGTGAAATGATTTGCTTCAGTTTGATGTCTGGGGTTCTACAACTCAAATTGCTCACACATCAGTGCCCATAATATATCAGGAGCAGCACAAGGGCTGGCCATGCCCAGGCACCAGGTGTGCTCCCTGGAAATTAATTTAGTTCTTCCTGTACTGCAAGGAGGAGAATAATACCATTAGAGTGCCAGAACAACACTTCTCCCAGGACAATAATGCTTGCAAAAAACAACCAAACAAATCCAGACTGGCAAATTAAGGAAGAAATAGAAATTGTGCCATCTGGTGCAATAATGGTTCCAAATTATACAGCTCTAGGAAAAAGCATTTGGGTTGTAACCTGGCACTGAAAAGGCAAATCAAGAGTAAAGTACTTAAAATCCAGTGTCATTTGATCGCTTTATGGAAAGGCAGTATAGTCTATCCTGTGCATTTGTAAGATGAGAACTACATTTTTAAAATGTTTGTATTTCTTACTTTTATGTGTTTAAACCACTCACAGTAAATACTAAGAGCATTATGCAACCTCTAAATGTAGTGCTTGCCTGTGGTTTGCCTTGTATTTCCTGGTACATCCTTACATTCCACACCTTTAGAGATCAAAACACTTTTCATACACTCTGCTGTGCCTTGCTCCTGAGAAGTCAACATGGTAGCCGAAAACCTGCTCTTGTCAGAAATGCAGAGTTTTCCAGACTCTTTTAGAACTTTACCTCTTGTATGTGAGTTTTTAGACTTCTGAAACTATCTCCTGGGGAATGAGATATTGTACAATTCAGCACAAAATTTCACAGATCTAGCATTTAACGAGATGACACTACATTTCTTGAGAGGAGAGATGACCAAATAACTGAGAGCTTACTGATATAACAGAGCACTGTACTATGTATCACTGTAATTTTGAGACAGAAATATAACCTTTTCCTGGTTGGATCATACCTGAGTCCATTCTGGTGTTCTGTCCCACTGGAAGCAGACAGTACTAATGCTTCAAAGGAAAGATGTTAAAAAAACCTTTGAGAAACAATACGCATGTCCTTAATGCTTTCTTCCACGCCTCAAAGAGGAGTTAGCTTATGCCTCTGAATAATACAGATGGAATAGCCTTTTAAGTATTTCTCATATCACTTAATATGGGGTGTTTTTAATATCCATGCAAGTAGATAATTCTTTTTGACCCACTGAGCTCTGGTTCTCAGCAGGAGGCAACTACAGCATCAGTTTTACACTGTGTGCTCTCCATTAACTTTTTATCAGAATATCCATGTATTAGAGTTCCCTCTGTGCTACTGTATTTTTTCAAACACACAAGCAACTCAGTTCCCTTTTAAAACTGCAGCTCTATGCTTCATTAAGCTATCCGTGATAGCATCTACCCAAATGTTCTGCCTTCACAGCAGATTGCAAATTCAGAGCCCAAGCAAGTGAGGAGAAATTTGGATTGTTTTTGCCAATGGGCATTATTGTACCTTTATCCATGTCAAATCTCTTCTCTCACTGCACTGCCAAGATGTTTAATTCCTGCTGGAGTGTCTAACAAACCTCAACAGCTTTCACCAGCTGAAATAAATTACCATGATCAGCTAAATTCCCTAGCTTGCTCTGTTGTTCCTTCTCCACACTGCTGATGGGGATAGACAGGACCCTTGGCTAGAGCCACATGGCTCTGCTGATCAGATCCTCCAGAGTCAGCACACACTTAACTTGGCTTCGTGTTGAAGACTATTCAAGCTCCTAGCCTCAAGTATGTGGTGTGATGCAGAAGGAAGCAAAAGGGAAAAAAAAATGAAAGATTAGAAGAGTACCCTGTTTTATATCCTGCTGGCTTTGCTGTGGAGAGCTGCAAACCCAGTGGGTAACTAATTAGATTAACTGGATTGAAAGGAATTAACAGGAATTGATACCCACAAAGACATTAATGCACTCTGGAGTTGCAGGTATCCAAATGATGTGGCTCTGAATTAGGTGGTTATTTCTCTACAATTCTCCATCCATTTCCAGAGAGATGAAATGAAACACCACCTCAGTGCAAAGCTGTCATAACATGATTCCGGATAAAGCTTTTCTTGCCAGCTATCTCATGTCTGAATAGAGGCATCCCAAGAGACGAATAAATGGAAAATGCCTCAGGAAGCCATGATTTTCCCAGACATACAACTGAAGTGAGGAACCACAGTTATATTTCATGCATCATCCTACTTTTTTTGCCATGATAGGAGCAAGCTCAACAGCACAGTGATTTGAGCTAGCAATGCTCATGTTTAGACCAAGAAAAGACAATCTGTGGTAGACTTGTTTGATTAAATGAGCCAACCAGCAGAAGCAACAGAAGGGTCTTGGAGTCACTTCTCTTTCCTTCTATCCAGCCTTTGTTATCCTCTTCTGGTTTCTTTCTCAATTCAGTGTCTGAGAGCAGTGGTGCAAGAGCAGTTCTGTCTTCGGCATAACTCTTTTTCTACAATCCACTGCATACCCTACAATTCACAGAGCTTTTTTCATTAAGGATTACTCTCATCTCTCCTGGGTAACTCCATATGCTCATATAAAGATAATCCAGTCTAGATGGACCCCATACACACAGCCAAGAGCAAGAGTCAACTTTCTGTTGCTCAGCCCACCTCAGGCTTTCCCATTTGTTTCCCAGGTGAGTGGTGCTGTGGTCACACATTTGAAACAGACTTCCTCAGAGAGACTGAAAATAACCACATCACTCTTCTCATGTGAAATGTACCTCTTACCAAGCCCCAAAGCTCAGGAAGCCCTAACCAGTCAGTACTGTCACCAGGAAGTAAAGCCTTTTTCTAGATCTGACAAGCAAATTATTTTTGTTACAGTCCTATCATCATGTAGGATACAGCAGCTTTATTTGACATTGCCCCTTATACCATCCAGGATCTGTTGTTTTTCTGCATTGAAGGATGCCTTGTTGTTTCTTCAGCTCATCCTTTTATCATAACTAACTTCAGCAAGAAACAGCTCCAGAGTTCCACAGAGTTCTTTTCCTGAACAAATAGAATCAAGCCATAGACTGGGTTATTTCTGTGGCTCTTGTGGCTACCCCACCTTACATTACCCCATGATACTTCACAATAATTGCAGAAGCCCATCCAGAGAGAAAAACTGTCTAGCACTGTGGTCCTACCACATCATGCTTGCCAGAGATGACATTCTCTCAACATCAGGATGCCAGCTGGTGCTCATCTCATCCAGTGCTTAAAGCCATAAAGAAGCTTTTCAAACTATGTGCAGAGCCTACAGTTATCCTGTCAGACCTGTTAAGGCCCAGCACAACAGCTGAGGGTAGACTTGCCCTGACCACCAAAAGTAGCCAATTGGCCCTTTTTCCCCCTTACACTCAAAGAAGAGTTCCACTCCACTCCATTATTCTGCCAGGAATTATCATCCCTACCCTCACATCAACTATTTTTCTCCACTCCATTTTAAAACAGAGATAATCAGTAGGGATATTACCTGCTTTGGTGGTATTCAAAAAATCAATCCATTGCTCTCTCTGAAGTCTTTTGCTCTCCAAAATAATTGAAAATAATGTAGGGATTGCTGTTACAGACAGCAAGAATCAAAAGCATGGCAAATCTAACAGACACCTGTTACTGTACTTGAGGGTCCCTGTTAAGCAGTACAGATGCAGTAGCTCAGTCTGCTCCCACAGCATTTGGTTTCATAGAACACTCTACAGACATCTAGTGTCTGTGAGAATGACAGGTACAAAGCACAGAATGGGCCCAGAAAGGCAAGACTGGATGGCCAGTGTGGAAGAGGGGAGGTGGCAGAGATGTTTTCTTTCGTTCTAAGTAGGAAGGGATAGGAGACATCGTGATGCTTTTCACCGCGAAGGAACAAGAGAAGGCACTGCCTGGGCAGTGGGAAACAGATACAAGCACAGTGGAAACCACAAGCGTGTGATGCAACCACCAGAGCAGGCGTCGAGAAAGGGAAAATCCAGTCCTGTGGCTCTGCATTTTTATCGGCATAAGGCAAAGGCAGAAGCTGTTGCTCGAGGGTTTTCTAATTATTCAATATCCCCGGCGCTGACCCTGGCAGCCCTGATGCGCTGAGTTACACGTGATTGCAGCTCGGCGTATTCTGCGGACGGACAGCCCGGCACAGGGCACGGCCAGGAGAGGGAGCTCCCACTGAGCGTGTCTGCTAACCCCGCCTCAAAAACACCTTTCCCCAGCTTTCCGAGGGGGAATCACTCACTCAGGAATGGTACTTCATCCTGCGCAAGTCACTTTCTGTGCGTGAGGAGGAGTCTGAATGCCGAGCGCTCATGTCTCTCTAAAACGAGACGGGTTTTTAGGAGCCAAAATCAGCTCCTAGGTGCTGCCCCATCAAAAGGGAGCCAAAGAAGCAGGTCTTTGCTGAACACCCCTGTGCCACTGCTGGGGCCTCTAACATGCTTTGGCTGTCCTGCACCACACTCCCGAGTATTTTTAACGTAGGAAAAGGCTGGAAAAGTCAGCACAGAAGAAAAAAAAAAACAAGCATGGGAAAAGAAGTTTTAGATCACCCTGTAGTCACTGGAAAGTAGATATGGGAGCAAAGCTCTGCTGTGATATCCTCTAATTAACCACAAGGAGAGACAGAACAACAAAGAGAAACAACTTCCATTCTGCTTTGGTCATCATTAGTTGAACTAAAAATCAACTACATTCCTTCCAGCAACCAAATCTTGCTTATAGGCTGTGACATAAGAAGGAAGCTAGGAAAACTCTCACATAGAACAAATTAGGCATTTAGTACAACAATTCAGAAAAAATGCCAGCTGTTCTTAGCTTCTGAGCCTTTGATCAGATTTTAAATTCGCTTCGACTTTTAGTTTTTGCTAGCTGCTCAAGAGGCTATAAAGAAATACAGAGACACAAAGCTAGAAGCTATGAGGTCAGCTTTAAGGGTCTGGAAAAGCAGCCGGAGTTGAACCCTGAGTAAACATCCTTGTCTTTGACATCCCATGACAAATATCTGTCTCAATGGGCTGCCAGAAAATTCTATCAGCAGTGCTCAAAATATTCCAGTAAATATTTAGCTGTTATTTTGCTTTGCCTTGGGACTGAGAGGGAACAGAGTTTCTTGGATACAAACAAACAAGAAATGAAACAAAACAAAAAATCCCCACATCATTTTCTCCACAACCGTATACAGGAGATCCAGGCATCAGACGCAAGCACAGGAACAGCAAAAGAGAAAGTTTATTCATAATTTAATTTATGGCCAAACCACAGATATGACTGCTGGAATTGACTGTGGTAAGATGGTAACCAACAGCAATCATGCTCCAAACAAGTGTGATCACCATGTTTGAAGGCATGCAGCACACAGAGTACAGCCTTGTATCTCAGCTGGAGAATTGTTGAACAACTCTACTTTTTCATTTGGTACAAACCTACCTTCAAGTTTACAAAGACTCAACACGTAACTTCTCAATATGTATATCAAAAAAATTGCAAAGAATATGTGATTTACATCTGAAACAAGGTCCATAAAATGTCTACTTTCAGGAAATTTTTATGTCATGATTTTAATACTTTAGCACAAACGACTCACTCTGTCCACATAATAATTAGTTTCCATTTCTGATTATAAATACTAATGAAGGTTCTATCATGTAGCTTTGGGATTACAATGAGTGATTTATTTTCAAATGGGTGATAATCCTCCAAATGAGTGACAGATGAAACAAATATCTGAAACAAAAGGATAGAGAGAAACCATCTTTTCTCTCCCTCCAATGCAAGCTCAAGAGAGGGCTCAAAAGAGACAAAAGCAAAGCAGTAACATAGACAAATACTTAGAGCTTCTGTATAAATTACTTTGTAACACTGAATGGAAACTCCATTATTAAATATACAAATAGGAAAGCGTCTGGAGAGAAAACCATTACTGGAGAGGTGCTTCAGAGAAGTGACAGAAAAATCCTCCAGAGTTTCCCTGTACTTTGAAAGAAGACAGAACAAGAAAGAGAAGCCACTGGGGAAGATGCCTCACAGTAAAGCTGCCAATGATAGGTGACCTGCCCAGATGTAGTATTGAGGGAAGGCACACAGTGCCCTATTAAAAAAAAGGGATCACCAATCTGAAAGAAAGAGGCAAACTTCAGAACAGGAAGCTCCTGTGCCAAGTCCACCAGTGTTTTCTGACTTCTAACAAAGTGTAAAGCAGCAGGCAGCTCGTGGAAAAAAAAGAAGTTAAGTTCCTGCAAGATCTTTAGAAGCATGTAACATGAGACAAATCAAGGAGGATTGTAGTATATTATGGATTAGTCACAAAAACAATCAAGCCCCACCAGAATATACACAACCAAAAGCATAGTTGGTGATGAAAGCAACATCAGCCAGTGGTCTTCAGTGATAACTGGAGTTCAGCAGGGGCACATAACTGTACTCTGTATGCACTGGGTCACAGTTCACAGAAGGTAAGAATGTTACAGGCAAGTCAGAAATATAACGGACTGTTCCAAAATCTGTTTTAAGACTGTCAAGATCCATTCAATACATTGTTGAACAGGAGAGACTCCTGCTAATAACCTAACAAAAGAGCTCACTTATCAATAACAGTAGGACCAAATATCTAGCTAGTGTTGTCCCAAAGGTACCATCAAACATAAGTAAAGATGTAGATAATTTTACCTTCCAGATAACAAGAAAAAAGGCCATGTTAAGTGCTAGGTAGCAAGACAATTATAAAAACCACACACACACACACACACTCTGGTCAGTGCTGGTACACAAATACGAACTTTCAATGCTGTCTTTGTGGATTAAGTCACAAAAATTTGCCACACTGATTGATAGAAAAACTAAATCATACTCAGAGTCCACCAGAAAAGTTTTCAAAATAATTCTAAACTGTTACACTGTTACAAAAATTCCCTTTCCCTAACTATAATAACAAACAGTCATATTACTATAACTGTTAATATGTATTAGTTTACATTATATACTGCAATGTAAGGAAGTAGTGGAATTTTAATGTAGGCTTTGGTACTGTTCATGCTTAAAACAAGTAAAGTACAGCCTGACCCTGGAAACAAAGGCTTTGGTTCTCAGAAGCTTAGAGCTGTCCATGAAGGACAAGAGATACCCAGAGACAACTAAGATAACACCAGCCTCCTGGCCCCTCTAACACATCTCTGAAACCCTCCCAGCGTCGTCCAGCATCATAGATAAGTAATTGCAGCAAAACTGACTCCAGGGACATCTGGATAAATAGACAAACAGCAATAGTGCTGCAGAAATACAGCTGCTTTGTAGGTTGATTATGATTAGTAACTGGCAACGTGAGAGACAATGAAAAGTCAAATTGTGTTGTACCTGAACACTTGAAGGGTATAAGAACCCTGTGTAGAACCATGTTCCAGGTGCCCCAGTTTGGCTAGGAAACCACCTGCAAACAAATATTTACTTAGCCTTGTAATATTATACTTTGTACCGCAGCCTCTCTCCTCAGTTGGCAAAGGCCAGTTGCAAAGTTTTGTGGCATTATCAAGAGCAGAGGGGTACACAGTCCCAGGACCTGTTGGCTGTACAGTTCCCTTATGAAGTGCTAGCACTTTCTAGGAAAGAAGAAATAAGCAACATAGAAAAACATTTTACAGAACAATTGAAGAAAAATCCCAATTCACCAATAGGACATTCAAAGTCCTCCACAGCCTAAAACTGTAGCATTTTGTCTGGCTCCAAGTCCAGATGAAATGGCAGAAAGTGGAGGCAACCTTATACATTAGAGATTCTAGGAAGACAAAAAGAGAAAACCAAAAATCTATTGGTATGGGATGTGACTGCGGTACACAACACAGTAACTCTGTAAAAACCAACAAAAAGTTAAATAAAATCACAAGCAATAAAATCTTAATGTGTTCTCAGTTCTCTTACTTTAGACAATAAAGCTGCTCTGCCCAGATGGTATGAAATAAATGTTATTCACTAATTCAACCTGAGCCCTTAAATAGAGATGTGATTTAAGTGATTTTTATTCCTACTTCTACAGAACATACATTGGCCCCTGTAGGAGACAGCAGTTCCACTCTTCCCAATGGATCAGTGCAGCAGAACACACACAGGGTACATTGTCTGCTTCTCTATTTGCACAATCTGAACTCAGTAACAGTCACTGGCTTTGCTGTTCCCCAGGAAAACATGTCCTAAGTTGTACCTAACTGCAGATTTCTGCATAGAAGCTGAATGCAAATGGCATACTTTCTTGGCAGGAATCAATAAGGGACCACAAGTGAACAAGAAAAGATGTCTGAGTTTCTCCTGTTATTTGTTTAATCAACAGTAAGGAGCCAAACTATGAAGAAGGCAGTGTTATGTGAACTAGGTGATGGGCTGCAGTAGGGGAATGGAAAAAACCTCCAAACTTGAAAGAAGCATTTGAATAAGATTGAGATTGCCCTGTGTTGAGAAAAATTGCACATAATTCTACAAAACTTTACCTTGTTATCCTCTGGCATTTTCTTATTTTTTGATCTATTATGTCTTGCTCTAAGATGCTTCCCAAGAAGAAAAAAAAGCTTGAATGCATACTTCATCATTAAATGGTTATGTCTCATTTCACTTTTAAACTTCATAACCTTTTGATGTAACTGGTACTGCTGCTGATTTCCACCTGGGTGGTAAATTACCTGTGGGGCAAAGCCCATTTCACTCAGTGAATTGATAAGACTGCACTGATTAAATTGTGAGAAGGAACAGAGTTGATTCCAAAGAACCTGGAGTTTGAGCTAATGGAGTATGATCTTTGCCATTCTAAAGAGGCAGGCATGGGGTAACCTGACGCTAGATCCCCAGAATTTGTTTCCAAAGTTTGTGTCATATGCTTTCCCTTCTAAAGCTCCAAGCAAATCTGTCATGTGCAGAAAATCTGAGCAGCTGGCTCCAGTCTACATTAATCCCCTCAGAGTTTTGAGAAACAAGGAGGAGCCTGCAGGTTATACAAGCCAGAACTTTTATAAGGAAAGAAAAAAAATTCACAAAAGAGCCAAAGGAGTGTAATTTCATAAAAAGAAACAAGGGGAGATGCTTTAGGACAAATAATTTCAGTGTCTACCTGCTGCTCTTCACACACCTGCTCCAAAGCAGAGAAGCAAGAACTTGCCTTTGCACAGCCAGCCCTGAGGTGTGAACAGTCCACATTTTCTCCCTTCTTCATCCCTCTACAGCCTCAAGTCCTAACACAGCATAGCTCTGATTTTATTCACCACAAAATCAATTCATCCAGGGTGTTGGGGCTCTCTCCCACTCTCCTTAGGAAGCATTATCACTGCCCAGAACATTTCTGCAATGTCCAGCCAGCATTTTGTACACTCATTTCTTTTCCCTTGAATTTGTCTGTCCTCTCGTGCTCCACTTTGCATAGCAGCTTGCCTTCATCATGGCCTAACAGTTGTCATCATTTAACTGAGCTCAGCAGAATTTCTCCTTTTATTGTTCCTCACAAATCAGCCTTCACAGTTTAGCTGTTAGTAGTTCCACACTGGAAACCACGGATACTTCTCCAGCGTAGCAATTTTTTTCTTCACTTTTTGTCTCGACATTAATCTTTTCTACAGGAAGAACACCACAAATATTTGAATGACTCAGTCTGCTGCTTCCACCAAGCATACACATGTCCTCTGCAGCTCCTAACATTGGAGCACAAAGCCCACTCCATCTGTTGAGATCATAGCAGGCTGCTGCGAAGGCTGGAACAACAGAGACACAGCCATCTGTGCTAATCAGAGTCCATTACAAGGTTACTCCCACCTGGGAAAGAAGGAAATAGCAGGCAGGCATAGGAGGATAATACACTTTAGCCCTGCTACTCTGGACAGAGACCAAGTTGATAACAATGTTGAGCATAAAGTCATCCTGAAGTTTAATTTACCTAACAATCTAGGCACAAACTCCACTGAAGGAAAAGATCCAGCTGTGTGTGAATTCTGTTTCCAATTCTGAACACTGAACAACTTTATGTAAGTAAACTAGAAAACCCAACTTGAAAACTCTGTACCTTACAGGATAGCAGTAATGAATCATAAGCACCAGTGACAAGCCCTGCACCAGCAGAGATTTGAGCTGGTGCCAAAGACAAACTCAATGTCACTTAACACATAAAAGTTTGCTGTGCTCACATGTATAGAACAACCGACATAACAGCACATTAGTCCTTCACTGCAGTTTTTAGACACTACTAGAAGTCAGATAACTCACTAAACTATAAGCATCCCTCCCTCCGGTTAAAACAGACAAGTCATACCTGCTTCTGGAGACAACAGCACACGAGTGCACTGCACCCTGTTATGACATCCTGCCCACTTTGATTTTTCTATTCAGAAATGGTGACAAGTGGCTGTGATACAAGATCAGCCTGATGCTGCAACTCACACGCTCAGTCTGCAGCAAGAGATTAAGCTCCCCATGACTGTATGCACATTTCTGATGGGCAGAGAAGGATATGTTGGATGGGATTACTGACCTGGCAGGTAAAGGAGGTGTCTCAGAGGGATTTCCAACTATTACTGCAAACAAAACAGCAAAAAGGTCACACAATGACAGTTGACATTATCATGGAGAAGCAGAATCCTGAAGTAACAATGTGCAGCACGGGCCTGACCAAGACTCACCTTGGCTTGTCATGGCATAGGGACAGGATCCACCAGGAAGCCCCACCTCCACTATCAGGAAGATGCGGATGAGTTTCTTGAGAAAGCGGAGGTTTTAACATGTCCAATCTTCCCTTCAGCTCATGAAGGCAGCAGTTGGATCCAGCAGCAGCCACAGTGAAGCCAAAGGGAATGTCTCAATGAATATACCAGTAGAGATGAGCAACTATAACAGAACAAGCAGAGCCAGACTGGCAGCCTTGAATTGACAATCCCAAGGTGCTGTAGACAATACAAGTTCATGTGTGTTTGAGGTGAAATTAGACAAATTCAAAGAAATGAGGATTACTAGGATACGTATAATCCATTGGCAGGTCTGAGACAGTATACCAGGGAAAGTTCCACCCATGATAGAGCCCTGGTCCTGTACTTCCCCTGAGATTCACCACTGTTCATTGTCACAAGCAGGTACTAGGTTAGGTGGGCATTTGACTTTGTACAAATATTCCTGTATTCTTTCCAATTTGGTCTTAAGATGTTTAGTATATGCTCAGCTGATATGCAGAAGAGAAGCCTGTATGCTAGAAACAGATAGAAAAGCTCCAAAGCTTCATGCCCCACTTAACAGTGTGCACCCACAGTACTGTCCATTCTGCATTACCTTTACAGCTCACAGGAGAGGACTCCCACACCTCCGTACACACGATGGTGGGATTTTATAGCTACCCCTTCTTCCCCACCACCAGCCTTAACATTGCATGGTTCACCCCCTGCAAACCACTGCCTTCTGTTTCTCTATACAATCTGTCAGAATAATTCCCTTACCTGCCATACAGCAAGGTCAGGACCTAAACCTTTGCTTTTCTTTTTTTTTTTTGTGCATGTGTTTGTTTTGTAACTTTATATTAAATTAGCTCTACAGCTTTTTCTGCCATTCAAAAGGCTTCCACATCCATAATAAAGCAGCCAGTATCTGATGTCAATTCTGAATTTGGCTGGTTCAGAGATTCAGTATAATTGAGCAATCATTCAGATTTCAGGCTCATTCTGTTAGCATAATTCTGCACCATTCCACAGATTATTACATGAGAGTTTTTCCAAAATGGCCTCTGCATTCAGTAATTTCCACTAAGAATATAAATTGCCTCATGGCACTGAGACTAATTAAAGAGCTTGGATATGGTTATTTCATTGCCTTGTGAATAAGACCTAAAACTTCTTCCTAAACTGATCCTGCATCCAAGGCCTGCAATTCTGCTGCCTGGACAGTCTGTTTTACTGCATATAATATACCCAACAAAGCTGAAACAAAGAGCCTCTGAAAACGAAATGTGGTTTTACACTTGGTTTCCAAAGTCACAGAGCCAAATTGACCAGACTCTAAAAAAACTCCAAAAACAAAACATAAAACCAAAACAAAACTAAAAACCAACCCACAAAAACATATCTGCACTTGCAGTGCAAATAGCAAAATTACCAGAAAGACATTAGCGGTTTAATTGCTATTCTGGGTACTTTCCAGGTAAGAAATTATTCATTATGAAAGTGGAAGAAAAGGAAGAAGAGCTGTCTTTACCATGGCATGATTTAATTCAGCAGTCCAGGTGCTACAAAATTAAAAATGGATAAAATGAGCAGTCGCTTTCCTCAGATACATCTAGAGTTAGTCATTATAACTGGCACAACAGCACCCAGAAGCTCACTTCCCCACCATGGCTTTACAAAGCAGGGTACAAGACAAGCACACTCACTGCTTTGTTCAAGAAGGAAAGGTACCCAGTTAAATGAACCAATGGATCTTTTGGAATACAGACAATTCCTAAGTTGCAGGGGGGTTTATGCAATTAGTGTGCTGTAAGTTAAGGCAGCACTGAATAACAGGAGTGCAGGGAAGTCCATCCAGCTGCTTCAGCAAGACCTGCTAAGCATCTCTTTGCAGTTTTGATGCCATAACTCTGAAGGCAAATTCCAACCAGACCAAGTTGACAATGGTCATGCAAACTCACCACACTTCGATGCATCTGCAGGGGATCCTTAGAGCTTATAAAATGTATCTGTATTTTCATCAGTAATGCCAGTTGTAAAGTATCATCCTTCAAGACTTACTCATCCCTGTGACCCATTTACAAGACCTTCTGCTACAAATGTATGCTGGATTTTTCATATCACATTTGCCAACTAATCCTTTCCTAGATAAACACTAAGATAAAAAGGAAATAAAAATAGGTTTTACGTGCAAAACGACAGATCTTGAA
Source organism: Rhabdornis inornatus (assembly GCA_013397075.1). Classification (NCBI taxonomy): domain Eukaryota; kingdom Metazoa; phylum Chordata; class Aves; order Passeriformes; family Rhabdornithidae; genus Rhabdornis; species Rhabdornis inornatus. The sequence continues at coordinate 33,050 of VWZS01001549.1, read as the reverse complement.
ACCCTTCAAAACGATTCATACATCTTCACAGCCTCCAACTATAAGATCAGGTACAAGCCAGAAAGCATTTCCCACTGGCAAGTCAGAGGAAACCAAAACAGAGAGAAACCAAGCCCGAGACAGGACAGAGCCCTGCTGTCTGTGTGACAGATTAGGCTGCACTATAGGTCAAGTGCCCAAGCTGCAAGCAAAGGTGCAGATGGGCTGGTCTCTGCCACAGCACAGCCTTTACCCAAACTGCAGGAAGGCAACATAAGCAGGAATAAACCCCTGCAGTAAGCCCCTGCAGCTGTGCCTTCAGCATGCAAGCTCCTCACATATGCCATTAGCCCTTCTACCTCACAAGCAGAAGGGCCACAGCAAAATCAGGATAGGAATAAAGGGTTTGCAAGCAAGGTACAAAGCCTAGTCAAGCAATTCTCCCCAGTCAGTTAGAAATAGGGAAGCACAATCATTTCCAGCATCACTGACTCCATTGTTTTTTCAGGTTAATAACCCCAGTTGAGAATGAAGCCCTCTCAACCTGACACAGACACGCTCTTTTGAGATTGTTAGGACTCCAGTTTGGGTCAATGTGGAACTGCATCAGCAAAACAACAGCTGCTTCCTGTTCTGCTCCCAGGCACACAGCTTGAAAGCAGGATCCAGGTCACTTTAACCTTCATCAAAGCCTATCTGAATAAGGCTGCCATATCATATTAATCTAATACAGAGCCCAGGTCCTTCTCAGCATATGTGAGACTGCAGTAGGTCCTTGGGTCTGCAAACAATCAGTCTCAATCACTACTCAAAGTTAAAGTGATTTTATTTAATAATTATACAACCATACTTGGAAGACAGAAAGGTAATTTCCAGTGTCCTCCATCATTAACTCAGTTGCATTTAATCTGTTAAAGGGCTGACTTACTTGGGACTAGAGCACCCTCACAAAGAGCAGTGCAACCTGTGTACTCACAAAATAGTTGTTAGCAGCATCCATAGCTGGTGCTATACATCAGCTGCAGTGGTGAAAGCTCCTTTCCTTTTAGGGAAAAAACAAGGAAAAAATAAAAAAAAGAGAGACAAAAACTAGAAGAGGAAAGGAAAACACTCTCCTGTGGCTATCCAAAACAAGAAGTTATGGTGTCTCAAACAAGCGTCCTTGCTAGGCACACCTCCAGTGCAGCAGGTCATTTCTCCCCATCCTTTTCCCAGAGGAAAAGATCAGAGCACATGCTGAGCAGGGGCAGGTGCTGTGTGTCAGTTCTGTGCACACATCATTGAGTCCCCTCATGTAAAAGGAAGAACTGCAGCCCAGAGGGCAATGTGATTGTCACTTCATGCTCTGAGTACAATGCCATGAGAATAACACAAACAACAAGGGAAAGGAAATAATGCCTCAGAGGCTCTGCAAAAGGAGAGTCATGGCAGCCTGAAGGCCAGGGCATGGAGCCACCTGTACAAGGCAGCTTATGGAGCCACTAAGAGAAGGCCATGAGCAATACAAGGGGCTGAGGCACCTAATAGACTGCAACAACTGTTCTGAACCATCAGCAAGAAGCAACACTGTAGCCATGGAATGGGGTGTTAACCCCTTAGGTGCGGCGGAAATAAGATGCACAGCTACATGGTCATCTTTCATGACAGGAAAGAGAGAGACAAGTTTACTCAGAAACACACTGGTTTTTATAACATGACTCGCAACTCCAAGAGCAGAAAAAGATGATTGGTTCAGAGAGAAGACACCTCGTTCCCAGGGCCTGGTCACGCACACAACAGGTGTTCTATCTTGTTATTAATTCCTCTCTATTTTGACCAAGTTATCATTCTGGGAGAGATTTTCCCTGGCCTTCAGCTGGGCCAGCTTATCAGGCTGGGAACAGAGCTGAGAAGCTCCAGCCTGGAATACTTTTCAGGCTGTAATTTCTTACTTTCTCAATATGTGTATCCCACACAACACTATCATCTAGCTTGGATCACAATGTGGGATATAAGCAGGGCTGTCTGGTAAATACCTGTTAGATACAACTTTCAGTGCACTCAATGGAAGATGAGATGTATTTACAGCAACTACTGCTACTTCTAGCTTAATATCATATCCTCTGTCTTCGTCACCAAGATCCCAGCTTATACTTCACTGCATTTCCAGATGACAGTGTTGCCCATGGTCAGCCATAAAATTATCACAAAAATAAGCCAATGAAGTGATGACTCAGTTTTGATACTGGAAAACTGTCAGGTAATTCACCTCTCTGTTGCAATCATGCAAGAGTTTTGTCAGAGGGAACCCACACACACATCCTCAGCTATGTGCTGAGGTATGAGAAAAGGTGTGAGATGTGTGACCCTGTTGTCAGCATCCTGTGGGCTTGCTGGTGCTCAGGAGGCTCCTCATTGCTAGCAGCTTCTCTGGAGACTGTGCATCAACAGCTGCGTTGCTACAATAACTGTGTTGTGTAACACAGTCCAGCAAACCCTGGGCTGATTTGTTTAGAAGAGGCAGACCTGCATTGTCTGCAGCACAGCTCTGTGTTCCTGGCTCCTTTTGAGGAGAGCATGCCTCACTGAAGGGTGTGCATTTCCCTCAGAAAACTGGCACTGTGTCAAGCAGTGGGCAGGATGGGCTGGCCACCAGGGAAAAACCATTGAAACTGTTTTCTTAACACTTCCTTTCCCTTCTGCACACACGTTACCACATCACCTAGGTTGGAAACTGAAAATGCAGGAAGATGATCAGGCAGCAAGATTCAGGTCTGCATTCCCTTATAATCAGGTTTAATTCACAAACTCCCTTCACGGCCTTTGAAAGTCTGCTCCTGGGAGATTTTTCTGCGATGCATTCAAAATTACAGAAAGTAGCATTTTCATTTTCAGGAGCATTTCCACAAGACCAAGGTGTTCAACTTCAGTTATTTTAATGTAGAAAAGGATGTGAAGAACAGAACAAAACACACATACAAAACCATAAGCAACCTCTCTGAATTTCTTTGGAAATGTGACAGTATGTGCTTCAGGTTCCCATCCATGAAATAAGGGACACAGCTCATACATAGACCTTCACGAGTGTAAATAAAATGTACTGTCATACTATCCAGGGTGCCTTGCATTACCTTGAATAGATACCTTCCCTTCTCCCTCACACCAGCCTGGAAGGCAGACAGGAATGTGGTTTCATTACAGTGGTTGAATTCCCTGGAGAGCCTAATCACTTATTTGAACTAAGCATGAGAAGTACTGGCTCATTCACTGCACATCCCAGTTAAAGACATAACCAATATAGCAAAAGTAAAAGAAGTAGCCGTAGCCTGCAAAAGAATGGTATTCCCTCATTCAGCATTCCAAGGAAAAATAAAATAATCCAGCACTAATACCCTTTGATCAGCTTCTCTCCCACAAAGTAGAGTCTAATGAAGTCCACATTTATATGCAAAGATTACCTTCAGTTAGGAAAGCAAAGCATGTACTAACTGCCAGTCAGAAAGATGAAAGCTCCCATTGCTTTCACAAACCTCTCAAAACAAAAAAATAGAAAGAGAACAGCAAACATAGTTCAGAAACTACTGACCAGAGGGGACCATCAGGCTAGCATATTCTGGAGCATCATAAAACACTTGTACAGAAACAAGGTGATTAGACTGAGAAGTACTTATGATCTTTCTTTTAACAGGTTGTAAACTTCTTGATACTTGGGGAAAGTGAGCACACACAAGTCCATTTGACTTTCCAGGAACAAATCCAAGTGCGATGCTTCTCAGAAAAAGATTTGTTTCCTTATGCACAGGGTACAGGAAGCTCCATTCATGTTTTGTGCCCATTTCAGACTAGGCAGCAATCCCACAAGGACTCCTAGCAAGCTTGCAATGGCTCTAAAACCTACCCACTGCAGAGACTGAGCAATCAGGGGACACCGAACAGGGATCCCACCCGAGCAACAGTGCCAGCCCACAGAAAGGAAACTAGAAGTAAATAAGCCACGTTTCAAACAGCAGGTTGCCAGGTCAACAATCCCTGTGACAGAGCCCTTGCTTCCACAGGGGGATGGAGCTATTCCTCATGACAATTAAAGCACTATTACCATCTGTTCACTCTAATTAGGCTTAAAAATGCCCAGTCAGAAAGGCTGGATGAAAAATTCTCCTTGAGACCATTTTGGTGGGCTTTCAACAACCTGTCAATCTGCTCCATATGAAAACACACATCATTCCTCAGAGCCATTTTTCAAGGTGTGACAAACTTGGTAAAAACAGGAAATTACATCCATTAAGATATACATGCCAGCAGCATTTTCATTGCTTAGTGCAATTAGAGTGCTGTATAACATCCAGCACCTGCTGCCCATAGAAAAGCAGGGCTATCCTTTCAGGAGATGGGACAAGCCAAAATATCAAGTGATACTTGTGGTCATTTCAAACCCAGTCCTGCTGTAAGGCCTTATCTCACCATCCAGGCACACCCATTACTTCATTACAGCAACTGAAGGAGCAAACAAAGCAGGCATTTGATCTTAACAGCAACTCCAAAGGTTACACTCTCAGTCCTCCTTTATAGCTCCCCACTGCAAGACATGCTCCACACCACGAAAGACAAACCTTTCCCTTACTCCGTGTCTTGTATCCAGACCTCTGCTGGTGTCTGAACCCAAGGAATGTCATTATTCATACACACAGAGACATCTCATTGTGCTTACTGTTAATCAAACATAACAAGAAACCATCCTTTACATCTATGAAGCTTCCAGTGTTGTAGTTATCTGGAAAACCTCATCTCTGGGTGAACATAAATAATTTGAAAGGTCAGGAATACTCATAGTCCAGCACTGACTTTCCAGAGATGCAAATGGCAAGGCACAGATAGGCTGAATGATCACTGTATGCTCTTCTCTTACTTTTATAAAGAAAGAGCCATGCAAGTTGTTGCTAAATCAGTTCATACTGATTTACACAGGGACCAGCTTGGAAATTGTTTTACTACAGATACATTTTGGCTCCGACTGATTGAGAGCAAACAAGGATCTGCAACTCAGCCCCAGTGTCAGCTGGCAAAAGAGAATAGGCTGTAAGTGGAGAAGATCTTTTGCCAGTTGAGAGCTGTTCCTGGGGCACCCCACCAACTCCCCTTCTCCCAGCCCCAGGCTGCTCTCAGCCTGTTCCTCCTTGGAGCCAAGCAAGCAGCAGTGGCAGCAGGAATATCAGCTACTAGCCTGGAGATTGCCTGCACGAAGAAATCAACCTGGCCAGGAAATACTTGCATGCCAGAGTATGAACAGGGAAGAGAGGCTACAATGGAGAACTCAGACCATCATTATTTAAAAATGAACCTCACTCAACTGTTTCTTCGCAAATAAGGTATCTGGACTTCACATCCCATCACAAAGAACAGTAAGCAAGGAGCTAGAGAATTAAAATCTACAAATGAGTGACACTCCTCTGCTCAGCTTCTCTACCCAACCAAAGTGACTTACCAACCGCCTATATTCTTCTATCCAGCTCACTCACTTCTAAAATAAGAATATTTTTACTCAGAAAAAGACATTGTCAAGTACTAAAGTACCACTTAAAGTCCTTCTTATGCCTGCCAGATTTTCTAGAAAGATCTCTACTATAGTACATGAGACAAACTATGTCTGTCAGACCAACACTAATAGTTCCCAACAAACACTTGTGGTAAGATTCAAGTGCACATATGAATACTAAAAGAGAGCTTCTCTGATTTCTTAAACAAGCATTGGAATTTTGTTTCCCAGGGAAGAAAATGAAGGACTCTACACTAGAAAGTAAAAAAACAAATTACATTGAAGTATGATGGAGAAAGAAATTACAAATAAAGTCAGAGATACACAGCTGTCCCATTTTCAAAGCACCAGGATCCATTTTCCTGTCATGAGCAGTCTGTAAACAGCTATTACTTCTGGAAAATGGGTTTCACTTGGTATATGAAGGATTTACAGCTTAATGTGATTACTTACATGAGCACACTAGGGCTTCACTGACCAAATGATGGGGCCAACTGTTCTTTTTCTCGAAAAAGTCATATAACTCAAAAAAAAAAATTTAAAAAAAGACAGCTGCCTCAGTTTCCTGATGGTTGTTTTTCGTATGTATGTGAAGGTTTTGGTGCCTTTGATGTGGGTATGAGGACAGGCAAGGGAAAAGTGATTTTCAGATCACCTATACCATCGTCTCAGCAGAACACTGACATTTATACTCACATGGCCAGATTTGCTGAGAATTTACAATACGGGGCCACAAAGACCTAATTTCTTTGCACTTTTTACTTTGGACACAAGTATCTACAACCGTATTTGTTTCTCTGCCTCAATTTACTTTATTTTTCTACCCTACTTGTACAGCCACACTGCTGATCCCATCTCTGTTTATTTATGCCTGCAGCAGTACTGTTTGTGGCTTGATCTCACCAAGCACAGTGTTACCCATTTTTACCACCAGGAGGCAAGATCAAGAATTTACGAAATCACACTTCTAACAGCAGTGCCACAACACAAATACTGAAGTGCTGTAAATACAAGGGAAAAGCTGAAAAGTAAAATACATAATTTGGCGTTAGACAGGACACAGCTACAGTAACACGTCTGGATAATCTTACACCCATTCATTAGGAGTAGAGGAGAAAGCCCCGCCTGACATCATCCTCTTACCATTCTGGAATCAGGCACAGGTTTTCAAAGGGAAGACCAGCAGCATCCAGCCTGTCTGCAGTGTCCTCCCCTCTTCATTTCATTCCCCAGAGAGGACCCAGAATCTGTCTGCTCTGCATACAGACCCAAGGTAGAATATACCCCCACAAAGGCAGTAGTCAAGTTTTCAGAATCCTGGTTTTGTGGGGTTAGGGTTTTCACAGTGAGCATCAGATAATGATAAGAACTCAAACACAGTATTTATACTTATGTTCAATGAATAATGTTGAAACTGTGAAGTGTCAGAGCTTCATTATTAGGACCAATGTGAAAGAAAAAAAAAAAACACAATCCAAAACATTAGCACAAAAAAAAAATACCCTTTTCTTATTTCTTCTCTCTCAAAAAAGTTACTTGCAGATGTGTTGGTTTGACTGTCCTGAGTTTGTTTTCCGTTCCTATTGACCACATGGAGGCAACTCAGCTCTGAAGAAACACACACTGATCTGCTCCACACAAGCAGATTTGTTTATCAAGTCCCAGTCTTGATTTCTCTGGCTACACATCCCTCTGAGATCAAAACTGTGTTCCATTACTTCTCTGATTAAAAAAACCTGATATAAAAGATTCATGATTGTCCCTGCCCATTCTCATTCACTCTCTCTCCATTTCCCATCTCTGCCTCAGAGATGTGGTAGATCTCAATTGTGCCAGACTCAAATTTGATAACTGTTTAAAGTGGGAGTAAGCTGAACCCCAGGGCTTTAAGTTGTTTACGTTGCACCAGCCCTAGAAGAAGTATACATGGAATTGTATCCTTCGCAACCATCTTTTGAGAGGAAGGGCTTTTCAAACCCACAGCAGACCAGTTTTAGGCACAGCTGCTCAGCTGCAGTTTGAAGCAATACAGAATGTGTGACACTGTATTCAAACAGCTTTATTCTTTTATCCCAGCTACAGAAGAAATGAAATGACATGGCATAAAATCTATGAGATAAAACTGCCCCTCTGACATTTTCCAACCAAACTTTACCTGGCAGAGTTTGTACTAGTTCAGCCCTTTTTTGTGTGTGAGCAATCTTCTCCCTTTCTGTCATGGGGAATCATCACACAGAGCCAGAGCCTGAGTTTGCAGAGGAGGTAACTACAAAAAAATAGCCCTCAGGTTTCTACTCACAGAATGAACACTCTTGGTACAGAAGCATCTGGTTGCTACAGGAGTTTTTTAAAGCTGCAAGAGTGCATTTTTAAAGGCATCTCTATCAAGCTTAACACATTTTTGAAAGCTTTTTACACTGAAGGGTTTGGTAGTTTCCATCCTAGGTACCAAGAGAAGATTGATTCCCTCTGTCTTCCAGAGTTTCTGAACTCTCCTGCAGGGTCACAGAGGGAAAAAGATACACCCAATTACCCAGTGACAGTGGCAGTAACACATCTATTATACAGCCAAGACCTAACAGCTATCATGTCCCAGGAACCATTCCATTATTTCAGATAGTTACTTGGAGTTGGTGGCCAGATGGCAGTAGCAGGGTAATAGCTGGCAAACCTGTATTACGTCTTCACTTCTTCCAAGGTACAGAAAGAGATTTTCCAGAAATACTCACAGTTAAAAATGGCTCTTCCTAGTCATTCCTGCTATTGTCTAATGGCTGCCTGCCTCTGCTATATTTGCGTCACGAAAATCAACAGAGGAGTCTTTGTCAAAAGAGCACAGTCAGAGTGGGGCCAGCCAGCTTAGGTATTACAATCACACTGAGCATTTAATTTTATTTTTAAGCCCATCTGTTTAATGAACAATCAGAATAACTTTGGTCTTTCTTACTGTAGATTTTTCTTCTACAGACATTATCTTGTGTTATGCCTCATACCTGATGATTAATTAATTACCATACTCATTACTACTAAGAGCAGAAGTGTTATCAGTAGGGTACTGTTGCTTACTGATAAAATAAGGAATGTCATCAATTGCATATAATAAAGATCTGTAGAATTGCACAGATCTACTGGCATTTGTGGATGAGGTTTATATGTGCTTCCTTGACTTTAAGAGGAACCTTCTTGTCCCATCCCACTTCCCTATCATGTTCTGACATCCCAAATATAGCTACAGCATTGTTAAAAAAGCCACAGTTAAAAGTCATCTTGCAAGAAAATGCCAAGACAAACCAAACCACAAGCCCACAAGCATCTATACTCAATGTTTTCATCATCCAAGCCAGGTGGGGTCATATCAGTATTCCAAGAGATTTAAGCAACCTTCAAAAAAGAATCATTCCTAGATCTCTGAATACTTCACTGTTGTACCTCAGCTCTCAGAGACTCCATAGCACAATGTGTTTCAGAAGAAAGTATTCTCTAAAAAGGAATTGTTACATTAATAGAAGAATAAAGATCTCAACTTTAAAACTTTAGAGCAAATAAAAGACAGGAAGGTTCCAGTACAGAAGTTTACCCCCTTTTTAGGGTAGTACTTGAATAAAACATGGTAATTTATGCTTGAATTTATTTATCTATGCTTATTTTGGGTATTTAGCTTTATACACAAGCAGATATAAATGAAAAGACAGGCAGAAGTTTCTAAGCAGAGCGAAAAACAGAATCTCTTCCTTCCCCTGGGAAAAAGCTGTCTCATAACTGCTGGTATCCCAACAGAGCTGGAAGCAGAGAGCTGGGAGGCAAAGCCATATCAAACGCCTACAGGCAGAACAGGCAAATACCTCAGTATTTTGAGCTCTCTCACAGCCAGGCCCTCTGGCTTGCACCCTGCTGCCAGAAACAAAGCTTCCTACTGCTGGTCTGTATTCAGCCACTCTGTGCTATTTCCTTGGGAATCAGTGCTAATTAATCACAGTTTTTCCCCTATAGAGATGAGATATTTTGCTCCAGCCTCTGCAGTGGCAGGCAGAACCAAGGAAACCTTTTTGATTCCACCTTCTTTGTACAGCACTTGTGTTTGAGGACTGAAGCAAGGTACAGACCTTGTCACTCCAGCAGGGACACGTGAGGAATAGAAAGAAAACTAACAAGGGTTGAATGTCGGGCATTATGGTCACAAAAATCAAAACAATCATTGAACTATATTATAAAGTAGAAATTGCTGTTGTAAGAAACCCAAACTACTCAAATGCTAATTTTGTGATATGATCGTACATCACGTTCATAGTATCTGGAAAACACTTCACACATGTGCACTCAGTGGAGCACAAAGAATACAAACAGTGGAATTGTTTTAAGAAAAAGTGTTGCTCTGTTCCCATCTCCCTCCCCACTACCCAACCTGTACAATGTGCAAAATGTGGGACATCAGGCAAAAGCATAGGGAGGGTAGGAAGCTCTACATAATTGTTTCCTCACCAAACAAATGTCAGAAGCAAAGTTCGAAGTGACTATTTCCCCTCTTTACCAAAACAAAAATTTCAGATCTAGTCGAGTAGGCCAAGAGGAAAGGCACAAAGCACAAGTCCAGAATAACTCAGGACTCAAACCTGCAGGCTGAGTCCATCCTAGTAACTCTAGATCTTGATTACTCACTAATCATTTGCCAGCATTACAGTAACTTAGCCCCCACACAGATGAAACACAGCCAAATATATCCACTTGTCCTAGTTCTGAACAGGACAGGATTTTTTTGCAGTAGCCAAAAGGGGGCATAGCTGGAACAAGGAGGTTATTCTATACCACTTCACATCATGGCCGGGGGCAGAGGAAAGGGACTCTTCTGGGGACAAAGGGTTCCTTCCTGTAGAGAAAAGGTGGTGGAAGGAGCCATCTATGTTGTCTATTATTAGGTGTTTTTCCTTGTGAACCACTTCTTTCCTTATACCTTTTGCTATTAATATTGCTGCTGTTACTGTTAGTTTTCTTACCTCATTGCTGTTTACAGTAAACTTTTCTTATTTCAACCCATAAACTTTGCCCTTTGTGCCTCTAATGGGAGGAGCAGAGGGGAAGAAGCAGCACATGATTTTTTTCAGTGGGAGTACTAAATTGAGAATACCATTCCTAAACCATGACACCGCTTTACAAGGCCAGGATTTGCCCATCTTGTTGGTTCTGCCTTTTGATGCACATCCTGCTCTCAGAAGCAGCTCCTAATGTTTTCAATCACACCCTATCAGTAATAATAATGACCTAGCTTATTGAGACAACAGTTCAAGTGGCCAAGGTCTGCCTTTTACTCTTCTCTCACCTGCAAGTGAGGCTAGGAATTAACATCATCATCATTTTGCAGCGCCAAGGAGGACTGGAGCTGTGCCCTGTTCAATGCTCTGCAAACATGCTGAGAATCAGCCCAACACCCATGAGTCTGTAGTTACAGAGATGGGGATAAGGTGCAGAAAGTTAACTTAGAAAGCAAAAGGATTTGTCCATAGTCAACTTGCAGAACATAGGCCTCCTAGCTCTCTTTTCCTGGCTATTTAAAGCCATTTATGCGCCTGTCAGTTACTAATGGTAGCACATCATCATAGTCAAATTTATCTTAAAAAGGGAAACTGCCTGTTCCAAAAATACAGCTGTAGGAGAGCTCTCCAGTCATCTGGTCTATATGCTCTCTCTGACACAAGATCAAATTTACCATGATAATGTCAAATATGCTAGTATGATAATTCTAAAACACCTCCAATATGAAACACTTTATAATTTCCCAACATTGCTGGATCTCACACTGGAACATTTTTTTCCTGAAGGCTTATACTAAATATCCTGGTTTTAGAGAATAACCCAAACCTCACACTTATGATCAAATGAATATTACAATAAATAAAGAATACCATTTGCACTGACATTTCTAAGTTGCAACTGTTTCTGGTACTTTTTTTTCCTAGGCCCCAGGAAAATGCAGTGGAATTAGCTACCATTTGCATTTTCAGCTGAAGGCTGGGAATTGTTTGCCAAGGACTGCCCTTGAATGCTTTAATCCCAGAGTGAATTCAGCTGGTTTTCATTTGAAAAACTAAATAATTTTTAACAATCAAAAAAATAGGAGTTGATGGCTCCCTCTGCTTTGTCAGCAGTGAGAAGGTGATTAGATGGCCTGGGTCCAGGAACTGTCTGCCCTTGATGACATCTGCCAAGTTCACAAACTCTGGCAGTTCATAATTAAAAGCATCTTTCAGAGGGGGACTGAAAATGGTATTAAGGCCCTCCTTACTCTTTTAGGATACAGCAGGAAAGCCTGTAAGGTAAAACTTGAGGGCTAAACTAACACTACTGAATGGTTAAGATGCTTTGGTGTCCATTAGGAAGCCTCCAAGCCTTTTGCTTTGTGCAGATCATCACATTTTTTATGAGCAAGAGGCAGCTGTAAGGGGTGGCTGGGGGTGCCCACCCATTTAGAAGCAGCAGCACTCTCTAACCATCTCCTAGTCACATCATCCAGGATCCCTCCCAGGAACAACACACTGTTACAGCAGCAGGGAAAGCCCAAAACAAAATTCCGGCTTGTGACCCTCCCTGTACTCACATGAAAAGTCATAGCCTCAAAGTAAGATAACCCTGGGGAAAAACCATTTTTCTCACCCCATCAAAACCTTTGTAGCAGTCTTGGGTGCAAGTCTTTCAAGGAGGGAACTGTGTGGGCTTTTCTCCACTGCAAAGTACAGGAATGGAGCATTCTGCATCGAAGTGCTATTCCTTAAGGCACTGGCTTGCACTTTCCCTCACCCACCCTGCAGAGGGCTCATTGAGCTCACGCATGCCCATATTCTAGGTGTGGTCACACCATTTTATTTAGCAAGAAATATTGCATAGTACACTCTGTGCATTATCTGCCATAATTGCAACATGTGTAGGAATAAAAAAAAAATCCTCTAAAAAATAAGCAACATTTTGCTATCCCTCAACATGCAGAAAAGGACTCAAATCCCCATGAGTTATTCTCTGCGCTCAAGGAAGAAACCATCATGTTTCTACTTTTGTGGTAACAGCATTGGTTAATTCCCAGCTACCTCTATAAAATGTATATAAAGCTTTGTTAATTGAGAAGAAAGCTGTGCAATGATATGCAATGAAGATATGCAATGCTGGTTCTTCAAATAAGAGTGATTTCACTTTATTGCTTATTGACTTTTTTTATTATACTTAAGAGGCAACATGTCAGATAAAGGCATAAATTCTTATTGAAAAGAACTGCCACTCCAAAGTCATAAAAAAAACAAACCACCAAACCCAGACCGAGAGTTACAAGTGCCATAGATAGCAATCTCAAGAACATTCACCAAAGCTGATGAACTCTATTAGTAAAGGTAAATGATAAAGCAAGCTCAGGAGTCATTATAGCAGTGCCTAGGTAATGCTCTCACACTCCCAATGAGCTGAAGGACAGTGGCCTTCAGATATTAGCAAAATTATTACGTGCATAGGGAAGTCTCACCCCCAGCTACTAAGCAAGAGAAGCTCCCGGTGATGTGGCACTGCCTTCCCCACTTTGCCAAGGGCTGCAGAACTTGGAAAAACCCCAAGATAAATAGGAATGCAGCCTCAGGCTGTGCTCCTCTAAACTGACAACACTTCAAGGGCTGCTTTAATACCCTCCCTTTAGAACAACAAAAGGCTCTCCAGCCCTCAGCTGAGTTCTAAGTAAAATGGAAGCATTGAAGATCTTTAGGAGGACAGTGTGGTTTATACCTACAAGATAATTAATTTCTACAGTAGTATCCTTTAAAATATTCATCCTTTTCATTAGGTGAGAGATACAAAATTGAAACATCTTTTGAAAGCTTATTTCTAACTTTTTTCCCTCTCCTAAAATAAAGGGGTTTAGATCTACCATCTTCAAATGGCACATCATAGGGGGGAAAAAAGAAAGAAAAGGAAAAATAACCCAGAAAATTGAATCCTGTGGGGGAAAAAAATTCTTTGTCTCTGCTGATGCACCCAGGAATCCCAAGGCAATGGCTGTCAGTCTGGGAAATCTAAGTGCTGCTTAAAATAAAGAAGGTATTATGGAGAACCTAGTGCTAGCAAAAGGTGCCAAATACCCTTAGCAGCAAAAGCATCAGACAAATGAGTGACAGGGTGTTGTTACACAACGTACAAGTGAGGAGACTATATACACAGGTGACTTGTTAGAAAGGTTAGAAGAAAGGGCTGCTATTAAAATACAGGAGTCTTCACCCAAGCTCTTTGCACTGACAAGTCATTCAAAATCACTTTGTGCCATACTACATATGCACAGGAGAGGTCTTCAGTGAACTTATCTGCAAAGGCAAAGGAGGTACTGACACAAGTGCCATAATAACAAAGACATGGGGGGAAAAAATAAAAGAAAATAAAAGGGAGGGTGGGGAAGAATCAAGAGGCCCCTAGTCTCTTCCTTGACTTGAAGCCTGTGCCCAGCAAATCACCCAGACACACTGGTGCTAGTTAAGCTTCAAAGGCAACACAGAGCTGCTGAGCAGAGAAAACTCTGCAGTGCTCATAGGTGAAAATGTATGAGGAACTGGCATAGGAAGAAAGCTAAAGATAACTTTACTTACTGTTAAAGACAATTGCATTCACTGCTGATAATTCTTATCTAGGCAAAGCAGACTTGGCCCAAACTTCAGAGAGATTTGCAGAGAAATCTCACCACACCTTAGGGAATGACATAAAAGATAGAAGATGGCACTCAATTCTTAATCAGTGCCCAGGAGTGCCACCGATATTTGGGAGACACAGAGGAAAGATAAATAGAATTGACTATGAACACAGTGTTAAAAAAAAAAAAAAAAAAAGAGAGAGAGAGATAATAAGCTAGAGCTGTGCTGGACTGAACTGCAACTATTCCATGAAGCTAAGACATAGGATTTCTATCCTGTGGAAAGCATGGGCAGCTCAGTTTCCCCTTCCCCCCCACAAAATAGGGACTAAACTTGGCTGCAATAACAGATTATCCAAAGCATTAGATTCTTCTTTCTTAATTACTTCAGATACCTTAGTATTACAGGACCTTGGCTACAGCTTCTTCTGTGTGTCTTATACAGGAGATTGACTAACAGACAGCTCCACGCATCCCTAAACAAAGGAAATTCAGGTAGGTGTCTTTAAAGAAGCACAAAGGATTTAAGAAAAAAAAAAATCCCATGAACAACAACAAGCCCAGGAATGCTACAGAACTTCAATTTTCTCTGCCTCCACCCATCTCTTGATTCATCATCCTGGTACTAGAAGATATTGTGCAAATAGGGCATAACTTCTTAGTACTGTGAAGAGTCCTGCTGCTATTCAGAGGTGATGCAGCAGCCACATCCACTAGGATTTGCCATGCCAGACACTGTACAGCACCTACTTGAGGTGTTCTAGCACCCCTCCCAAAAATTCAGTAGCTGTGGCTTTTAAGGTTTCAGAAAGTAGCATTTGTACTGCTTCCTCTGCAAATCTATCAAAGTAATACATCTTACTACCAGGAAATATTATGCAGGAAAATGAAGGCAAACAAATTTATAAATCTCATTAGTGGAATGACTGTGTTCTCTCTTCCACAGCCTACAATATTGTTTTCAAAAGACAGTCATCCAAATGCCAAAACTGAATTAGCAGTAAAAGCCTTCTGATTGGGAATCTCCATACAGAGGTGCCAAGCGCTGACCAAGATGAGAACCACACTTTTCTTTCCCTTGTTGGTATAGGGTATCATGAGGTATGATAAACCTGGCTTTTAAGTTTCCCCAGAGCCTCATATCCCAAAGACATTAGCTTCCTATTTTCTCTAAACACTAACTTGGATCAGAGGGTTTTAAAGAGCACATTATTAGAACAAGCAGTTTCAAAATTCAAACCAAAATATAAGCTCAGTTGTTTAGATACTGGGATTTAGTTCATGCTGTTCCCAATGCTTGAATATTTCTTTCCTGTAAACTAACATAAAGCCACACGTCTTTTAAGATAAGCAAAAATAAATCCGATTTTACAGTGCTTCCAGGGAGATAACTGAGCCTGGAGCTTTGTGAAGTCAAGGGCAGCTACTGATTTCCCACAGAGGTGCGATGCCACCCCGTTGTTTTTGCAAAGCTGACTGGCTCAGTGGAATACCAGCAGTGGGATACCAGCTCAGCACACAGCAATGGTGGACGGTGCTCCTGCTCCAGCACCTCCAGGCTGCCAGCTGGCTCAGAAATCACATATACACATATGAAACTCAACCATTCTGTGTGACTCACTGAACACACCTTCTTCACACCTCTCTTACTCCCCAAAGAGACTTCAACCAACAGCAAAGCTTGTTTTGATTTCCAGATCTGTTCATCTTTGTGCAATCCAGGAAGCCAAATCATTGCACTGTTGTGAGTCCAATGACACGGGCAGATTTTGACATGCAGGTTGGATCCTATGCTTGCATGCAAGGCTAGATGCCTTACCTCAATCAAAGCATGAGAGACAGAGACATGAGACTTCTTCGTCAGCTTCAGCAGTGTTTTTCTCTGTTTGATTCTGTTACTGCCCTGGATGACTTTGAAAGGGAGATTAGTGCTACTTTCCCATAAGGCTCCCATAGTACAGGACATCCAATAAGGAGATTTGGAAGAGTGTAGCCCCAGTAGGAAAGGCCTTCAAGAAAGAAAATATCAAGGAGGGGAAAGATTTGAAACCTGTGATTTTACCTATTTTGAGAAGCAGCAAGGCTAATAGTGTATGATTTGTGCATCGACTCCAACCATCCCATGGCTGCCCTGATTATTAAAGGTTTTATCCAGTCACAATTATTAGTAATTATGTCTTCCAAAAGCAAAAAGGTATCTGGAAATACATCGTTACCTTGCAAAGAAATAAGGCTTCTATCCCTTGCTAAATCATTTTACAGGCCTAAGAGTCCTTGGGGACATTCAGGGGATACAGTAGCCTTAGCCAGCTTCTGTCCAGAATGTGCCTCTGCAAACAAACTACCCAGGAAACCACCATACAACTAGCTACTAATGCTGTTATCTACAGTCAGCATAGCAGATGCCATTCCATGAGAATGGAATGAAGTCTAACTGATCACAAAATGCATTAGCAAGTCAATATATCCTTATCAGTAGTGAATGTAATAGAATTAAACATGATTTTCCAAAAAGACAGAGAACCCACAAAATACATGAGCTTAATGCAATTGATGATCTCACATAAGGATTTTGCTAGAACTGCAGAGCTTTGGGTGCTAATTTAAAACACATTAATAATACACATTATAATAAAACTAACACAGCTAGGCAGGCCTGCAGTAATTGCAGATCTGACTAACAGTATTTTTATTACATGTCATGCTACCCAGGTAGCAAATTCTCCCCATCTTGAGGGGTGAGATGAATCAATCTGACTTTTCTTCTTTTTTTATTTCCAAAACAGTCTGCTCCTGGAAAGCACATCTTTCAACAAATTCACCAACGCATAGCATACTTAGTTCTCAAGAAAGGACGTGAAGTGGAACAGAGTTAGCATCCTAAACTAGACATTCTAACCTGAACAAGGTTTCAGTATT
Organism: Rhabdornis inornatus; assembly: GCA_013397075.1. NCBI lineage: Eukaryota > Metazoa > Chordata > Aves > Passeriformes > Rhabdornithidae > Rhabdornis > Rhabdornis inornatus. The sequence continues at coordinate 15,996 of VWZS01001549.1, read as the reverse complement.
AGGCATTGAGAACAGATCTCCCCTTGAATATCCAAGATCTGGCCATAGTTAGGAACAGCTGCATACCAAGAAAGAACTCACGATCTCACAAGAACAAGAGCCTCCACTGGGTGACCTTTCAAACTGGTTTCCCTTAAAGAGCAGCCACAGCACACTCAGTAAATGCTTACACATCCCAACTAATAACAAGAGACAAAGACTCAAGACAATATATATTCATGTCATATGGGTACTTACGAGCAGATGACAACCACAAGAAGCAGAAAACAAACATCACAGACAGCTTTCTCATGCCCCACATACTTAGTGGCTTTCCATGGCTTTAACTTAAGCCAGCAGCACATTGCTTGTGTCACAGAGCTTGTGAGCAATGCAGCACCTCGGTTCAGCTGCACACCCTGACAAATCTTTAGTGAGAACTTGCAAGCAAGAGGCTGTATTGTGGAAGAAGGAGTCTATGGCCTTACTTGATTCACTCACAGAAAGCCATCTGCCTTCCAGGGACTGCATGAGACAGCAGCTGGCATCATCCATACTTTTTATCTCCTACGTGAAGCAAAGACAAGAATTCTACTGCTATTTTCCCCACAAGCTCTTCCTCCTCCACATGTTGCAGAGCAGCTTTGTTTTCCCCACAGCTAGATGAACCCACTTGAGGAGGGAAACCGAATTCCGACACCACTATGTGTAATTGCTCCTCTGGCTCTAGGGAGGAATGTCTACCTTCTACATAAACAAGCTGAAGCTACTTTTAATCTAGTTACGCTTGGATTCTTTGCCGTCCTATTGCAGTCACAAAGAACTCCACATCACCACCAGAGCAGCTAAGTAACTACTCAAGCATTCATAAAAGTTCCCCACCTAAGGCAAGGCCTGCATTACAATGCAGTCATTGCAGGAAAACCTCAAGGCAGGTACTCCCGAGTGACATGGAAGGTGTTACTCCTTTTACTGCCCTCTCCTGCGTAAATCTGTTAACCTGCTCTATTTCATTACGTGTAGATTGAAATTTGTGCACAAAAATTAGTAGGTCATAGAAATGAGAAGCTAATTCATGGAAATGTATGTGCTGAACGCAGTTCACTTTTCTCTTTTTAGCACATTCTGCATGCATGAATCAGTTCATCTTGTTTCTTTTCAGTAATGAGGCAGGGACAGCCTCATTACTGAAAAGAAACAAGATGAACTGATTTAATATTTCATAGCTGTAGTTACAGTAAACGTGATGTTAGTTGGGAGATAGGAATTGAGTGCAGCCAATGACACACTGGGGTATTTTTGCAGACAGGCAGTTTACAGTTCTATTTTTACCACCTTTGGGGGCTACAGTTCAATCAGTGGAGTAGCTCATGTACATCGCTCAGACACGTCTCTGTGACGCCATCCTGGGTGAGCACCACAAAGGACTACTCTGATCACGTACGGCTGCAGGCTGCGTGGGTCTCTGAGCAAAGAAAGGCAGAGGAGGATTTCTGCCTGTCAGCAAGACAAAAAAAAACCCCGAGAGCTGGATTAAGCATCTGGAAAATTACTGCAGCCTCACAGCTTTTGCTGCCTGCTACCCGGGATGAGTCATCAACGGTTGCCGCGGCAACGGCTGCTTTCCTCCTCCGGCTGCTGATCAATTTTGGCTCTGTGAAGGTCCCCTGAAAGCAGGAGCTGCACAGATAATGCAACAAAGGCACAGAAACTCCCAAACAAGAGTATTTACATTTTGAATGTGCTAGTCCTGGGATTTGCAGAAGGAGAAATAAGAGTTGGAGCAGAAGGGCAGGGACAGCAAACGCTTGGTTTGATTCAGCTTTCATACCGCTGCCAGACAGGCGTGGTTAACAAATTACCCTGTTGCCATTTTCCACTAACCAATACTTATAAATAAAACAATATCCTCTCCTAGACGTTTTTAAGAGATGTTCATCATCACTGTCAGATGCTCCATAATTTAAATTCACGCTCTGAAGTGGGGGCTGGCACGGCCCAGCGCTCAGAGGCAAGAGCCGGCCAAAGCGTCAATGCTTCTCCGCCCAACCTCTCCCCTCCAGCCGTAACAAAATGACCCCAGGCAAGGCAGCTCATCTTGGAAATATCCTACTCCCCACTTCTTAAGTGCAAAGACAGGGCTGCCGGTGGTTTGAAACTTTGTAGCTAAGCAATACTCAAGTCTTCAACACCTATCAGTTAACCCTTCTCTACCAAAATTCTGGGTTAAATGGGGTGGATGTTAGGGTACCTCTGCTGAAACAAGGAAATCTGGGTATTTGTCAACTCTGTGGGTATCATAGAGCTCACTTAATACTTCCAATGAAGTTTGTCTGATACTCTGTTTTCGAACCTTGTTTTTAAATTAACTTATTCCCTAAGGCAGTTTAAAATGGCTGCTGCTAAGAGTCTGATGCTGCTGTGTCAGTGTAACGAATGGCCCTGACATCCACTTGTCCAAGATTATCTACAGGAATGTGAAAGCTACTGATAAGGCAAACTTCCTTGTGAGACAAAAAATGGAAAGTCAGCCAGGACAGCATTTCTGCTGCAAGCAGAGACAAGGCTCATGTGTGTCATGCTGATTTATAATGTTGACCCTTGACTGGTGTGCTCAGATAGTGGACACACTTGAACCTCAGAACATACGAACCTTAGAACCTCCCACCCAGCTCTCATTTCTGTTATCTATTTATATCAGCTCGAGGTGCTACTCTTCAGAGCCATGCAAGGAATGGAGAGCACAGATTTCGTGGTCTCCCTCTCTAGAAACTCTTTTGACCCAGTTCCTGAGATGGGAAGAAGAAAAGTCACATAGGTACATCAAGGCCTGTATGACTTACAAATCACTTACCTGTTTTTTTCCAAGCATATCGTCTGAAGAGAGGACTTGCATCTAAGTGTAAGTTCTCTAAGACATGAACTTCTGCACTGGCAGGGCAGGCTAACTTAGAGCACAGCAGCAATCTGACAGCCACTTGAAGATAAGACGTTAAAGGCTTTATCTCCCCCTCCCACCCCACACCTTTTTTTCTTTAAGTTTTTGAAGCAATCCAGTAGGCGTATATGCCTTTTCAGCAGGAGGCAGTTTGCCTTAGTTTACTTCCCAGACTGGCTTTAAAATTCAAGCATCAAGTTTAGGTACAATGTTTAGGCATTTGTTCATGAAAGGGTAGATGGGGTAAGCTGTTCTTTCTCCTGAGTTTTTTTCTGGGGGAACAGTCAGATATTCTTTATGTGTAGATATCAGTATGTAAGAACACGACCATGATTCATTAATTTAAAATTGCTTTTGAAGCTCTGACTTCTGTACACAAAACCAATCTTTGCTACCATCCTTCAAAAAAGTTTATTGCTCTGACCATGCAGACTGACTTTTTTTGCTGGCAACCTCTTAACTGCTGTGACTCACAGAAACAACACTCTGTTTCTTTCCTTCTCCAGCATCATGTAGCAATCAAATTACAAAAACAAGTCACACAGAGCAGCAGGACAAGGAACAGCAAGAAGAAGGATTAAAATTTCTGCAATCCCACCAGGGAAATGCTTTCAGCAAAGCATTCCAAATCTATCTTATACTTCAGCTCAGTGACAGTTTCAAAACAAAAACCAACCAATCTGCTCTGCAGTCTCCCGCCAGCAGAGCACAAGGAATATACTGTTGGAAGTCAAGAAAAGCAGCTACTTTTTATAAAGAGTCATGGCCTAAGCCTGCCCTATGGACTGAGCAGAGAAGCCACAAAGGTGAAAAATGTCCCCAAACGTTCCTGTCAGATGGCACCTGCAGGTCTGGGAGGATGAACTTGTGAAAAGATCTCAGTGATATGGGAAAGGCTGAGTATCTTTAAGCTGGAACAGTTGTAGAGTGGGAATAGCAGCAGACCCTTCAGCCCCTAAGTAAGGAGGCTGAAGAAGCAAAAAGAAAGCTGAAATGACTGTGAAAGTTTTGCAAAAAATGAAACATGATTTGGTCTTTCATGTTCAGCACTTTGGCACAAGCAGCTGAACACACAAGAGCTCCTAAGCTTTTTGGATCACATATGAAAGCACTGGACTACTTTGCTGACCCTGCAAAGCATAAGCCTAGTGTGACCTTTCAGATCAAACTCGAAAGTATGACAGCCATCGGGCTCCCCTACAAAGGAGAATTTTCCAGCAGGACTACACTGATATGGTTTTAACATTACTGTGCACAAAAACTTCATCTTCAGTACAGACATCTTTTTCTGGTGCCATTTATGTTGCTTTGAACATCCACACAGGGCTTCACAAGAAGACCAGCACAAATTCTAACCCACTAATTAGAGTACTGCTGTCTTGTTCTTTTCCAGGGCTTGGGGGGGAAGGGGGGGAAGAGAGAGGAGGGAGGAATATGGAACTTTCCCCTCACACTAGAGCTAATTCCAGCTGTCAACAGTAGTTTCTTATTTGTGATAAGGCATCAGAGAAGGACAAAGTGCGTGCTGGCACCCTTCCTGAATTCATCAGGCATTTTGCAATTCACCCAAATTTCATTTCACTGTTTTAATCCCCTTAACATGTTGACAGACAACTCCAGGCCTGAGGGCAGAACTGAAGAAAGACTGCAAAGCTGAAGTCTCAAAGACTGAGCCTTGCACAGGGACATGGTTTCAGCAGTGAGAAGCTCTCCTTATCATCTTTGTTACCTTACTGATTTTTAAAATGAAGCTGCATCCTTTTGTCTCAAACAAGAAAACTAGAGAGAAATACTTCAGCTCCCAGTATCATAGGTAAAACAAATATTATTAGTTCTTTCCACTCAGTCCTCAACAGCATGAGGAGATGTGGAAATTGAGGTGGATAGAGAGCTTCAGCTTCAAACCCTGGGAGACACCTAGCTAGGAAGAAGGACATCCTTTGAAATTGTGGCAAGAGAATAGAGAGAAGAATTGTCTCATGGGAACTAATACATTAACTAGTTAGTTACAAAAAAGGTGTTGTTCTTGGTTTCAATATATGGTTGGCTGGTTGCCAGCTACATATATGGTGGCTTGATTGGGATCAATGGTGGCTTGATTTATTCCTTATCCTCATTATTGATGGGATCCTGTACCCTCTACCCCCATCTATATACCTCTGTGCTTTCTGGTTTTCGAGGTCTTTGGAAGTTGCCCTTTTACCATGTGGTTTCTACTTTTGTTATTTTTACATTAAAAGTTCTTTGTTTTTCAGCAACTCCATCGTTCCTGTCTCTCTATACATTATGCCACAGATTCCCCAGCTGGCCCAGTCCTGTTATGGCCGCCCACAGCAGCCATAAGTGGTGCCTGAACCAGGGACCCCCATATCGGGGGACCTCTCTGGAACTGGGTCAGCAGGGAAGAGCTGATCAATAGGCCACCTTCTCCTCACACTACAAATTCATCAGATCTGACATGGAAAGTTTTGGGCAACTTTTGGAGTGAGACCAGTCAACCCAGTGGGAGGCCTTCGGAGTGTGACCAGCCAACCTGGAGATATCTGCAGGAAGCAGGTGAATGGAGAAGGGATAGCTGCACCATCACCCTTTCCTGAAGGATGGGCACCATCCCACCCCATCCAAGTTGTGCCGGTTGCACAATGGGTGCTAGGCTACCAACTGTAGAGAGAGAGGTATACGGACAATTCAAAGTTTTTTTAACAGCCCACAGAAAGGTGGTGGACAAACATGAGCTGAAAACCCTTGTAAAATGAGTGTTGCCTAACCTCCCCGACGCCGTGCCACCCCGGGGTGCGCTGCAAGGCTTGGATCGGACTGTAACATTTTTACTCCTGTGTTTTGGGACACAGTGGGGTCCAGACTGTATGATCTGACCACTCACAGGAACCCTTCTAGCTCCTCACATGTTGCCTGCATTTCGCACGATTTTTGAAATGATTAGAGTAGAACAAAAGCTGCGAGACTCCACTCCCGCCACCACCTTCCAACATGGAACTGCTCCTAGCCCTGCTAACCCTGGGAGAGGGACACGAGACGGGAGCCCATCACAGACGTGGGGGCCCATGCAGACTGCAGCCCCCACCACTTCGTGTCCCCCTCCTTTTCTCCCTTCGGATTGCCCGGTTAGACACAGCGCTGCCGCTGCCCTGTGTCCGCCCCAAACCTCCCCTCCCGGGGTCCAAGATGGCGGCAGCCATGCTATCTTGGAGCCCCTCCGTCCCTTCCCCCTCCTTGTCCTTTCCCCTGCCCCTCGCAAAATGACAGCCATTTCCAGCATTCCACCCTCGGTTTCACCCCTCCCGCTCTGTCCTACCCCCTGCACATCGGGTGACATCCCTACCTCGGGCTCACCCTTCCTGCCTCAGATCCTGCCTCAGGCCGGGCCTTCTCTGCCTGGGGCCGCACTCCCGCTGGGAAACCGGTCTACCGGGATTCCAGAAGTGACGCCTTGCAACATGGCAGTACCCATGAAGTCCATACCAGAGGTTAAAAGCCAGCTTTGCTCTAAGAGTCTGTTGAACCAGTTATTGCACGATTATGCAGGGGTCCAAGTACGAGCTGGATTAACTCGTAGAGAAGGGGTATGTAAGCAGCCCAAGGACCGAGCAGTAAATCTCCCTAAGCCTGTCCTGAATAACATCGGGGTTGCAGCTCAGAAAGCCTTGACACAAGACAACCCTCCAGAGCACTCAGCACCTCTTTGAGCACAGGCAATCAGGCAGGGGACTGTGGAAGCTCTGTCTGCCAGGAAAGTTATACCATCACAGGGGCAGCTGCAGTGTGCATGTCACAGCCGTCTGCCCCCCAAGGCAGGTATTGGATAACACCAAAAATGCAGCAAACTGACATTTTTAAAAGGACTGGCCTCAATAAAGAACAAGACCTAAGGACAGTACACAATATGCAAAAGTTGACTGATCCTACATTGAGAAGTGACCGATGAAGCAAAAAATGCCATAAATAAAGCATCTTAAGACATCCAAAAGTGACAAGCACTGCTCCAGTCTTTGTTTTAGCACACACTGAAGAACAAAAGTCAGGACACTATGCTCCTTTACTATATTTTGGTCTTTTTTTCACTGATTTTACTTTAACTGTATTTTCATAATTTATATGGGAAGGTCATTTTACCACATCCTCTGTTCTCTGAATTTGTATTATTGTCCTGTTTAACATTGTGTTCCTAATAAGCTCTACATGTTATCTTTACAGTCTATGTTCTACAGTGACAGCTGGTAGTCCAAACCTTTAACATATACTTACCTCCTGAAGTAACTTCAACATTTCAGTGGTTCTAAACTCGCTTCAGTTGGATTCTGAGTATGGTTACAGTTTCAACATGTTAGATATTTACAACCTGGTGCATGTTTTTGGGTTTTTTTACCTAGGTGAAGCAGCCAAAGGTGTCATTAAGCATTTCCTGCAGGCTTTCTCAATGCTGAGTATCCCACAAGAAATTGAAACATATCGTGGTTCAGCCCGTGTTTCCCAGGAAGTACAGTAATACTCTAACTTATGGGGAATAAGACACACTACAGGTACCCCCCATTCCCCCGCACACTTTCCCTAAAATACCTCTTAGAACAACAAAGAGGAGGGGAATAGAGTCTCTACTATAGAGAGGCTCAGAAAAAGCAGTGTATGTTTTTAACCTTTTAAATAATTCCACCATGGGTCAGGCATTTTTCAAATACCCACAAGTACAGCTAAGAGAAAGACCCCCAGTGTTATTTAAGGACCGAGAAACACACCAAATTTTAGGACCAGTTCCATTAATTACTTGGGGGTAGAGTTATGCTTGTGTTTCAACAGGTAAAGGACCTCAGTGGGTTCCTGCTAAGAACATCAAGCCATTCTTACAGCCACTGCAAGAACACCAGCAAGAAGAACCAAAAGGAAGACCCAAGGAAAAGATGTCCTGAGGACTGACACCTACACACTGCAGAATTTTCCTATGTTATCAGTTTCCCAAGCACCTAATCTTTTAAGTGTCACCTAATTTCTAATTTGAGTAGGTTTTTCACAGATTACCCCACCGAACATGACCCCTAAAGGACCCCTATTTGCTACAGCCATCCTGATCTACACTGTGCTTGTCACAAAGTCTTGGAAAGTCATACAGCCAAAGCAAAATGTTTGGGTAACACTAGCTAACATCACTCAATAAGAAACCCTGTGTCTATCAGTAGCTGTACCAAACAACCCTTTTCCACCTGCTTAGTAGAATTACCAGCAGATAAGTGTCCATTAACCAAAAAGGCCATCTGTAAACTGCATCCACACAATAACTGGATTCACAACCCTGTTGATAACTGGGATTACTGGGCCTCGGACCTACCACATGCACCACTAGAACCCCAAGAATTGGAAATTTTAGGCTCTGTCAAAATGGACTTTTGTGTTAAATTCCATTACATCAATAAGATAGAAGGAATACAAAAAAACATAGGAGCATTGACATCCGAAAAATAAGAGATGAGTAAAACATACGGTGGGATGTTCTCCCCACCATCCTGCCTACAGAAGTGAAAGCATATGGTGTAATTAGACCTCCGCCATCCTCTCCTGGTCCAGCGATTCCCCATTACAGCTACCATCAGGAACTCTTCTCATTTGTAGAGACAGAGCATGGCCTGCTATCCCATCACACATCAAAGGCAGACCATGCAGCTTGGGGAGGCTTACCCTGCTAACACCCAACCTCACAATGACCCGTAACAGAAAGATTAGGCAAAAAAGATTCACTCACCAATTTAAAGCAGATTGCAAAGATGAAATTAATTCTTGGAATTTCAGACAAAGAGTAGCAGCATCCTCATTGGTTCCTTGGGGTGCTGCAGCAAAAGCATTAAAAATGTTAGATGGTCTTGGGTGTTGGCTAAGTAGGCAACCCAACACTACATCTAAAGCACTGAGTGAGCTACTGACAGATGCTGATAGCATCAGACATGCCACCCTACAGAATAGAGCTGCTGTAGACTTCCTTTTGCTAGCTCAGGCTTCATGGCTGTGAAGACTTTGAGGGCATGTGCCTCATGTAACTCTCTGACCACAGCAAATCCATCCATCATAGTATTCAAATTCTTAAAGAAGGGGTCAAGAAACTCCGAAAAACAAGATGAATGGGATTGGACTTTTGGATTGTTTGGAAGCTGGGGTCTACCAGGGCAAGTGGCTTTGCTAACCAAGACAGGTTTATTAATTGTTATAATCATTGTTGTAGTGTTAATATTGTTTCCGTGTTTGATAGGATATATGTTTAAGGGTGGTTTTGGTACAAAATAAGGCGGAGGAGATGTGGAAATTTGCGAGCACAGGGAGCTGGCTTCACCTGCAGATGCAGAGAGCTTCAGCTTCAAACCCTGGGAGACACCTAGCTAGGAAGAAGGACATCCTTTAACGTCATGGTGAGAGAATAGAGAGAAGAGTTGTCTCATGGGAACTAATATGTTTACTAGTTAGTTACAAATAAGATGTTGTTCTTGGTTTCGATATGTGGTTGGCTGGTTGCCAGCTACACATATGGTTTTGTTCTTTATTCTCGTTATTGATGGGATCCTGTACCCTCTACCCCATCTATATATCTCTGTGCTTTCTGGGTTTTGAGGTGTTTGGAGGTTGTCCTTTTACCATGCAGTTTCTATGTTTGTTATTTTTACATTAAAAATTCTTTGTTTTTTGGCAACTCCATCATTCCTGTTTCTCTATATATTATGTCACAGATTCCCCAGCTGGCCCAGTTCTGTTATGTCCACCCGTAGTGGCCACAAGGAGATCTCTCAGATGATGCTCTACCTTTAAAGCAGCCAAAAGCAAATTAGCACAGCAGGTTTTCTGACCTGGTCAAAGTTCAGATGGTTTTGCAGAACAGGCAGGCTGAATCACATACTTGCAGGAAAGGTAATTCCCATCAGTTCCAATCTTCCAGAAGAACATTTGTCTTAAATATGGAGTGAATCAGTTTAAGAACAATGCTGTGAGGCTACACGCTGACCCAGATGCACTTCCAAAACGTATCTATTCTTCCATAATGGTCACAGAGGAGCTCCACAGGCTTACACTGCCCATGTTGGCAAAGAAGCACCACTGTCAGTTCTCTGACACCAAATCACTATGAGTCTGTTGAGTTATTGAAGTTATTTCACACCGATGGCAGACAAGCATTTCCTGAATCATCTAAACCAGAAAGGAAAATTGCTTTACTAGGGTAAATAAGAGATTAACTTAAGTTTGAGATATGTATCATAAGGAGATACAGGGAGGATGCAAAATTCTTCAGGCAAAAGTCTGCTAGTGCCAAAAGTTCACAGAAAATTGACAGTCCATAAGGACAGAATAAAGTCCAATGTTATATAGCAATTGCCTTATCTGGAACTTCTGAACGCCCTGTACCAAATCATCAGGCAAAACATGGTCATTTAAGGTGCATTGATGTGACCCTGCATGCACAGTAGAAAAGTAAATATCTTAAGACACCATCAAGAAGTCCAGGAGAAATCATCATACCTCATAGTAACTAAACATATTTTGTGTGAGACAAGATGAAGTAGCAGAGAGAAGATAGGTTATTAAAAAGACTTTCTTTTAAATCCAGGCTTATAAACCACAAAATCCAAAGCTACTGCCAGAAAAAAGATACTTCATATAAACCAAAGCATATATGGTTTAATTAATTCTGAAAATAGGAGATATTTTAGAAAAGATAGACTTCTCAAGCTCCAGAGCTGCTATATGATTAGAAGAACGAAACATCTTTTCATATAAAAAGCAAAAAAAAAGATCAAACAAACAAGAACATATCCAGAAAAACAAAAGACAAAAATCAACCTTTCTTCATCCCAGGAAGATTATTTAGGGTCAGAGTTAGTGCATGCACACCAGAAAATAAAACTGAATGTAAATACCGTTAGATTAATCTCACTCAATTTGATTTCATTATGAAGACCAAAACATAAACATACAGGCCATTTAAACAATGCACGCTGTTCTTCCACTGCAGAGAGAATATTAATACACATAAGATTAACAATGTTATTTGTAGATGGCTTCTAAAAATAGAACAAGCTGTTTTCAAGAAGCATAACTGGGGGAACAAATAAAGATGTTCAGATTCCAAGGCAATGCTTCATTTTGTTCTTTCACTATCATTGAACTCGTGCTAAAACCATCCTGGAGATTTTGACAGCTTGGCCTCAGTGTGGACAATGCCTCTGTAGATTCTCAGCAATATTTGGTTAGTGGTCATTGGCAAGGAAAGGAGGATTTTGAACATATCTAAAGTGCACTGGTTTCTCATGTCAGCCCTTGGACTTTTTGCTAAGACTGCCAATATGAAGACAAAGGAGCGCCTGGGAACTTAGCCACTACTGCACTTGTACACCCATATTTTCTGTCTGGATCACTAAAGAGTCCAAACCCACTAAAAGCTGTGTTATCCCCTCACCAATCTTCAGAGCCATCTAGGCAAGGACTGAATGCTTTCGCTTAACACACCTCAAGTGGTTAATCCCATTTTGCAGCTCTCTGCCACCACCACCACTCCCAGTCTAGGTCCATAATTTTAAGTGTTAGCACCTACCTGTGAAAACTCAGAGCAGGGACATTGCTGACGTGTTACCACAGCAACAGTTATTTATGAACTTGCACCCTCTTGGCTGCCAAGGGCCGTTTTGAGAGCCTCTGCTCCCCTTCAGCCCACACAGTATGGGGACACATAAGCTGCCTCAGAAGCTGATAAGCTAAATTGACATCAGCAGAATTAAAAAAAACCCAACCAGATCCCACTAACTTAAGAGAATTATTTTCTGCAAATGTGAGGATGAGTCTGTTTCCACCAAGGATAGCATCTATGGACATCCAGAAGGGATGAAAGCAGTTAAGAGAGTTTTCAAAAGTAACCAAGAGCTAAGCAAACCTAAGGAACTTTAATGCCCAAGCACAGTACATTACAGACTCAGCCAGCTCATCTACATCAGATCTGCAATGCAGAATTGCAACATGTATCAGATATCAAGGCAGTACTAGCATGCACAGCATCCTCCTTCTAACCAGCAAGGCCTTCGAGATGCACTAACCAGAAGCTTTTCCTCACATGGGCTTTTCTTTCATTGTTTTTGAGCAAACCAACACAAGGAAAGACATGAATAACAGCAGATCCCCAGTGAAAACTCAGAGCAAGATAACAGCCCTCCCTCCTCTAAAGGATTCTGTAAGCTGGCCAGGAATACCAAAATACAGACAGGAGGGCTTCCTGGAGAGTGTTTTTCTCTTCGGGGCAGATGGGGGGTTCCCTCTGCAGGCAGGAATGGACACATGACTTCCAGGTAGGAAAGGGTTGGTCACACTTCAGGATGACTCATCTTCCCAGATCAGATAATGATGAGGCTCTCTTTGTGGACAGTAGGCTGTAAATTGCTTTAGGATGCTCTAAGATTAAATACCATAGTATAAATTATGCTAATTACTGGGTGTGGATTTATGCACTGCAGGACAGAAAACAGCCCCATCCTGTCAGAGGAATAACTTCTCAAAAAAAAAAGTCTCAGCAAAACCCAGCAGTCCTGCAGTCTATTAGCAGATGAGTCATGCTACTCTCTTTCTCATGAAAGTACTCATACTTTCATTTCTTGTGCCTCTATCCAGGACATTTTTTATATCCCAATGTGTGCTATTCTTAGTGACTCCTCAGGAGAAAGTCTAACAAGTAGACTACATTATGCCACCATTAAAAGCTGTCACATCATAAAAACAATTATTTCCTGAGATTGTATAAATTATTCTCTTGGCTGGCATGTCAAGACTTTCGTGCTGATGATTTTCTGTGTCAGTCTGTTAACTGTTTGATGTTAAGGTGAATCTTACCAGTATCTTTGGCCCAGCCCTAGGGCTCAGGCTGAAGGCTGCTTAAAAGGCAGAAGCAGGCTGAGCTCTATAAGGAACTGAGTCACAGGTTGCCAGACATATCTCTAGGCCCACAGTAACAGACCTGTAGAATCCCACCTCTAAAATCCATCACTTAAATATGCATCATCATCTCACAAGAAAGTGAGTTCGTAATCTCATTTCCAGTAGCCACTGAGAGTAACTACTGAACGTAACTATAGTGACCCATCAGAAATTGCCAGCAAACACTCTGCTTGGCAAAAGACTAGAAAGGAAACTTGCAGGCTGACCCCTCTCATTTATATTGCCAGAACCTGCATTCATGCTTCACAGCTAACACTGGATCTTCTGAATTTGCCCAACTTCTTTTAGATATATTTATTTCTCCTAATTCCACAAAGAAGGAAGAAAAATCAAGTGGAAAACAAGCTCCACAATTTCCTTGTGCACTTTGGGAACCAGCAGGCTTAAAAAACCCCAAACAAACAAAAAACCGCACAAAGTTTTAGGGCGTTTTCTCCAATTATGTTAATAAATAGCAATAATCTTCCCTTGTTTATCTTTTGCATATCCCCATATCCCTTACTTATAGCATTCCCCCATATCCTACCACAGTCCCTTCATTTCCAGGGTGAAGGGTCAAGCTACTTATGTGCTCTTCCACATTTTTTCTTGCTCTTCTAAAAAATTAAGACAGCTGTTAGAACTGGCTAGAGTGTTCAAGTGGTGGGTTACACTGCTGTCTTTTACAGCCACAGATCAGATGTTTGACTACTTTTCTCCACAGTTCTTTGACTGCTATGTGCTCATCAGTCTATGAAATACCCCCAAGATCTTTCCTAAATGGTGGCAAATTACAGCCCATCTGTATCTATATCTATTCAGGCTGATTTTTTTTCCTGCCCAGAGGTACTCATAAATTTCAGACATCGGTTTCCTCATGTAATATCATCTGTAACAGATCCAGGTCAGTATAGACAGACACTTGTTCTCTAGGAGCTTGATCAAGGTTCAGTGCGTTCATCACTCATCTAACAGAAAGCAGTCAGAAACTGATGCCATGTTTTAGGCTGGCTGAACAGTGGACAACCTGCTGAGCTCACATCTTATTTATTCCACCTCACTTATCTCTGTGGGACTCTGGGGTTTAGGAAACACTTCTGTCACAAGAGTGCACTGCAGAGCATTTGTACCACTTCACTTTTCCATTTAAGGTGTATGCAAGGAAAAATCCAATTAAAAAATAAATACCAAAATAATTTATACACCTCCCAATCCCAAAGTGCTCAATGAGGGCCATTGGCTACATTCATTTTGCTCCACTGCACTCAAGCACGCCTAAATCTTTAGAGGGAAAATATGATAAATGTCACAAATCTCAGTTTAAATCAAGTACTACAGCTCTGAAGCTCCCCACCCCCTAGTAGTAGTAAGGTGAAAACATACACACAGATGCTTAAAACAGAGCCTACCACAGCTTTCAGATTCACTGAACATCCCTACAAAACTGTTCCTTCTTGCATCCTCCCAGCTCTATCGCCAGGATCTTTTCATCCCATTTGAGTCATTAAATAGCCATCTAACACCATCTACTGGATTTGGAAGAAAAGAGTTACACCAGCAACTCGCTGCCGGGCAATGAAAGGGGAAAAAAAAAATACCACCTCGAACACTGAGGTGTCTGTTTCTCTGCTTTGAATTGGTCCTTCCCCTTCATCCACACCTTATTTTTGCTTTCTTTCTTCTTTCTGAAAGACAAATCTGGGCTGCTGACATTAACATACAATCACAGACAAAAATCCCCTGCTCTGGAGGGGCAAATTTTACAGGGGGCTGTGCCATGCAATGACTCCTCTAGATCACTGACCTGTGCCCCAGCTTTACCCCTTCCTGATTAAAGAAAATAACACCAGAAAAAAAGCCAACGAAAACATACAGCTATCCTGAAAGCAAGGCTTCTGCAAAGTCAGGATAGAATTCTGCAGGAGTGGAAAAAAGAGCTGTCTTTCTGCTGAAAATCTGGGACCTCAGCCTGAGTCAGAAGCTGGGGACGCAGAGCCTAGGCAGCGAGAGGAAGTACCTCAGGGCTGATGTCTGAGGTAATGTCAGACATTACCTCAGACATCAGCCCTTGGCCTTTAACATCCTGTACAAAGGCCAAAGTACCAGTTCTCACTGCCATGCAAACATGTCCTTTTCAAAGACTGGCAGGCAAATTTTTAACATCCAATTTGGCAGCTGCCACTGCTGTCAGATGCAAGATGATAGCTTTTAATTAGTTATTCAGGGCAGGAGACTGCAGCCCCTTTCTTGTTTCTTCAGGTCAAGTTGATTTCACACATCACCTGGCTCCTTACGACATTGGATGCAGTGGTTAAGCTTTTTGTTGCACCAAGCTGAGCACTGGCTGGAATTACATCGGGTAAAAAGCATACTGTGGAGGTTGAGTTTCCTACTTCCTGCTGCTTTTCTTCCTCCTCTGTTTTCCTACTTCCATACTGAAATTAAGGATGAATCACGCGTTCAACAGTCAGACATCAGATTTTATGTAAGGTCCTTAATAAGTCAGTCAGACATTGGGGGGAAAGACAAGTTCTTTATTGACTCCTATTGCACATCTATTAAGTCAGTACAAGTGCTACCAGGATTTCACCCTTTGGTTGTGAAATGCGTCTTCTCCCTTATACAAAGTTTCCCTCTGCTTCAGCTGTTTTGGTAGCGCAAATAATTTAGTAAAATCTCACAGCAGTAAGCAGGCTGGTTCAGATAACACTGTACAAGCTACAAGGAGTTCCAGATCATAGGTTCCCCTCAGCAGCAAGAGGAAATAAAGGTCATTCCTCATGCATCAATGCTGCCCAAAATGGAAGCTTAGCTTCTGTAGGAGAAGCAAACATGACCATAGGGTGAATCTGAAATATTTCCAGAGGAAAAAGGGTAGTTTCTGTGGCACTACACAAAACACTAGCAAGAATGACCCTGAAATACTGCAGACAGGTCTGCTCACCAAGTTCAGGATGACTGAATTCCAGCTGAGTCTGCACAGAAAAGAGCACTAGAATGAACACAGCAACAGAAGAACAAAATACTTCAGAAGGGAGTGAAATAAAACTAAACCTTTTCTCACTTGGGCAGCAAAATTAATATTAGGATTGCAGTTACAAAGCACTTTTTGTGATGAGAACATGGCCTTT
>VWZS01001548.1:175-241479 GCA_013397075.1 Rhabdornis inornatus | reverse complement strand
GGACTTCTATAGTTAAAATAATTGTGTTAATTTTTATTATTATTTTCCTTGTAATAATGGCATTCGGGATCCTACGTCACTTGGTTTTTAAGGCTATTAATGGTCTCATTCCTTCTACCTCAGTAGTCAATCACATAGAGATGAAAAACCTAAAACAATCTAACTCTTCCGCTAACTGCAAGTGGTGGGCAAAATCATAATTTGAATCAAAATGAACCTAATATCTTTCCTTCATTAAACAAAAAACAGGGAGACGTTGTAATTCATTAACCTAGATGTATTAAAAATGGTAAGTTCCTCACCCCTGTAATGTCCTGTGGTTTGACCCTTCTCCCCTCTGGTCTGCTTAGCTGGCAGAGATCCAATTTCTCCCCGCCCCCTTTCAGACCCTAGAAAAGACCTATGTGCCCTGATTTAACGCTCTTCTCACTCCTGGGAGCCCACAAGAAATAAACCTCAAATTCTCCTCAGGGGGGAAAAGAGCCTCTTTTGTTATCTTTTATTCTGTCCATGTGGGGCAAACAGGCTTCTTCCTAGTATCTGAGCTAGTCTGGGGCCAGGGGGAAGCCTCATAACCCCTGCACCCTGCCTCAGCACAAGGGTCAAGCACCACAGGTCTGTGCCCAGTCTTGTAGTCACCTGGGTTGTGATCCTGTCCAGGACTGCTTCTGTCCAATCAAGTCACTGTCTTTCCTCCCTCCTCCATTTTAATTTCCCAGTGAATTGCTGGGAAGTCTTTAAAATACATCTGATGAGTCGGCAGGAGACAAACAGCACTCAATGTGAGTGATCAGCAAGTCTCGTTTATTGGCAGTCTTTGGTTCATTATATACTATCACTAATTAAGCTCATACATAGTGCAAAAGCAAGCTCATTATTAGACAGCATCTCAAATGTTAACCCTTCCCTGTTCCACATTCCTGTGGTCGTCCAGCTGCAAAGTTTCTTCTTTCTCTAACTGCAACATTCTGTCATTGTATAATCCCCCCTTTTCAATAAGGACATGATGACCTTGCCAGTTAATCACACCAGCTGCGCTCTGTTTTTACTGAGCTGCGCGGATTCAGCTATCTGCTGCATGGGAACATGGCCTTTATCTGCTAGCCATTCCTCCACAATTCCCCTGTTTTCTTTCTGTTGGACGATCATAGCCTTGGTAGTTCTTTTTACCTGACTCATTATGCAGCTAAGTGCAACTCGTCCGCCTATAAGCAATAACAGTATAATTCCAACCCACCTCAAAACTTCCTTAACACAGCTTATTAACCAATTTCCCAAGCCTAGTGATTTAAGCCATGCATCTATTCCTAATCCATCTTGCTCCTTAAGCTTGTGGAGCCCTGCCTTAATGACGGCAATGCTCTTGTGAATGGATTGAGAGTGATCAGAAAGGTTCATGCAGCACATCCCTTCAAATTCCTCACATCCGTGGCCTCGCACTAATAGCAAATAGTCTACTGCAGCTCTATTTTCTAAAACAGCATGCCTAACAGAAATCACATCCTGCAACAGCATATCTAACACATCTGACGTACGATTTATTTCATTTCTTGCCCAACAGCCTAATTGTTTAGCAAAATTAAGAGCTTTTTGAGCCAATGCCCCTGGGAACAACGTGGATGTTATAATTCCCCGCACATCCGACCAAAAGGTTGGATCTCCTATGTCTCTACAATCTAAGTCATGTATGCTGCGCTTTGCCCTGTTTTGGTGTTTTGACCACTTCAGCAATAGGCTTATATTAGGGTGCTTTCCCTTTTCAGAGGCCATTGCTCAACCCACACAGGATTGGTGGTAGTCCACTGAAGTGGGAGCGGGAAAGTCCAAGCAATGGCCATCACCCTAAATGGTGTTCATTGGTGAGGGCGACTCCCAATTGTGCCAAAATATCCCGACCGATCAGGCATTGGACGCGATCAGGAAGAGGCACTACAGAAAGTACCGTCTTAACAGTCTTCCCATCTAAGTTAACATCCACT
Source organism: Rhabdornis inornatus (assembly GCA_013397075.1). Classification (NCBI taxonomy): domain Eukaryota; kingdom Metazoa; phylum Chordata; class Aves; order Passeriformes; family Rhabdornithidae; genus Rhabdornis; species Rhabdornis inornatus. Next base: position 239,500 of record VWZS01001548.1, on the reverse strand, counting down.
CATGGCGATTTCTTTGCCAGTGTCAGACGTCCTACCCCTGTAACAGTAACCATGCTGGGCAGGAGAGGCCACTCCTCGGGCCAGCATTCTGGAGCGACAATGCTTGAGTCAGCTCCGGTATCCAGTAAGGCCTTTAGGACGCGGGTCATACCATTGTAATTAATGGACACAAGTCGCTTAGGCCTTTGCTTCAGGTCTAATGTGAGCAGGGTTAAACCACCCGTGGAACCAAACCCGCTTTCACCCCGTTGATCTTTGTTGATGGGGTCCAAGTGTTGGGTGAACTGTGGCAAGGGTACCAGTTGTGCGATGCGCTGTCCCTTCTCAATTCTCGTGGGTGGCACAGGTGTGTGTGCCATTATGCAAATTTCTCCGGTATAGTCTGCATCAATTACCCCTGGTAACACGAATAGTCCCATCATAGTAGCCGAGGACCGACCTATTACAAGTGCCCCCATAGCCATTCCATTTATTATTATTGGTCCTTGAATTCCTGTAGGTATCTTGTGTGGCTGTGTGGTTAGCAAGTCCGTTTTTACTGAGGCTGCCGGGTCCAACCCGAGACTCCCGGCTGTGGCTGGCTGGAGGGGAGTTGCACTGATGTCTCGACGGCCCCTACTTGTGTCGTAGCTCGGCGGCCTTTGAGCTGTTTTTCCTGTTTCCCGACTGGCGACGACAGACGCTCTCAGCGTGAGTGTTGGATCTACACTGATGACACCATACTGAGGACGCGGAGCATTCCTTTCGCATGTGGCCGAGGTTACCGCAGCAGAAGCACTTGATCCTGGAGCTTCCCGTTCTGCTGTTGTTTGCAGTTGCCGCTTGTAGGGGTGCAAGAGCTGCTAACACCTGTGTCTGAGCTGCAGCAGCTTGTACTCTAAGACCACTTCCTAACTCTTTAATAGCCTGCACTAGCAAAGCCTGTGTGCCTATCAGTATATTAGACAACCGCTCCAATGCCTCCTCTATAGACCAGTTGGCGCTTAAGGTATTCAAAATTGAGCGGGTTGATGAATTACAGTTTTGAAGTGCGCACTGCTTCAGGAGTGCCCCATGCATGTACTCTGGCACTCCTGCCTGTTCAATAGCGGCAGCTGCTTTATCGATAAAAATTCCAAAAGGCTCATCTCTCCTCTGTTTTATTCCCATGTAGGATGGGACGCCCCCTGGTGCCTTAATCCTATCAGAAGCAGCTCGGACTAGGCGCATACTTTCCCTCAACTTATCTGCTCCCAACAAGGCCTGAGCCTCCACCCGACTATATGTTCCAAGCCCTAACAGCTCTTCCAAGGTCACACCATACAAAGGATCTCCAGGCTGCCTTCGCACATTTATGGCTTGCTGACAAAACGCTTGCCAATGCGCATTAAAAAGCAACTGCTGATGCTGAGTAAGGATTAACTTCATAATGCCCCGGCAGTCTGATGGCAACAATATCTGGGTGCTCCATAAATAATCAATCATCTGCCTTACTGACTCACTGGTCACCCTGAACTGACTAACCGTAGCACGCAGCTGTGCTAACCACTTCCAGTCCAAGGCAGTAATATTTGCTTGCAATCCGCCCCCCTGCAGCGGCGTAAAGGTAACAGGACATGCCACCTCCATTACCNCTTGTCACTTCTCTAAGAAGCAAGTAAATAAATCATATGCTGCTTGCCTTTCCATCTTACCATCAGCACTGTTGCAGCCCTACAAGGTTCGGCAGCACGTTACGGCCAGGACTCTCCGTTGAGATTGTCTGGGGTGCGGCGCGGGAGCTGAGGGTTGCCGTCCTTTCGCTTTTCGCCGTCCTTGCTGCAGAGGACCCGTCCCCGGGCGCCGACTCCTCCGTGGCTATCGTGGTTCCCATATCAGTGTTCGGGCGCCATTTGATGAGTCAGCGGGAGACAAACAGCACTCAATATGAGTGATCAGCAAGTCTCGTTTATTGGCAATCTTTGGTTCATTATATACTATCACTAATTAAGCTCATACATAGTGCAAAAGCAAGCTCATTATTGGACAGCATCTCAAATGTTACCCCCTCCCTGTTCCGCATTCCTGTGGTCGTCCAGCTGCAAAGTTTCTTCTTTCTCTAACCACAACATTCTGTCATTGTATAACCCCCCCTTTTCAATAAGGACATGATGACCTTGCCAGTAATCACACCAGCTGCACTCTGTTTTTACTGAGCTGCACGGATCCAGCTGTCTGCTGCATGGGAACATGGCCTTTATCGGCTAGCCATTCCTCCACATACATCAACTCCATTCTGTTTATTTTTAAGCAAACAATTGGCAAAAAAGCTGGACTGCAGTTTAATTGGTAAGCCAGGATTTCATCAGTATGAAATCCTATCTCCAAGTGTTGGGAGATGATTTTTTTCCTCCTTCATTTCACAAGTACTGTGGCAAGAAAGCTTTCTAAAATCATAGAATAGTTTTGGAAGGTACCTTTAAAGATTATCTCGTTCAGCCCCCTTCCATAGGCAGGGACATCTTCCAGGTTGCTCCAAGGCCCATCCAGCCTCACTCTGTGGATCCACAGGTTCCTTGGACAATCTGTGCCAAGGCCTCACCACCCTCAAGAGGAAGAATTTCTTCCCAATCTAACTCTGTCCTCTGTCAGTCTGAAGCCATTCCAGTTTGTCCTCTTACTCCATGTCCTTGTCCGAAGTCCCTCTCCTGCTCTCTTGGAGCCCTTTTAGGCACTGGACGGGGCTCTAAGATCTCCCTGAAGCCTTCTCTTCTCCAGACTGAACAATCCCAGCTTTTCCAGACTGTATCCAGAGCAGAGCTGCTCAAGTCCTTGGAGCATCTTTGTGTCCTCCCTGGTCTCACTCCAGCAGGTCCACACATTCTTCTGATGGTGGGGGTCCCAAAGCTGGAAGCAGCACTGCAGGCTGGGTCTCAGGGAAACAGAGTGGTGGGGTAGAATCACCTCCCTCAACCTGCTGGTCAAACTTTTGATGCAACCCAGGGTACTGTTGGCTTTCAAGGCCAAAAAGGCACATTCCCAGGTCATGTCCAGCATTTCATCCTCCAGAATATGACAAGAAAAAAGGTTTCATCTGATTTTTCCTTATTTTTGAGCATTCAGAGATCAATGGGGAGAATGAATTATGGTTTTCCTCCTTGGGTTTGGGGGGTTTTTGTTGTTTTGGTCTTTTTTCCTCAGTCCTGACTTATCTACAGAGCACCACTACACACAACATTTTCCACGATCCAAACTTGAAAGTCCTATTTCTGCCAGTCCCAGAAAGCAGCCCCTTATAACATCCAGATGAAAGCATGTCACAGCAAAATGCCTCTCTTAACATGTCTTTTGACAGAAAGGTTTGCTATGTGAACTCCAAAGCACAGGAAAACATTCTGCCTTCACATATCTCAGCAGGAGTCACCTTATTTTTGTCTTCACATCATAAAGTTCTGCCAATTATTTTTAAAGAGAAAATGAGCCCAATTAGGAGAATGAGAAAGGAGGAATCCGAAGACTGACACATATGAGTTTGACCCACTCTGTCAGAACTTGCATGTAATGGTTGATGTCCATTACCCATTTGTGCAAGTCCTGACCAAGCCCTTCACGCTCCAGCTCTCCCTGAGATGTACCCTGGCTCTGTGGTAATAACAGCTCAGCTGAAACTGAGCCAAAGCCCCAAACTTCCTTTCACAAAAGGTGCAAAAACAGATTCTATAGAACACCTGTGTAAAACATTATACCTCTTTTGCTTTGCTTTTCTCATGGAGCGTGAAGGCAAAATTTAAGTCTTTGTTTCTCTACAGATTAATTCAAAATGCACCAGTTGGAAGACTCACAAACTCAGAAGCAAGTATCAGAGTAGGTGTCCAATTGCTCTTTTGGACAAAGTCCAGCAGAAGGAGTTAGTGGATCTTTCCCTGTGCACTAGACATGGTTTATTACACTGTGTGTAAAGGATGGCTGCAGAGAGAGATCAAAGCCCAAACATTATATAGACACATTAACTGAGGGTTTCTCATACCTGTCATGGGATGCAAAACCATGTTCCTATGGTCATTGGAGACCTCATGACGTCTCACAAGATTTGACCACAGAATCCTGGTCAAACACCAATAGCTAATTACATTTTGGCTTTAAGCACCTACTGCTATGGGAATGAAACAAGAGAATCTCTGGTGTTGGGTCCGAAGAACCCTACCAAACCTCACTGGACTTGGCTTTCAGTGAGGAATGGTGCAAGGGGCAGGGATCAGAATTTATTAGATGATTATTAGCAATTTAGGTATTTAAGGCAACCTGTAGGTAGATTTGGCCTTTCCAGGAACAAAGCTGCAATGGAGGGTGAACGTGCCTCAATTGCTGGGTGAGCATGAGCTCCCCTTCTGCACAACACTCATAGCACTCAGGATCAGTCCTGTAGATAAACTGGCTTCCATTTGTTGCCTTTTAATCAGGACTGGGGTCACTAAATATTTTGATTGGCAATACCCCAGAAGTAGGTTTCCTGAATACAATCACTTTCTTTTTTTAAAGTATGTCAATAAAGGGAAAATGAACAGCGAGTTGTTCCTTTGAAGCTGAGATTTCAAGGTGAATAAATATGAACGTGCTATCAATGCTGTTAAGCATTCCTCTCAAATACCATGGCAACATAATAAAAAAAGGCCATTTTTAAGGTCCCCACACCTTTCCCAAGCACAGGTCTCATCCGCTCCCAACTCAGATACAGAGTGCCTTTCCCAGGGCAGGACAGGAGACAGGAGGTGCCCCAGGGAAGCCAACAGCTTTACTACAGACTTCCACCAGGTTGTAGTTCCACCTAACATGCTGCAAAACCTCAGCATTAATAGCACAATATAAAGTTAGTTAACACCAAAACTCTTTCTATATTTGCACAGATTCCACTGTGGCTGAAGAGAAATTCATGTATATTCTGGAAAGAAGAACTGGTGTTTAATGGTTTGGGCCATTCTTAGAATAAGCTTCCAACAACATATCCAACCCTGGCTCCAGGAGGACATCAGTAACACTATGAAAGATCTGGTCGTGTACGTCATACATACGATATAGTCATAAATTCATAATAGTTCAGCTCTTATACATTAATTCAAATTTTGACCAGAACTCACACAGTTCTTACAGCAGTTTGTATCAAATGATCATAGAAGGAGCAGTAGGTATCTTCAAAGATACCTGTTTCACTGTTTCACTATGCTTCATTAGCTCCAAGCTCCAGCCAAGAGCAAAACAACAAAAAAACCCAACAGTTAGCTTAATTGGTTGAAAAGCAGTAATTTTCATTTTCTGTTCTCTGTGAGGTTTATGCTCCTGTGTTTTCAGATGTGGTTACCTTCATTTTTCTTAGACCAGCTCCTTATTTGCTCTCTCCCCTGCTCACAGAGCAGTTGTGAACTGGAGAGGCAGAGGGATAGGGAAACGCATCTTTTAAATAAAAAGATAGGAAACTGAAAAACCACATGAAGTTTTGTTCAGTGCGATGGATGAGACATGAGCAGTGGCATTATTTGAGGTTTCAGGGCTGTTCTAAGCCAAACCAGGGCAGCACGCAGGCCTCTTGATGGCATTTCATGGGCAGATGAGACTCTCCCCAGGGTGATCCACTCACATCAGCTTTGCTTGCATAAAGCCAAGACCTTTCAGTCCTGCAGCTGCACTGGTGCTGGTGGTAGGAAAAATTACAGAGTGAAGCTTAAGTGCCTTTCCGTTTTCTGAAAGTGTCTCCTACACTGAGCTGCACACCCAAGGATGTACATTCAGGGCTGCTGCAGAGCAGGGGGGTGCTTCAGGGGCTCTGCTGAGCTGCCAGATAACCCAGACTACACCGAAGAGTCCAATTTTGCCTTTTTCCTCAATATTTTTACAACTCCTTCCTCTCTTAAACAAGAGAGTGCCTTGCAAGCAGCTCGGCTCCACAGGGCTTTGCATGGTGTCTGTGGGAAAGGCAGAGACAGACGGATCCACCAGCTCAGGCTTTGCTTTCACAATGGAACTTATGGATGGATTCCTTGATGATGCACACACTGTGGCCCACTAGTGACTCACAACCAAGGAAAACTCAAACCAAAGCTGCACATGGGGGTAAAAAGAAAGCTTTAAAGTTACATTATTACATATAGTGAGTGGGTCTATAGCGCTGAAAAACATTTCCAAGAAACCCACAATGCCAGGCAGAGTGCCACAATGCTCTTCCTGCTTATTGTGCCTTCTCAGCCTCAGTAATGGGAAATTTCTGCTTTGATTAATGGGTCCTTGCTTATTAATGGACTTGTTTTTCTGCATGGAAACAACCCCTCTAAAATCAAGGCATCACCACACAACAAGTGGTGTCACCCTCCAGCTCTTGGATGGGAGCAACTCTGAACACATCAGCCCCCTGCTGGGACATCATGGAACCCATTAAGGGCTTCAAGGACAGAGCAAGGGAGGGAAATCCAGGACAAACACACAATATTGCTCATCTCATTTTTTTTTTGTCATTAGACAGAAAAGCAAGAGCTCAGCTTTGATCCTGGCATGCAAATGTTTCACACGTGGGGGTATGGCACAGAGACCTGAGCAGGTGAGCACGGCATGTCTTCACAGTTTCCTTTGTAAACTGAATCAAAATACTAACTAATATGATCATGGTTGTATGATTAACATACACACACACACACACCTGATGTGTTATTGCCAGTGATTATGTTCTGTCTAGCCACAACTCACATCTCCACTCTGCAATAGCCTGAGTGTTCAAGAGCACAAAAGTCTCCCACAAAAGGGTCTCTTTTCCTCCTGCACTCAAACACCTTTAAACACAACCCTCCAGTTAAAAGCTTTCAGGTGGGGTGGCAGCTTTATCCGGGAGATTTTCCCTCTGCTCCTGCTTGGGAGCAGCTCAGTCAGGTTCAACCAGCTTTTAGCTTGCCAATTGGCAAAGCCATGGTGATAAGGGGAGAAATGAATGACCAGAGGCAAAGCCTTCAGGAGGATAATGCAACAGCTGCCCCCGCAAAGCAAGAGGGAGATGCCACTAGGTGGTGACAGTGCCCACAGAAATCAAACTTCCCAGGAGAGCTTCCTATCTCCAGCACCAGGGCACTGGAACATGGGTAGAAAATAAATGGTTAGTGCTTCTTCTTTGTAAGGAATGAGGACTAATGTCGTTGGTGTTGTGGGCAGGAGCACCACTACTGATGAATAGAAAAATGAATTAATTCACCTGCTTGGTGTGGGTGTGAAATAAGCTGTTTCTGCATCATCAATAGAAGTAGATAAACTCTGTTTATCTTCATTTCCCCATGCCCTCTCCCTTGCACCTCCAGTGCAAGGGTTCAAGTATAATCTGGGCTGTGGGATCCCCCTGACATTCCCAAATGGAGCTGATCATCTTCCATGGACTTGAGTTGCTCTGCCCCTTGTGTCAGCACAGGAGCCAAGCTCTTGGTTTACAGCACATTCAAAGTGACACCTCAACAGCTTTGTGGCAGTCCATTAAATAATCTTGAATTCAGTAAAAACGGGTGGTTATAGATAATCCATAAAATGTATAAGTGCTGATAAGCAGGAATTGGATTGTCCTGGTTACCTTGCTTTGTTTCCTGTGCAAATACTTGTGTAAGGGGTGTTTTATCCTGCAAAAGGCTTCTCTACCACTTTCCTGAAATCAGAGTTGTATGAGAATGAATGGATTCACTTATCTATTTCACTTAAAAGTGTGACACATCATCAAATACTGGATTTGTCTTTCATTTTTTATTAATCACCTAAAGGATGCATTCAAGAAAATGTAAATTTTTCAATAAATGGCAGTAGAGGAGAAACTTTTTCCTGGCATTTAATTATCTTTTTCATCTCAAAATGAAATCAAGAATTCATTTACATGTGGTTGTCTTGTTACTGCAGCACTCTCTTCTAAAACATGAGAAGGAGCCCAACTTGAAAAAACCCTACAATACCCAGATTCTTAAAAAATCCATGTGCATGTCGTGACCTGCTCTTTAATTAGACTTGTGCTCCCTCTTGACTTGCTTCAGATCAGCATTTAGCAAAGCTAAAGTGATCCCATCATTACCACAGAGAAGACAACAAATCCACTGGGTTTTCTTCTGTTAAATATATCCGTGGCATGATGAGAAGAAGGGAATGCTTGGAAAGGACAGAGAACTTAGAGAAACAGTGATAATATTTGCAAAAGTACAAGAAAAATAATGTTTTCTCAGAGATGGAAAGACAAAAAAAACTGTGGGTAGTTCTGAAAAAGAGGAGGCTTACTGATATGTAACTAATATCTGACTTGGGGTTTTGTTTAGCTCCTTCTTAATCCAGCAAAAATGTTCTCCTCTCTCCCAAAGTGCAGTTCCATCAGTCAGACCATGTGAGCACTGCAGGCCAGGGCTCTGCACTCAGGAAGAGGGAATGTAGGTGAGCTGTGCTGAGCCTCAGGTCAGTGCAAATCAGAGCAAATCCCATCATTCAGACCACTACCATAAACCACACTGTACTCATGGCATGCATGGGGTGCATGGGAATGGGATGCAAAGGAAGCATGGCAAGTGTTCCTGCAGTGATGGAACATTCTGAGAATCACAGAATTTTTTAGGTTGGAAAGGCTTTCTAATATCATGAAATCCAACCATTAACCGAACACTGCCAAGCCCACCACTAAACTATGTCCCCAAGTGCCACACATACACTTTTTATAATTCCTCCACAGATGGTGACTCCTCCACTGCCCTGGATGGCGTCTGCCATGGCTTGGCCACCCTTTCAGTGAATAAATTTTCTTTAATATCCAATCTAAACCTTCCCCTTGATCAATTTGAGGCCATTTCCTCTTGTCCTATTGCTTATTCCCTGGGAGAGTGATTGACCCTGCCTGGCTCCAACCTCCCTTCAGGGAGTTGTAGAGAGTGAGAAGGTCCCCCTCAGAGCCTTCCTTTTCTCCAGGCTGAGCTCCTCCAGCTCCCTCAAGCCTCCTCATCAGGCTTGTGCTCCAGACTCTTCCCAAGCTCCCTTGCCCTTCGCTGGACATGCTCCAGCCCCTCATTGTTGAATTTGGTGATCTTAAATGTGATCTTTTTCAACCTTAACAATTCTTATTCAACAATGTCTTTCTTGTAGTGAGGGGCCCTACTGCCCAACAAAAAAAGCATTTACAAAACCACAATCAAGAGCGCGTAGAAAGGAAAATATATCTCCTCTGACTTGGCAAACAGCTGTCAAGTGCATCTGCAGAGTATTTTTACCTCCTCTTCATGAGTGATGCTCAAACACATTAGTTAGTGCTTAGCCCCAAATGTGTGTTTTGTCAAGCCGAGTTCTCATATGGGAACACATACACGTCAACACAAACCAAGATATTCCCACTGCAAATCCCCTTTGCTTAATGATAGCACAAATTTTATTCATTTCTAAACAGTCTCCTCTCTTTATTCAAAAATCACTCATTTCTAAATGGAAAAAAAAAAGCCAGTGAATTTAAAAAAAAAAAAAAACAAAAAAAAACAGGTTTCAATTTTACAGTGAGTGTGAAATACCCAATTCTGTCCGTTTTCACTTTTATTAAACACTGCATTTATTTGCACAGCTCTTCTCTTACCCAGGCTGGTAAGTGACTGGAAAATCAAGGGTTTGCCTTTTCCAAGGCCATGTAACCCCTGACAGCAGACATTGCCAATACCCCAGTTTAGCACTGGGTTCCTTCTCTGGAATGAGATGGGATGCCCTGAACTCTCCTGAGGGAACAGCCACCAAGGGGACACCTGACATGGGTGCATCCTTGCACAGGGATGTAGCGAGTCACCCAGGATGGAGGTGTCCTCAGCTGCCAACAGTTCCTCTAGTGAAACCACAGACTCATCTGTGGATAGTATGGCTATGAAAGTGTATGAAAGTGTATGGCTATGAGAGTATGGCTAGAAGGTGTAAATAAAAAATATTTCCTTTCAAAACTGTGCTCTGATTTTTTTCTCAGCTGTATAGGCATTTTCGTGCCTATACATGGAAAACTGGAGACCAAAAGACCACTCATGTGGAGCCACCTGGAAACAAAGACAACAAAGAACTTGAGATAAAAAAGGAAATTGCTTTCCCCATGTTCCAAACATGGAACATTGGCAGGGAAGGCAGGGGGTTTCCTGCTATGATATATCTTTTGTGTTCCCCACTTTGCGCCAGCTGCGAGCGGTGGGCTGTGAGCTGAGAGCCAACATGCATCCCAGACCATGGGGTTCTCTGCATCCCCCTCTTTTTCTCACTGTGCTGCTTCTGCACAGCAGAAAGATGACCTTGACAAACCGCCTGATCGCTGGAGGTGACACCCAAGCTTGTCCACTGACACAGCAAACATCACAGTGGCTTTAAAACCTGGTGGGAGAATACCATTAGTACTAATTTACATGTGGTTAGTTGGTGCTTGAAGTCAAGGCTGCAACACCCTTCTTGGGGAAGCTGGGGTAGGAAAGAACTGGTGTCCCCCCTTTGGCAGCCAAACAAACATCTCATGGAGGCCAAACAAACATCTCATGGAGGAAACAAGAGATTTAGGGAAAATACCTTCAGTGTTTTAAGATTAAAGGCAGGGTGTCAGCAAGACCAAGCAGGTGCTCTCAGCATGTGCAGCTCCTGGTCCTGGTTTCCTGGCCAGTGCTGTGCTCTCAGCCCCAGAGCCCCCACATGCCTCAGGTGTCAGCAATGGGAGGTACACGCAGCCCATTCCTGTCACAGCGCAATAACAGAACTGCTTGAAAAGAAACTGCCTGTGGTTAATGCAATGGAAAATATGCAAGAACGTTCTTTTCCCCAGTACACACTTGCCCTGAACCTGCTCCACAGCTGGTGCAGAGCTCTTCCTGTGCTTCACACCTTTGGGTCTCAGCACTCCCCATCATCCATTTGTGTGCATCTCCATGAACAGAGATTTCATTACTTTTATTTCAACCATTAATCCACATCACCTACGTTATGGTATACTCCAAAACTCTCTTCAGGACCACCTTGATGATGAGCTGATGTGGGAGAAGCCTCATCCCCATAGTGAGGGCAAACATCTCTAGTTTGGTGAATACTGCTTTGTATTGTGGTCCAAGGTCACTCACACGCAGGGCGGTTCGGTGTTGTAACCAGTATGACCAAGATAACAATTACTTTTCCAGACTTCTGAAAAACAAAAATAATTTAAATATTGCATCATATAAGCAACCTGATTCTCAAGCATAGGCCTTTTCATTCCTTCCCAAACCAGATGTGCAGTGGAAGTGGCAAAGCAAAGAGACCACCAAACAAGTGTTTTCTACAAACACAGAGTTTATCTAGCTTTCATTGAAATAATCTGCTGTATCCCAGTAGTGAATGCTGCAAATTGACAATCATTTCCATGTTTCCTCGACTTTCTGGCATGCATATGGAAGTGTGTTAGTGTGTTGCTATAAAACAGGCAAGAATTTCAGACTAATTAAAAGGATTTTATCTGGTTAAAATCATATCTTTCTTTTTCTTCTTTTTAACAGACATCTCCTTGCCTGTGTGTTCTAAATAATAATCTTAATATTATTAAAGTTTTACAAAGCTAATTTACATCATGCTGTTTATTGTCTTCTGTTTATTTTTGCATGTCTCCCTGTATAGTCTAGTCAGCCCTACCTTTCTTCCCCAGAACTAGAAAGTGCAAATCAATGGCATTTTCAGACTCTCTCGCCCCAAAGCAGGAGACAGGATGGATCAGTGGTTAGGGCACTAGACAGAAATACAACTCAGTGCTGCCAACATCTCGTGGGATCCTGGAAAAGGCGCTCACCTGCTCTTTGTCTCTCTTCCCCATCTGTAAAACATCATTTTCCTAACTCACAGGGCTGTCCCAAAGCATGCAACATTTCTTTTGAGTGAGGTAATGAGGTGCAGACATAGCTCGTAGCCACCTCTGTGCACTGTTTATCAAGAAAAAGCTACAAAAGGACTGAAGGGAGCTGCCTACTGTAATTGTAGGCAGGAATGAAGCTGTAGGTGAAACATCTGACTTTGAAGAAAGGATATCCATGAAAGTGTGCAAGGGTGCCTGAGTCCCTGGGGTGGAATGTAAGTACAGCTTTCCCAGTAAACACTCTGCTCCAAAACTGGAGTAACTTTATTCAGATATAGATATTGTGCTTTGAATAGCACAGCACTGCCTTATCTGTTTATGTCAGCTATTAAGGAACCCTTTGTTTTCAGCAGATTGCCACTGGCCTGAGTGATGAGCTTGTGACTCTTGTGGTGGGTGTCAACCAGAATAGGATTCTGCACAGCAACCAGGGATGCTTGTTTTTCCCTAGTGAAATCCTCACACATTGCAGACAGCCTGGCCAGGCGTGGCTGGAGCTGCACAGAGGAAAGTGTATGGGTAGAAGGATAAGGCAGGACCTACTTGTTCTCCACTACATGCCACCCTGACATCTTATTTATGGCCTTGAAGACATGAAGCACCTTCCCAAATGTCCCAAGTCATCTCTTAAAAAGGGCATCCTGAGGCAGCTGACCCACCACAGGGCAGGCTGTAGTTTCTCACATGTATCTCTCCCTGCCCTGCTGCCCAGTGTAAAGCAGGCAGGTACCAGAGCATCAGAGGAAAGTCCTGATCCGTCTCTGAGCTCTTTTGGAGGCCTGGGCGTCCCCAGTAAATCAATATTATTACCTTATATAGTCTAAGAAATCAAGCAAAAGTTCTGGAGCAGATCTGTTTTACAGGGAAAACACTTTAAAACGCTTTATTTGATTCAACCCATTGTTCCCTCTGTCTTCTGTACTGTAAAATACAATAGGAAGAAACATGAAAGGATATTGATATAGAGTTTCCCATTTCAAACAGATAAAATCCAACCCAGAGTCCAAAAGAATTTCCATCTAACAGCTGATATAAACAAGTAATCAGGCAAGGCTGGCCCTGCTGCAATTCTGGCCAGACTAAAGGGGAAGGGAGAAAAGATAACACTTATGTCAGACCCCACAGGATTCACCTGGGAGAGCACCACCCTGGCAGGCAGGTAGGCTGGGCCCAGGCAACTCCAGCATGCAATGGCCCTGGTACAAGCATGAAATACAGTAACAAACAGATTTTACAATGGCTGAATTCCCAGAACTTGTCTGTGTTGGTAGAAGCCCAATCTACTGGCACATTACAGGAAGTCAGGAGCTGCACTGCTCTTTGGGGCATGATGTTACATTCTCCACAAGCCCATTCAATCAGTTTAAAACCCTATATAAATACCAATGAACATGTTCACCAGAACTGCAGTGGATGCTGGGTTACACGAGCTCCTAATGCATGTGCCAATCTCTAGCAATGTGAACCATTTGTTTTCTAAAGGTTACAGAGTGATCAGGTCTCCTATTTGTAACAGAACCCTTCAAAAAGAATTGAATTTATCTGTTTTTCTCCTAGATACACAGGCTAGTAGCAATGACCTGTCATTCAATTGCTAATAAAATAAAAATACACACCGCTGTACACAGACTGGTAACAGCAATACCTACAATTACCAGGTAAAGCCCAGTTTGCCCTAGAACACTGGTTGATTGTAATTGCTTATATTTACCCAATTTCAGCTCATTGTACCCCATCTATGCAGGGATCAGCAGCACTTTCATGAAGACCCCTCTGAACATGGTGGTGCACATGGAGTGTTGAGTTGCATTTGGGAAATGTGAGCACCAAGAACTGAGCCATTCCATCAGTAACTCTGGTGACACTGGGTGGCTGTCAGGATCAGCCCCTCTCTTACCACCCTGAGGCAAGGGAAACCCAGCCAGGCACATCTGCAGAACCACATTCATCACCAGCATCCTCTGAGACAGGATCAGCCCTAGGGAATTGCAGGCAGTAAGTGCAGGTCCCATGGATAATGCAGGGCATCAACCAAGTGGACATGTCAAGATATTTTTCAAAGTAGAAGGCAAATAATTAAAAGCTTGTAAATGCTCTAATACTCATTTCTAATAAGAGCTGCTGATTTGAACTGTGAGTACTCATTATTCAGCAGGATGTTGGTTACAGCACCAACCTTAGCACATGACCTTAGCCATGTAGCCTACATCCACGTTTCTTCTCTGAATCAGGCAAGCAGCTCACCTGGAATATTTTCTTTCACAGAGATATTAAGACTTAGAAAGAAAATTAGAGAGCAAATATTTCCTTTACTGAACACAATTGATTCCTTTCTTCTTGCCACTAGTTTACAAGCATTTAAGGCAGAGATGAATAGACAGAGCAGGAGGTGACCGCTTTTTCAGGCCCGCAGCTGCTCAATGGGAACACACAGAACACCAATGCAGAGCTGTACAAATATCAAGACACTGCCATTTTCGATTGTAGATTTTTTATAAAGTGCTTTGGCTCCTGAAACAACTACTGGAAAAATACATGGAATCAAACACAATCATCTGGGCAGAAATCCTATTGGAAATATAGAAACAAAGAGATAAAGAGAAAACAATGCAAATTACTGAAATGGTCTGTGTGATTTCAAGGGTGGCAGGTGGTTCCCAAAGGCTGCTTTACCTTTTATCCTGGTATTCCTCAGGGCAGCTCTGGGGTACCCACAATTGCCTCTGCCATGGCTCACCACCGAGAAATTCCACACCACCTCTTTGCCTCTTCCTTTGGGAGCCTGTAACTATCATTCCAGCATGTGTCACTCACAGTGAGTATTACTGCTAGTCATGCTGTTATCCAGCTGCTTGCTTTGAGAGTTTTATTAAAAGGAAAAAAAAAAAGAGAGAGAACAATCATATTAACTTTATGGACATATGGACACTTTTCTGTAACAAGACTTTTCCAGATGTTCCACCCCTTGATGATGCAAGCCACAAAAGCATGTTTTATCATGACATAAATAAAAAGCAAGATGAAAGTCATGGAAATACCTGTGTGTTCTTTTCTTAACACAGCTGTATTTGAGTTGGTTTTTTGCAACTGTCAAGCATAAATCAAATGTGGGAAAACAATTCTGAGAAGTCATCCATTCCTTGACAGAATCAGTATTTTCTGTCACAAATATTAGTCTTTGTCAAGAATTGTTCTCCGCTATAAACTTCTGCTTCCCACATTCACAGAGAGGTTAAGTTAAATGTTATTAAAGCATTTCTAAGCCTGGGCTGGAAAGTTCTGAAAGTTGGTGAAAGTTGCTACATTTATTGATCTGCATTATGAAAGATTAAGTAATGAGTACTGTGTAAGGGGGAATGCATGTCATCTGTAATTTCTAATTTCTATTCCCAGCTGTGCCAAAACATTCATGAGTGGCTATGGCCAAATCGCTGATCCAGGCATGATGTTTTTTTCATATTTTCTGGAGACATGATAATTCATCATTAGTTCAGGTGTTCAGATGAAACCTCCTAATCAGTGAATACAAATAATTATTCAGTTTAAACTTTTTTCGTGAAAACTTTTCACGTGGCAAGCAGGATATTGTATAAATGACAAACAGGCTGAAGTGATAAAAAGTATTACTGCGTAAGCACAAAATAGAGTGGTACCAGGAGAAAAAGCAGCCAGTTTTTTCTGACATTTCCCAAGCAAAGCACGACTTGCAGTGAGCCCTCAGCTGCGCATTACCTATATCCTGTATGAATGAATCCCTTTTTTGTGTAGTTGTTCAAAGCCAATTTGTCCGTTTCTACAGAAGCACCCACAGGATCACCGAAAACCACATATTCATTTCTTGTTAATGTCAGCAATGACGTATCAGAGCACATACTTGTTTGTCCTGTAGAAATACAGGATTTCCACCGCTCAAGCATGAGCCTGCTGCCGAATGCCTGTTCAGATAGAAAAAAAAAAAAATAAGAAGAAAAAAAGTTGTTGACATGAGAGGAAAAACCAGGTTTCCTGTTTGAACTCTGACAGGTACTGGAAGATATGAGTAACATCAAATCTTGGTCTGCTCTAAAGGCAGTCTGTGGTCAGGGGGTTCTCACATTTGTTTGTGTGGAACAGCTTTGAATTGTTTGCAGATACCGCGCAGAAGAAACTCAGAGATCCTTATCAGGGTGCAGGGCCTGTTATGAAATATGTGCGTTTGTGAGCAGGTTAAAGGAGATCAAAACGGCTCCAGATGAGAGGCCTCACATGCTGTAAATGTGGTAGATGCTACCGAGATACCTCCAAAAATATCACATTGCAGTGTTGTCGAGTACAGGCAGTGACCGCCCTTCTTTCCATTTGTCACTGTGTGGCAGGCGAATGGAGTTTGGGGGATTTTTTCCAGATCATTCTTTGGTTTTGTGTGTGTGCGTGTGTGCGTGTGTGTGTGTATGTGTGTGTCTGACTGTTCAAATTAAAAACTTTCCTTGGTTATGATTTTCACTAACAGAACTACTCAAGTGGTTTCTGAAGGGGAAACATGCAGCAAGGACAGACAGGGGAGATTCTGTAGGAGTGGTACAGAATATTTTCCAGCAGAAAGGAAGGTGAGTAGACCTGGTTGGGGATGCAGCAGGCAGAGCCCTTAGTGAACCAACAGTACAGGACTGGACCACAGCACCCAGCCCAGCTCTGAGAGGGGCTGGTGAGAATTGTATAATTTGTAAGAGACTTCCTAAAGTGCCCTGTCAAAGTGATCAGCCAAAACTACAGCCAAACCCCTATCTCCCTCACAGCACAGCCAAAGGGATACTGCTTCCTCCCATGTCAAAGATCAACCCCTAAAAATTCCTCTTTCCTCACACCTTTGGATAAAGTCTAACCAGCTGACCAGACACTTTGCCAGGAGCTCAGCCTCCCCTGGACCTGAAGCTTGCCCTCCAGCCCAGGACTTCAGGTGTGAAGTGAAGATCTCAAAGGGCCCTGCTTGGTCCCATCCTTGTGACAAGCAGATCTCCAAGTCAGCATTCATATCTGTGCTCAAACACTTACAACTCCTTCCCCTTTTGACCACCCCAACATCACAGTACAGTGCCTTTGTATACGAAAAACTAAGCCCCAATTTCCCGCCACACTAATGCAAAACACCGCTTTCAAAAACTCTATTAGAAGGCCTCCCAGAGCCCCCCTAAGCCCAGGTCATATCAGGGAACAGAGCTCATTCACAGCTTTGTGTCAGCTTAATGAGTATTTTAGAGCTGCTTCGGCTGTCTTCAAAACTGTGAATCACAAACTGATGGCATCAGAGCTCTTGTAGCCCAAACTGAGCCCACACAAGGAGCTTCCAACAAAACCAGAGGCAATTCTGCATACACTTCTGAGGAAGGGAACATGATTCTCCAGGACGAGCACCCTCCTTGGAGAACACCTTGATCCATTACCAGGAAATCACCACATCCCTTTCAACCCAAACTATTCAGGGATTCTATGATTTATTTTTATTTCAACTTTTCCAGCTCACATGTGTGAGATGCTTCTACTGCAGTCAATGCCCACAGAAAACAGGTTTTCACTTTGCAGGCTGTAATACACACAGCAGTAAGCTGAAAATTTAAACCATTGAATCAAAGAACAGAACAATTCTGTAGAACAACTCCAGCCAGTTGTGGCTCAATAACAGGATTTATCTGGGCTAGCCATAAATCCACTTAGCTTGCAAAACCTTTCTTGAGCTACTTGTAGTAACTTCTAATAAGCTTGAAGCAGAAGAAAAACTACAAGTTCCTTACAAACCCTCAAGAGTACACAACTGGAGGATCAGACACTCAGTAAATCATTTCCCACTTAAAATACTGACCTAGAACCCTGTCAGATAAACTGATGATTTTCTACACTAGTTTTTTGTAAACTTAGTGGAGAGTAGGAGTTTTTCCCCACGACCCTGGGTGGATCTTGCCAGCTGGGTTTTAAGTGCTGGTTCTGGCACAGAGGACAAAAATGCAATATTAGCATTATGTTCCCAGTGGTCTCATACTGAAATTGCCCTGGTTAACTTTATATCTGTATTAAGAGTTTTCATAAACCACAGCTATAAATCCTCCTGTCAACAAAATCATTGACCATTTACTATTTATTTGATGATATCAGGATTAAGCCATATTTTTTTTTTTTAGTAATTCATATCAGTGTCATTCCAAATGGACTTATATAATTAAAAGTACATAAGATGAAACCTAACTCTATCAAGAATAGGAAAAAGTCTGTAGAATCATAACTAGAAGTAACACTGAATTAATTCAGTATTACATGACGGCAGTGAAAAATATTAAAAAATGGGAACCTTGGTAGTTTAGCTATGGAAATGTAGCATCATAAATTTACAAGAGTGAAGAATTTGTCTTAAATACTAATCTATAGCAATTTTTAAAATAACTTTTGAAGTAAAACTCTTTGAAAGAACACATTACAGATCTTTGTTCCTTTGAATCTCCAAGTACTGATGCGAATTATTACATACAAAGTGCTGTTTCCATCTACTCAGTCTTGTTTTAGCAAATAATAAGGCCATGTGTCCTCATAATCATTGTATATTTTGAATATTAATGGTAAATCAGAGAGATAATAAAATTTATGCAAAAGATAATCTTAATTCAATTATTAAACATAATTTCTGTTAATTACATTCCTTTAGTACCATTTGAATAAGGAATTTTCCCTTTTAACTCTTCATGCTTAAGTGCTGCTACCAAATGTTTTCTTATTTGAGTAAAATAATTACAAAAGTCCTCTTCATCTCACGTAGATTTCTTCTTTTCAACTTCTCCTTTTATTTTGGATTTTGAGAGAGCTAATAAAGTGCAAAAAGAACTCTGTATACTCTGAGCAGAAGCTTTATTTCTTATATCCAGACTTCCCTGGTAACAAACACACAACACAGTCCTGCTCTGAAAATACCACTGTATCACTCAAACTCCAGCTCTCAACTGCCACACACTGTATGTGCCTCCAGCTCTGAATTAATATTCATTCATCAACAATATTATCTGATTTTATGTTATCAAATATAACATGCAGAGGCTGAGAAATTAAATAGTTTGTTGGCTTATTAAAAATAAAAGAAAAATTTGAAAACTTATTTTTAACAAAGCAACTCATTTTCAAAGTGCCAAAATCTTTCTGTCTTTTTCATTTTTTTTTTAATTCTATACTTTCAGAATATCTAACCACAAACATTTGAGCAAACTAGAGAAAAGAAACTGTTGGTAATGTTCTGCACGTTTCAAAAGGCAGCAGGATATACACACAGTTTATGTTTCTATCTATAGAGAGCTGCAGGCAAATGTACAGTGGAACAAAGATAGACATCAAGATATATTTGTACCTGCTGCTTGTGTGCCTGCATGGAGATAGATTCTTAATGAGATAAGTAAACAATGGAAACTTTTAAAATTCATAGTTTGAGTGGGCTTAGTTCCGTGTTTCTCTCTTACCTCTTCAGTAATAATTTTTTTATGTGCTTTCCGTGAATTACAGCCAATCCCAAAGCATCCAGCACTGCTGGGAGAGCAGCTGTGGGCTCTGGGCCTGACTTTGACCTGCGCCAAATCATAATCAAACATTAAAAAGTAAAATAATTGTCTTTAATACAAATATTTCTTTGGCATTCTAGCAGAAAAACAATTTCTGAACCCCTGAGTGAAGCATTTGCAACGTGGAGGATCCTAAGCAGAATTCACTCATACACTTCACATCTCACTGCTTGTCCCCGTGGCTTTGTCTGCCCAGAGGACAGGTGGGGTTTGTACCAAAGCCCAGAGCCCTAGCTGAACCTGCAGGGAAGCTCCTCTGACCCAGCTAATCCTTTATTTATAGTTTATAAAAAACTGGACACATGTTTGGGGGGAAAATGAGACTCCATCATCACCTAGTGGGAATGAGTAAAGCCCTGGGGGTTCAGCAGGACTATAATAACTCACACAAGATTGAGTTCAGGCCACAGGAACTCATCCAGAAGTTGAGATCCATGTGCTCATTTCCCAGCACTGCTGGAAGAGCCATTCAAGTGTCCACAGAAATCAACTGTTGCTACAAAAAGAAAAAAAATTGCTTATTTTTTATTAAGCTCTCTTTTCCCTTTTACTGGCAAGGAAGCAAATGATATTAAAAAAATATTTAGGAGACCATGTATTATTTTGTAATACCTATGGCATTGTATTTCAAAGCCCCATCCCTGGGGATCTTATGTTAAATATTCATCCCAATACTTAAGCAATTCCAAAGAGAATATACATGTCTTTGCAATCAAACTTCAAAAATTAATTAAATGAAATATCCAAATCCACTAAAATCCAGACCATGATTGACTTACTTTGCTTTCTTACAGAAATCCAGTGGCTTCAAGAATCTTCTGCTCTCCTCATGGTTAATAGAGTTCAATTGTAAACTGATGGTTTCTTTCTCGGTCTTAGTAAAAAAGAATTTTAAAGTACTACTTTGATAGTAAAATTTGTCTATAAAACCAGAATGTGAAGCAGAAATCAAGTAATAGGCTGAAGGCTTTCCTGAATGTGTCATTCCATTCTCCAGTAAACCTTCCCCCAGTGCCCAAAAACAGGAAGAACTGGGTAGCAGTAGGTCTCGGAAAGAACAAAAAAAAATTGTATTCTTGGCGAATACCAAAAAAGGGCATGTGAACTGAAATACTGTAAAATCATTAATGTAGCATAAGTTAAAAAAATTTTTACCCTTCCTGGAGCCTTCTTGGGGGTTTAAATCAGTACACCGGAACATCAGTATTTCTTGGACATCTAAAATAGCCTCTGAATGTAGGAGAAAACCTAACACATGGGCAGGTACACAAGTAAAAAGCTGAGGTCCCTCAATATAACACATGGTTGTGTTTCATTTTGTGCAAAATCCAAATTTTGAGTGTTCGCTAGGAATGAAAGTTGGCACTCAGATGAGGCCAGCTTGGTATCTTCCATTTTATGTCTTTCTTCAAACTTCACAGGAGCTGTAAAAGCTGCACAGATTTTGTGGCAATCCCTCACTTTATTTTATTCCAAGGCAGAGGTGCAATATAAAGCAAGAAAGAGAAAAATAAAGCCACGATTAATTTAAAAAACCTTTGTTTTTAAAAGAAAAAGGTTACTCTCAGGTTGCAAATGCCATTTTTCAGTTGATTAATTTCTCATTCCTAGTAAATGTTTCTGTGTTTTTTTTGGTTTTTTTCACTTTCATGGTCTGGGTTGTGTAAATGTTTTATTTTTGGCCACAACAGAGGCTGCATGTAACACCTTGGTGTGCTCCTGGGGCTCCTTTTGATGCCATTTCAGGATTCTCTATAGTAACACATTTTTGCTAGTTTTACCAGCATCAGTTTTATCCAGCCTATGTGTGGCTGGTAAACTTGAAAGTACTGCATGAAATTCAACACTGGGAAATCACCATGGGATTTATTACCAGATTTCCACACTAACTCTTCAGTAGCTGGAAATCCAGGCTAAGAGTAGTAATTCTGTCCCTTCAACACAGTACAAGCCTGTAAGTGCCAGGACAAAGCTTCCACTTCCTCAAACAAAACAAAAGAAAAGGCTTAAATTAACAAGAGTCACTACAAAGTGGGGTACTACAATCCTCCCCTAAGTGCTTTGTGAGTGTCAGAATGATTCCAGCTTTTTGGTTAAAATCCATACCACCTTCATGCTCCAGGGTAGTACAACTTCACTTTTTTTAGCTTTCTGGTCATGATCCCTCTCCCAGACACTTTTCTTTCTAGGGATATCTGGAGTTACATTGACTTTCTGCTCTCAATCCCAGTTCTCATCTGGCCACAACTACTGAAACAAGTGCCCAAAACCAGATCATGCCTTACCCATAAGTTGCTATGCACAGCACAAGATTTCCCAGACAGTAATGCACACATGTATATGTGCATTAGTAAAAAAACTACTCTGAATGCAAACTTTCCTGAACCCTTTGATGACAGCAATAGAAAGTGGGACTGCCATCACTGATGCGACGCTGCTTACTTGCATTTCTCATTATTGTAACGAGCAGTCTATAAGCTCTGGAAACCAAGCAGCAGACAGGGGCTTATTCTCCTGCAATTGCTACTTGCTGCTGATAAAACGTTACTGCACAGACAAATTCTGTCCTCAGACTTTATGTAAACACACAAAAGGCACTAACAGCACTGCTTTTAATAGAGATTAGAAGGACAAGGTAAAAGGCAGAGTAATTATCTGTCTGGAGAAAATGCTGCATTCAACCATCCACATCACACAGCACCTTTAATTGAATGGCAGCAAAATGTACAAGTAAAGAGGACAATGGGAAAGAATCTGCATGGCACTGGGTCCCAAAGACACCCAGAGCCTATGGTTCCATCATCCCCGCTGCCCACAGAGCTGTTGCTCCTGCACTGAAAACAATGGGCAGTTTTCTCTGTGGAAACCATGATGTACTCTGTATGCAGACAGGAGAAAGTGAATTTTCAAAACAGAAACCCTAAAAGGGTGCAGGATAGCACACACCACCTGGGGTTTCAGGAAGCCAGAGTTTGGTTTAGTTTTTCTAAATTTGCTGTATTTCTGGTTTAGTTTTATTCTGTTCCACCTCTTCTTTCTCTCTTTCAAGTCCTGTGTTATCATTATTATTCAGCTCAAAAGGGCTTTCTCTAAACATTTCCAATCAACCAGCGGAAGGCTCTCTTTCCAGAGCCCTAGAAGTTACTATAGAAATGTATTTTCCTCTCCTATCTTAACAAACTTTTTGCTTCAACACTATAGCTTTTCTTTCTGTGCTGCTCTTTAACAGCCTTCCACATGCCCACGAGCTACCAGTCAGAGACACCAAGCTTTGGTTCACACTTTCTGTTTGAAAGTTTTCTGCCCCTTCTTATCTTCGTATCCCTTTACCGCAGTACTTCCTACCCACACAGAAACTACTTGGTACAAGCTGGAAATCTTGTGTGGCTGTGGCTCTCAGGCTGCTCCCAGTTCCCAAAGAAGGTAACGTTTTAGCCCTCAAGGGGTTCAGTAACTCCTGATCTGAACTGTCTATAAAAAAATTTTCAGCCATAAAAAAAGCCTCAGATTTGGTCATATTAGACAAAACTGTTGGGGGTAGTTGGCCACTTTTTGCCCTATAAAATCTAAGTGATTCTTCAGCATGGGTGTCAAAGTGGCTACCCCACTTCCCAGGACCTGGGTATCCAGACATAGCTAGCGAGTCAATCAACACCTCATCAAAGGTCTTCAGGAAACTCAATTTCCAGATAATGTGGATGTGGAAGCCTTTGCAAACACATCAAAGAACAAGAGGAAGAGAAAGATGATCTTTACAACATAAATAAAAATGGATGAAGTCCAATATGGACAGGTATAAGTGAAATGAATACGCAGAAATACACCTCTGTGAAAGGGTAACTCCAAACAAGAGTCAATAACTGTGGTTTGTTTCAGAAAAAAAACCCAAAAAAACAAACAAAAACCAGAAAACAGAATATGCGGTATTTCCTGTAGGATACACAACAAAATGCAACAGCTGTGTTCTGTGTCATTGTGGCCTTAGCTGTGCCACCATCAAGCCATTTTGGGGATTCAATTTGAAGAAAGATTTGGAGAACTTGGAGAGAATGCAAGAATACAAAAGCCAAAGAGAAGAATTATCAGACAACCCAAATATATGGCCCATGAGAGAGGACTAAGAAAATTGAGGTTGCTGAGCTCAATGAATGGGCCTCCAGCAAGGGAATGACATGACCACAGTCTCTGAAAGACTTCCAAGCAAGAAAATATTTTATTGGGCATGTCCACAGAAAATTCAGTGAGGATTCTGGCAAGAAAGATTTACATTAGACGGGAAGAAAACCCTCTGAGAGAGAGGAAAGCAATGGAATCAGCTGACTGGAGAGTCTGTGAAGCTCCCACATGGGAAGTCATTTAGAGCAGATTAAAGAGTTTTTCACCTGAATTATGAAGGCAGTTTTTCCTGTAGTGGTACAGGGGGTCAGCCAAAAGACTGAGAAGTAAGTCCTTTCCCTGCTTATTAAACAGCTAACTATGGTTAGATTCTCCAGCCAGATCAAAGAGAACACTAAACCAAGCACAAAGCAACTACAGACCCATGGATGTTGTAATGATACAATTTTCTAAATTTTTTAAACCCTCAACAACAGTTAGTGGCCAATCTTGCCCAGAAAGTCCACAGAGATGATTCAATTTCACTCTGCTGAGAGAGATCTGTGGTGGGAACAGGGAAGAATACATGTTGATTGTTTTTCATTTCCAGTTCAAGGGTTCTCTAGGAACAGGCTTGGTTTGTATGAGAAGGATGGAGCACTTTTCTACAGGATGACCTGCATGGCACACTTGGGCTCATATTTTCTTTTGCAGTCTTTGTCTAACAACAATAACAACAAAGGCACTGGCACAGCTCTCAGATCTTACATCATCCTGTTCCCATTCCCACCAACCTCCTGGCTGTCCCTTACCCTCTCCCACCGCCTTCTGAGCTCCCCAACCAATATAATATCTGAGCATTGAGAGGGACACTAAGGGCTTGTGTCTTGTAGAGGTAATTTCTGAGATCAGCCTTTCCAAGCACTAGGAGATGGGAAAAAATTAAGTAGCAGAAAAATCAGTAACAATAATTGCCAACCAAGCAGCAGAACTGGACATTCCTTGAACAAAACAACTGCTGCCCCAGGAGCTCCTGCCTTACACACCTAACCTTCCCTTATTCTTCTCAGAATTGGCCAAGGCAAACATCCAACAGAACATCCTGCACTTCAAGCAGAAGCTGGACATTGTAAGCATAAATCCTGGGCCAAATCCACACGTTATGCTGATGATTTATCCCAAAGGAAGGTGTGGCCACCCATTTCAGCCATGGTCCGAATTATTGTTCACACGTGCTGTGTGCATGAGGCTCACTGGGGTTATCCTCCCTTAACTGGCTTGATATTTACTTACACAATTATTTCATGTAGACTTATTGTTTAAGCTTATCAAGGTTTTTCTTTTGTTCTTGTAAAGATTAACTTCTTTAAAAGATATTCAGTTAACAAAACACTCACATATAGTTCTCTTGGGGTCTATTTCAAGAAATTAAAATACTCAGTGGTCATTGTATTTCACTACTAGTACTTAGTGTTTTAGAAGTTAGGGTTTGTTCTACATATAATTTATATACACACAATTTATAAAAAGACTCCTAAGCATATCTTTCTCCAAACTTACTTGTCCATTACAGAATGAAATCTGAATGTTGTATCAAAGAGGTTAAGGTAAAGTCAAGTCTCAAAATGTTCTTACCCAAAACTAACTCCACTTGCAGACTTTAACTGCTTATTTTCTAGATAGATGTAAAAGTCCTTAGAACAGCAACACAGGTTCACATACAACACTCAGTCAGAAATCACAGAATCACAGAATGGCTTGCATTGGAAGGGACCTTAAAGCCATCTCATGCTAACCCCCTGCTATAGGCAGGGACACCTTCCACTATCCCAGGTTGCTCCAAGCCCCATCCAGCCTGGCCTTGAACACTTCCAGGGTTGGGGAAGATACAGGTTCTCTGGGCAGCCTGTGCCAGGGCCTCAGCACCCTCACACAGAAGAATTTCTTCCTAAGATCCAATCTAAACTTACTGTATTTCAGTTTGAAGCCGTTTCCCCTTGTCCTTCCATCACGCGTCACTGTAAAACGTCCCTCACCAGCATTGCATTCCATTATGGTCACAAGAAATACCATGGTAGCAAGAATCCCAGAACACAGGAGATGGACACTGCAAGAATAGGTTCTGGTCTTCTGCATTCAGCAGATAATATTGACAGAGAATATATAGGGATTTAAAAAGCAAGTTACATAACTTATAATTGTGTCTCAACGACTGTTCCTGCCTGTAAAAAAAAAAAAAAAGCCAGGCAAGCAAATATCTCAGACACTAGAGATATCCTCAGAAAAGGATTTTGAAGTCATCAGAAAAACTGTCCTCTTCCCTCATCAGTCATGCTTGCCGTCAATGCTTTATTCTGGGTAGATATTTAACTGCAAGAAACATTTGATGTGCCATACCCCTGCTTGCAGAGCATATGGTTACATGGTGGGACAAAGAACTCTCTGGTTGTGAAAATTCCCTAAGCTAAGAGAGTGGGATCAGCCAGGTCTGTACTCAAAACATAAACTCCATGCATTGTGTAGATTTGGGAAGGGGAGAGAGTGATGGCAGAATGGGCCATTTAGAAGCCGTCATAAAATAATATTTATAAACGGGAAGCTGTTCAGATCAGGGCTAGGAAAATAATGAAGAGCCTGAGGAAACAGGTCATAGAGGGAAGATTAGAGGAATTACATATGTATCTCTATGACCAAAGGAAATGGTCCAGAAGCATCTGACAGGTACCTGCTTCTCATGGTGGAGGGGGAGCAGGTGGGGTGGGATAGGATGGATATCTGTGAGCAATTACACGAAACTTAATAAAGAGAAATTTAGACTCAACATGAGGAAAGGAAATCAAACAAGAAAATTAGAATATTAAGTACTTTGGGGATAAAAAGGTAATTTGCAGAAACTTCTTCACTGGAGAATTCAAAAGCCAGCACAATAAAGCACTACAGCAAATATTCAGCAAGGAGAATAATCCTTTGTGAAGGACAGAAATTGTCTTGGTGATCCTCTAACACTTTGCCAGCTGTAAGATCCAGTGCTCTATTTATACCTGACCACATCATGGGATGCAATGAGGTAAAGTTCAACACCCTTGCTTTTAGGAGAGACTTTTCTTGATATCTCTGTTTCCACGTGAGCTGTGTTTGGTGCAGCTCCACGAACCTGAGCTGTTGTGCTCCACGACACGACCACCAGGGCCAGTAGGAGCCAAGTATAAACAGCGTCAGTCTCAATGGCAATCAGAGAGCAGGGAGAGCTGCCAGATGCTTCCCTCATCCTGGAAGGGTGAAATTCTAGAGCAGGGCATGCCATGAGGTTGTTCTCCTTGTTCCAGAGTTTACATCTACAACACAAACACCATGGTCTCAACCCAACATTTATTTCAATAAACACTGGGATAGCTTCCAAAGGCCTGTTGTAGGCAGTTATGAAAATTAACCATTGAGCCATTATATAAATGATCTTCTAGGCATTCATTATTACGGTTAGTGCTGGAAAATAACAAGACTTTGAGGGGCTTCCACAATAGTAGAGTCTTGTTTGTGATCCCAGAGGCTCTATTCAAGCACATTGGAACTAGTCTAAGCTCTAACTGAATTGCGAGACAATGTGGGGTTAAAACCATTATTGCATCAAGATTAAATACATCTATTATGAACAACTCCTCTGCTTTGCATACATGATTCAGTAAAGATTCTTAGAAGGATAATTGTTTTGCCCAGGTAATTAACTAGAATTTTCTTACTTTTTTTTTCCTTTTATTACTCATCAGAGTAATTCTTAAGGTAAGCAACTCCTAGTTGTGCAAGAATTGTATTAAGTGGAATGCTCTATCCCAAGTGTCCACTCCCGGATACTATGTTCTATTACCAAAAATCATCCTTGCATTAGGAAATGAATTTTATATTTCAATAAACTAAAGCTGACACTTCATCTATGAAAAACATTTTTTTAAAAAAACCCCTGGAAATTATGTTCTGAATATCAGAGATTATGTCAATGTGTGAATTAGGTTTGTACAAGAACGGAACTCATTGAAAGTAGCATCAGAACCAGGGATTTGAGCTTTGCCCTTTGAGCAGGGATGGCTCCCTAGTTCAGAGGTTAACACTTTGCAGCTATTGTCTCTTGGGAGAGTTCTTTCTTTTAAGTTCCAAGATGAATAAACAGGAATAAGAGTCTTATCTAGACTAGTGATCACTCTGAGTACTCGCTGGAGCCCCGAGCCGTCCCCAGCAAGCCGACACTTCTGCCCAAAGTATAATCTGCGAGGCACAGGCCGTGAGAAGCGGCAGCACCGCTCCGCAGAGAACGCGCGCCCGCCGGCGCTGACCCGGAGCGGGATCGAGACGCGACAGCGGCAGCGGCACGGCCCCCCCGCGACCGGCAGAGGGCGGTGCCAGGAGGGGCCGAGCGCGGCGGGGGAGCCGGGAGCGATGGAACCGCCGAGAGGGATGGAACCGCCGGGAGCGCCACCTTGTCCGGAGAAACTGCGGCTGCCCCATCCCAGGAGGTGCTCAAGCACAGGCTGGACGGGACTTAGACTAGCCTGGTCGACTGGAAGGTGTCCCTGCCCATGGTAGGATGCTGGGATGAGATGGGCTTTAAGGTCCCATCCCATACAAATCATTCCACGATTTTATCCTAGCTCGGACCAGAGCCCATGAAAGCCACATGGCACTGATTATTATTTTTCATTAAAGGCTTGATCCAGGAGAATCATTGGTATATACTTACCAGAACAGGTAGTGGCAGTATTCCTCTCTCGTCCAAAGAAGAATTTAGAGTTAGGACATGGTTTGGGATTCCAGGAGCATAGGGCCACAGCTACGCCCTCCATAAGCAGCATCCTGGCTCCCAAGCAGCAGGCTGTGGGCAACAAAAGGCTGTGCATAAATCCTGCTCCTGATGTTTTTCCCTTGTATGGAATGTTTCCAGACAGATTGGACTGGAGAAAGGGAAGAAGTATAGGATAAGACTCTTTCTTATTTCTGTTTATTCATCTTGGAGCTTTAGAGAAAGAACATCTCTCTCAAGGGACAATAGTTGAAAAGTGATTTAATCTCTGAAGTGCTCTGACAGACTCCAGCACCCTTCCCTGTGCTCAGGGGAAACTGCCATTTTACAAGAAGCCTGAGCTGTCACAAGTGGAGAAGTTCTACAAGTATCAGCCCTTCCACAGAGGCAGAACATTGCTTACTCAGCAAATCCAGCCGAGGCAGAGGTGTTAAATAACAACCCCAGTGTTGCAATACTCCTGTCCTTGCTCAATTGTCACCCAACCTTAGAGACTTCTGGAGCGTAATGATGCCTTTCTTGTCAAATTTAGCCTGTCCCAGAATTTGAACAGCACAAAGAAGTGCCCTGCAGGACTCTCAAGAGTCTCATTTCTAGCTTTTAAGGGTCATTGGTTGAGTAGCCGTAAGGGATGAGACAGATAACTGGAGATGCCAGTTCCACTAGTGGCCACTCTGAGCTTCCATGCTGGAAGCTCAGAGTGGCCGCTAGTCAGCATTGCAGCCTCTGACATTGTTTCTGCTACGTGGACAAACGGGTCGGACTAATTACTGTGTATAATCATTATTATTTATGCTCTACAGACATCAGAGTTTTGTCTTTAAATGAATTTATGGGGGGGGGGGGGAAATCACGAAGCTGAATAATCCCTATAATTATATGCTTAAAAATCCTGAATGGAAGAAATTAGGGGACACAAAGAAACACATAAACTAATTATTCCTTGTTTTGCAGCTAACGCATTTCTATGGTAACCACTACGGTCTTCGAAGAAATTAAATATTTTTAAATCAGTTCATTGGAAAAGTCACCATGTAAAACTACAAAACAAAAATCTCTCAAGTTAGTCTAAAGATGAAGGAAGAAAGCATGTATTCTCCCAGTTGTGGATTATTAGAGCTATGAAATTGTAGTTTTATTAAAACCACTAAATAGGTTCTCTTTTACATGCTATGTGGGAGCTTGGTGTCTATGATCATGGGCACACAGGCATATATGAATGTGTGGTTATAGAAGAGAGAATTTCACCTCTTCTATATACCACGTGTCAGTATGGCCAAGTGAATAGAACAAAAGAATGTATGGGTTTTAATAGTTGCATTTTGTGCTTCTTTTTCTTTTTACATTGAAAGATTCACCCTAATCCTTACAGAACCTCAGTTTCCCCTACACCACGTTTTTGCTAAGTATTTATTTAAATGTGGAGTGTCCCAGCTCTGCCTCTCCCATATGTGAAAAAGTACATTAGGTAGGCAAAAAAGGCATATGATTTTTGTAGACCCACAACACATGAAAAGTAGTGTAGTATTTAATAAAGACCAAGTTTACACTTTTTTTTTCTCTTGAAATACAGCAAATTAGTAAAAAACATGCACTTAAAACCTAAACCAGCCTGTCACCAGCTTCACATTATTTAAGTTTAGCTCAGGGGGTGGATTGCCAGAGGAATAATTCGATCAGAATGGTCCACAAAGCAGGCAGGCTCTGGCTCTGTGAGAGGTTCAATTCTTCAGGCTGTGCAGAACTTGTAGCCTAGAAAGTTCATGCACACATGCCTCACTCTTCTTTTGACCACACCACCAAAACCAGTGGCTTCCCCTATCACATCTGTGGCCATGCTGGCAGCTACAGATAAAGGAATTAACTGTATAGGCTCATATGAAGGGATCCTCAGGGTTCAGTTAGGAGGAAAGTCCCTGCAGTTGTAGCTGAGAAGCAGGAATTCTTTTTTCACAGAAGTCAGAATTCTATTCCTCCCTTTCAGCTCTGCTTGGCACTTCTACTGTCACCTTCTCAGATGTCTGCCTGTCTACAGTGCTGTGACCGAAACAGGAACTTTACTTCAGAAAATTAAATTGAGTGCTGTACACAATCTGCCTCTCTCTGCTTGCATGAACTGTCACAAATAGAAGAAATACCAGGAAACTTCAGTGTCTCAGGCACTAAAAGGCTGCTCAGTTCCCTTTTGTATTACTTGTTACAGAACAGCTATCATCAGCTTTACCATTTTTCTGGGATAGTTTTTTTGCCACAGCTTTGCAAGGATATAAAGACATGGCACACATCCAGGCACAGTCCAGCAAGATTCATCCCTGCCTTTGATTAACATAAGATTGTTATTATTCTTAATAATAGCAATAACAGTTCCTATTAAAACATCCTGCTGGCTTTGGAGAACAGGTTTCTGTTTTCCTCAGGTTCTAATTTTAGAAGGTTCTGAGGACTATGTAAACATGTGAGCTGGAAACAAACAAAAGAACCATATAGATTATTTGCTGGGAGCTTGGGGTGGGTGGTCAGATCCAAATATCCTGCTGTACTGAAGTCACTTCCCTGGGCTTCCACAGAAAAGTACAGTACAGGGGTTTTGTGGGTCTGGCTGGACTATTGCTGTGAAGAGGGGTTTTCCCTTCTGCTTCGGTGGGAAAAGGCAAATCTGGGACAGATAAAGATGTACTGAAAACCACCAACACTGGGCAAACACTATCAGACTGGGGAAAGGCAGTGAGGATGTGCACAGTCCTGTCTAGAACCTCATCACAGTAAGAGAAACCTGCTCTCATTTGATGCAAAGCTCCTCAAGCTCTGTGTGCCAAGCTGGTTGTGGCCCTGTTCTGCATCTGCTCTGCCAAATTTTTGTGCCCACTGCTGTGTTTAGAAAAAAATGTAGTGGTAAAATGTTCTCTTTACATTTGTAGTAATAGCTTTCTTCAAAAGATAAAACAGCTTTTCACACACTGAAGCGGATCTCTAAAGTCCAGCTTGTTCACATCTCATTCTTCTTTTTCATTAATCCAGAGGAAAAAACCTTACATGACAATTTGCATCACACTTCTAACACAGAAGATCTGAAATATCTTAATGAGTTAGGGGTTTTTGCATTTTGATTCTACAAAGCACTTAAGCAGGAGCTTAGTTTACTGCGGGTAAGTAGTATGTGGCTCCAGTGGGACTATGTATCCGATTAAAGAATAAATGTAATTTTCTCTCCAGATCAATGCCATAATTTACTCCTCATTGAGTATCAGATAGATCTTTATAGTCTCTTTAATAAACTTATGCAGCGCAAAACACTAAGTGATCCAACTTACAAAACCAAGCACACACTGCGGGAAATCTATACTCAGACATATATTAACATTGCTGTTTAAGTATTTAATTTCTATTAAATTTCAAATAAAATCCTTGCTTTTTTTCCCAGAACTCTGTATACAGAGGTCATAAAACCAAGCCGCAGCTTGCCCACCAATGTCTTGACAAATTTCAGACACACTCAAAAAAAAACCCAACCCCACCAAAAAACCCAAAAAACCAAACAACAAAAACACAAACAAACAAACAAAACCAACCAAAGAAAACCCACTCACTTATCAGGTCAGACCCTGCAACACGGAAAAATTTTCAAGACCGTGGAGAATAACTTAAGGTATTTAAAAGAATACAAGAATTTTGTAAGACAGCTATAGCACATAAAATTAGATCTTGGGGTTATTTTTGTTGATAGTTGGTGCTTTGGACACGTGTTCCTTTATCTGCACTTCAGGGACCCTTATTCACTCAGCTCTAAAAGTTAACACATCCATCAGAGGAATGATTTAATGGCCTTCACAGCCAACAGAGACCCTGCAGGAAAAATAAATGTGTGTGTTTTTAGCTGAAGGCAAAGGCATGTTTCGTACACATGATGTCACTCTTGCAACTCAGGAAGAACTAATTGCTTGGCTTGTTGTAAAGTCTCCTACTCGTTGGGTTCCCTTGCAAATTATAGTCATCTGGAGAGCTGCAGCATGTCATCAGCACACAACAATGTTGTCTGAAGCATAATTAATATCTGTCTTTCTTTTCAAGTTCCTTATTTACCCTCTTTCCCCCATGACAAATATGTTAATGACCTCTCCAAAACCCACAAGTTGTCATTTTCAAAGAGCCCCTGTCTTTCTGCCTTGAGCTGAACACTTCAGATTAAATCACAGTGAGCCTGTTCTTGCCCCCATTAAAGCTATTGAGGGTTTTGTCAGTGACTTCAGTGTAAGCAAACTCTCACAGTCTGTAATGGGAGCAGGACCACAAACCTATTTTGCTTTGCACCTTCAGCTAGAGGGAAAAAAAAAACAACACACCAAACAAACAATAGGCAGGGATTGCCTTACCATTTAACAGGATTTGGAGTTGAATTAAGTGTCCAGAGCAACATAAGGATCATCAGACCAGCCAGTCTCATGGCTGAGAAGTTTGTGTTGGGTTACAGGGTCTTAAAAGGCCACTTGTTTTGCCCCTGGCTAGAATTTTGGAAATGGGTTTTGTATTTTTGAGGTTATTTTCAGTAATACTGACTGTTTACCTGGTTCTCTGTTAGTACTTATCTGCAAAGGGTGAAATACTGCCCAGAGTTTAATACCATTGCATATGAAAATAAACATACAGAAGATTTATTCAGTCAGCAATAAACGTATTGGTAGGCCAGACCATTATTGGGGAACATTTTGACACCAGCTTATGAAGTACTGCTCACACTCATAAAGGGCTTGGATAATTCTCAATGTGTGTCCATTTTTTGGTGTGTGACTTTACAAATGAGTCAGGTCTACAAGTAATAAATGCATTTACACTAAAACCAGAAACAGGATCTTCTATATTCAATTATCCTCATCTGTAGTCTACCTTTTTTTTTTCAATTTAAAAAATCCCCTTACTAAATCATCTGCCATACAGCAGAAAACTCCATAAAACACAAAAAAAAGTCATATTTCCACTACTACTTAGCTATTAGTTTCAGGTGTGAATAAAGCATTTCCCTTTCCAATAGTTAAACACATGGCAAAACCCCATGCTGCATTTATCGAGTTTTCACGTTTCTATCCCACTCAAGTTAGCAAGGTAGAACATCTGGAATTCTTAACGTATTACTAATATGAATGTACTTGCAGGTAGGAACTACAAGATACATTATAAATTTCTTCTTCTTTTGCACAAAGAGCTGAAAAATAGAGGTTCAGACCTCCTTTTGCTATTCCAAAACATGTGCTATGACCAGATTTCAGCTGAAGTGCCCCTCTTCTATTGATCTAGAACTTTGCAAACCCTCTGAGGATCACAAATGGAAGCAGATATTTATCTCTAATTCCAGCTTTGCATCAGTGGTGATGCATTTGAGGATGAACACTGTACCCAAAGGACTGTGCACTGCTGCAGTCTCAGCTAAGGAGGGGCAAATTTTATCTTGACTGGAGCACGTTTTTCCCAGCACCTTTGCCTGGTCAGGAGCATTATACCATCCTATGAGGTTGCCAGTGAGAGCACCAACATCACTCTTCCAAGAGAGATTTGAAACCCCGGACTATCTTGTAGGCTTAAAATACAGAGTCCACGCCTCTCCCAGTGCTGCAGGCTGTGATACAGAGTCTCATTCCTGCTAAGCAGGGGAAGGAAGTCCAAGGTCTGTGAGCACTAAGGTACGATATTCTGAAAACCATCTGTCATTTACATTTTAAAAAAATACTTTCTGTTACATAGGTAGAGCAGCATAAAGCAAGCACAGTACATAAACATTGCTGAATGACAGGTAAAATCCATTTCAGCAGAATGATTATTTTTAATGACCTATATTGATTCTCATTCCATCATGATTTAATGTGTTTCTTCAGCATTATGTAAAAACCCTCCTACATTCATCATTTAATAACTATAACCCCCACTGCATTTAAAAGCATGCATATGTTTATAAAGTCTGCCAGACAAGCCCAGTGGATTTTAATGATCTTCTCTCCTAGCAATAAATGGAGAGTTCATAGATCAGGGGCTGTGATTCAGGATTCTTGGGTTCTGGTCTTCATTTTGCAATACCGTCACTGCCAAACTACGCTTGACACCTCTGTGCCTCAGCTTGCCTAGTTCGTAAATGGGCCCAGCAACACCTGTCACACGCTGTTAAAATGTAGAGTTAATTGCTGCTCATAAATCATATTGAGAGCCTTGAAAAAGAGAAAAATATATATATATGTATATATATATACAAAGCAGGTGCGATGTTGTAATAGAATTGCATTGCTTTCAGATACACAGTTTAAAATTAAATTCTTGGAGGTTCATACCTCTGGTATCGCTTTATTACCCATTAGCATTAAAGATTGCTTCCAGAACATTCAAAACCTCCCTACAATGTTTGTGCAATTCGAGACAACATTACTATGACACTCACAGGGGAGAACACTGGAATAAGAAAAATTTTCCCTATCCATCTCCTATTGGAGTGGAGTGAGTTTTGCATTCATTTCAAGGGCCATGGGACCCAATTCTACTCAACATTTCTAATCAGCCTGCAAAAGCAACACTGCCACTTTATAAGATACAAATCTTATGTTTAGTAGCTCTATCACAAACAAATGCTCCCCCTCCCTGCTCTTAACAAGCACATTGGGTGGCTGAAGGATTTAAAATTAGGCACCTTCACTTTGGGAAGTGGTTTGAGATCTGTCAAGTACAAAGTAGACTATTAAGATTACCACTTTCACTTTGATTTCTTTTTTCCCCTCTCTCCATGAATTACTTGCTATCAGATCCAGCTGCTTTGTGGACAAGAAGCAGATCAGGGCTTTAGGAATGAACACTGTGTCTTTCAGGGTGTCATCCACAGAAATGGAGTTTGCAATAGTAGAAACAGGATAAAGCTATCAAATTTGGATTAGATGAGAAAATCACTATTTAGACTTCAATGATTTTCAAGGCATCATTTAAAATTCTTCCCACTAGAAAGGCAAAGGAACATTACAAACTTTCAATCCATGCCCAGAATACTGCAGAATCCAGTAAAGCTGTCTTTTCTTGGGCTTTTGGCTCAACTTCAGTTCTAAGATAGAGACTAAGTAGATATTTTCTGTGCTTTTTCCATGTTGCAGTGAAGTGACACAAAAAGCAATAAATATTTAGGGATGGAGGTGCCTACAGCAGTATGACTCCGTTCCTACACATCTCTCCCACATCTGCTCCTGTGGGTTGAACACTCCCTGTGCTCCAGGTTGTGTACATGACCACAAGTGGGCTTTTGGAGGAGAGAGGACTTGAATCCCTGCTAGCTGTTCCATCCTGGTATGATTTCCATCCACACAACTGCGACAAAATCCCAGACAATGAGATTCATCCTTCAGCCCTGCTCAGGGTACCAGGGATCACCAGCTCCATTCCCAGTGCAGCTCATTCACTCTGTCCCACAGCTCATGTCCAACACGCATGTGATAGATTAGTCTTTTCTTTAACCCTTTCAAACTGAACTATTTCTGGTTCATTCACTGTGTGTGCTCAATCAGGGAAACCTGACGTTTGCTGTGGTGTCCCTGCCCATAGCTGGGGGTTGGAACAAAACGGTCTTTAATGGTCCCTTCCTACCCACACCATTCCGTGATTCAATGGGGATTTTTCCCTTGAACCTTACATGTCAGAAAATTATGTGAAGGCCTCTTAATATTTAACATCTTTACCTTTTAATAGCTACTTATCACCAAATGAACAAATCAAGCTACAAGAATTCATTATAACTTATTTAATGCTTGAAATCAAAAGAAAAAGCAGTTACCTGGATTACCCAAATCTGAAGCAACCAGGGATTGCTTCCAGCAACCAGCAGGAGGGGGTCTGGATGCTGAACAGAGCCATCAGTAGGCTGGAGAATGTAAACAGGGAAACAGGTAATTATAAATAATCTGTGACTGGAGGATTCAGCCCCCATTTGGGGGCAGAACGCTGAAACTATAATGCTCTTGCAACTGATGAATGAAAACAATTACTCATTTTATTTAAGCAGTTGTTAGTTCTGCCAACACAAGTTTACAAAAGCCATTAGTCCGACTGCTCATAAAATGAAATAATAGAGAGGTTTGATTTTAAAAAATCATGAGCCCCAAAATGGGTAAAGATGTTCAGGCATTCTCTTCCTATCTGGTTCAGACAACAGGGACATTTTTTCCAAGCTTTTCTTTGTAGTAATGAAAACCAGAATTTTTACTATGACTTTTTAATGAGATAAAAAGAAAGCCACGTCTTGGGACTGGAGGAGCAAGGGCTTTATAGCTTGTCACATGGATGGGGATAAAATTTAGGATGCTGGAGCAGTGCAGGCCTGGGCAGAGGCTGCTGGGAGCAAGGCTCAGCACCTGCCAGGGCATGGCCACACAGAGATTCAATGGCTGGCTGTAGAAGGAAGCCAACTTGAGCACAGCGGGGGCAAGAGGAGGGAGAATGGCTGGCTCAGCTCATCCTGCAGCAGGATGGAGGGGCATGGCTGCCCCTGAGCCTCCTCCTCTGCCAGCACTGCAGGGACAGGTGGCTCTTCAGCCAGGGCCGGGTGCTTGGTGAGGGCCCACAGTCCTGGCAAACCCCACAGCACCAAAACCAGCGAGAAGCACTTCGATTGTGTGCATTTAACCTACTCAGGCCCTGGCAGGAGTCTCCTCAGCCACTAAGACAAAGACTGCCTGCAAAGAGCAAACAGATATTTTATGCCCCAAGCACTCAGTGCCTGAGGGGAATAGGGGCAAGAGTGGGTCAGCAGGGAAGGACATGCAGGGGAATGGGATAGGACTTGGCACACACACTGCCTCCCCACTGCAAGAGGCTTTTGGCATCAGGAGTGACAACTGGGTGGAAACTATGCTTTCCAATACCTTAAAACCAAAAGGATTTCTAAGATTTTTCCCTTTTCCTGGGGACCTACAAGGAGTGGTCCCATGTCTGCCTCACAATTATTCGTGACATCAAAAGCACATTCAAGAGATCAGACAGAGCTACAGCAGGAATAGCAGTTGAAGAAGAGCACATGCCTCTTACTATTACTTGTAGAGAAAGCCATAAATGTACCAATATTTTGGAATGCTGAAGTGTCACTGACAGAAAGATGAGAAACAAAGCACATAATCAGGTTCTGGTGGAAGCTGGAAGGGGCATCATCCCAAACCTTTTCTGGATTCAGATATGCATTGTTTAACCACAAGAAAAGAAAACTTTTATAGCAGATATTTCTATTGTAATAAGTTGATCTTGATGTAGTCTCTGGAGGATCCAGGTAGTCTTTGTATGTTACCCATCATCAGTATTGTTTGGATGCTGCAGCCTCTGTTCTTTTCACCTCTGTATTTAATATTTGAAAGTCATCATGCTCATATTTTCTTAAAGAATATGGTGTATTGCTACAAAATGCACCAAGACAGAACAGTACTGACATCCACAGCAAGACCTTCACAGACCACAGAAATCTTTTTGATCCTTTTTAACAGGGGTGCAGCACACCAAGAGGTGAGGCACACATTGCTTATAGCTGCTGCTGTAGGTTTTTTTGGCTAACTGGGATGTACACACCTCAAGGGAAAACAGCCAAAGCTTTTACAAACCTCTTCTCTGTCTTGGCTTACAAAACTTCTTTCTATGAAAATTGCCACAGTGTACGGTCACACTTGAGACAAGAAAGCACCAAACTCCTGCTGGTTTGCAGCCCCTAAAGAGAGTCACCACCCCAGGCTGAGGCCAGAGGAACAGTTAAACAGGGGCATAGCAAAATGATGCAGCATTAACACCTGTGAGCATATGAGCTCACTATAGCAAGATACATGTTCCAATGTGAGAGATGCCAGGCACGAAGTGGACTGATTTGTTTTGAAGATCACAAATTTTACTGATAAACATATACATGTCAATAATCTGAGGGAAAAATGGCCTTTTGAAGGGGAGAATTTAACTCAAGTTAAATTCAAATTCAAGTTAAGTTTCAGTTCACAGGTTAGAATTTTATTGTACTTCAAATACTACTTCATATAGACAAAAATACCTTGTACAGAACCCAAGAAGGTTCGTACTGCGCTCAGGAGATCCTGTGGCATTAGTGGATAAACTCAACTTTCCCTTGCTTTACAGTGGTGTGATCCAATATCAGAATTGAAAGAGAGGCTAAGAAACTTTTAGTTTCTCTCTAACTTTGTACAAGCAACATCTAAGATTCATTTTTCTAATATGTGAAATGAAAACACTTACTTCACTGCTAAGTACCTAAACAGCAGTGGGTATGAAGAGTTTCATGGATGTGCAATGAAGGGAAAAACCCAAGACTTAGACTGAAGCCTTATGCATCACCTTGACATGTGGAGAAGATCGTGTAGTTCATTTATAAGAGGGGAAAAAAATGGGATTCAGTTGTTCATTCAGCAATTAAAATTGCTGCTGAGGAAGAGGCATTTTTCCAGAGCCATTTAAAAATTACAACATGCATAGAGTTTGTGTTCAGCTAATATGAGGTGTTCCAGATGCCCTTGACCCCCATGCACACATGTTTCTGCTCAATGCACCTCAAACCCTCATAACCTAGATATTTTTAATTCTTTCTAAGCAAAAGTTACAGTTAAACAGAGATTAATAGCATTAAAAGTTTGATGTGTTTAATGATCATAAAGAGAAGTCTTTTACAGAGTCTAAACAAGACTAATTAATAAGTAAACGCAGTTCAAGATTCTTTGTTTCAGGTAGGCCATCTCAGATATCACAACAAATACCTTTAAGAAAGATGCTTCATGTTATTCCACTATTTCTAAATGGTGGGTGCTGCTCAAAAAAATCACTCCATAAGTTATTTCCCTGGCTGGATTTCCGTATGTCATATGCTTAGAAATAGAGAAGAGTGTTTCTGCCATCTTTCTGTTTGAGTAAATCCCTGTGAATCTCTTTTGTCTGTTTAGATTGCCAGAAAGAAGCACTGAATCTCCTCAGCAGTGTTTTAAGAGCTCTGTGAGAACATGCTCTCGTCACTCCCCTTCATTCTCTAACATATCTTTCCGAAATCATAATGCCTATTTCTCTAATTACTTTATTTGGCAGCCTGGAAAAAAGGGTAATTAATGTATTCTCTATTAGCTTGTAAGGAGGACAGAGGACTAGATAGTTTAGAGGAAGGAAAAATCGGATCTGTAGGTCCCGGTTATACTCAATGGGAATTTCCAGAGGAAATGTGTGGTTATCCATTAAGGACTTTGAGAGCAGTTTTCTTTTAAGCCGATACTGAACCAATGCAAGACAACAGAGGCACAGTGACAATGCCACATTCCCAAAGGAGATGTTGAACAAATGTCATTACCACATTTCATGTTCATTAAAGATTTGATGTCAAGATGAAAGGTGTTAACCTTGGAAACCTGGCCAGACTCCAGCATAGATAATTACATTCTGACTCCCTGAGCAGTTCTCTGTAGAGTTCCAGCTGGACATTTCAGCACTTGAACCATTACATAGTGTTGCTGTGAGTGGCTCAAGGAAAGGACTGTGTAACTCAACAATATTCGGTGTCAACAACTTGTATTATGGAGATACAAACCTTAGAGTGGTAGTCAATCATGCCACAGAAAAATTGAGTTACTGTGCATCACTGCAGCCCTTTTACACCCAAGTAGCCCTAGGAATGTCATGAAACCTACAGTGCACATAACTTTTGTGGGACAGACCTTCTGAAAAGGAAAAAATATTGTACTTTCACTCACAGTGTCTTGCTTTGGAAGAAGCTCGTAGAGACAGGCGAGGGTTGCTGTTTTACTGGAATTGTTCAAGTTTGCATTGTGTCACTATTTCTCATGGAAGCAGTCCTGCTTGGATCTGTGAGTTGTGGGAAAATTTTGCAGTCCTGTAACACCACTACCAACTGTGAATACAGCATTTGCAGCCTGGCTGCTGGATGCTAGCAGCACATTAAGTGCTGCAGTACTGAGACCTGCTCTGCAACCAGAGCATTTACAATTCCAGACACACTTATAGAGAGGATTCTCTAGAGGCAGATCTACATGGCTGAGCAGATGCTCCTTTCCTCCTTTGTCCCTGGGTACACATTCTGGCCCTGTCTCCATTCCAGGAGGGATGTGTATGGACAGCCACCCCCACACACACTAATTTCCTTTGCAAGGGTGTCAGGGCATGCCTGGGGATGGGAGCTGGGCTGCACCCCAAGGGGTGCCCGGTGGGTTTGTTGTGGAACCAGGGCAGTACTGAACTGCAGCTGCTGATACCATTATCTGCTTTCAGAGGGAAAGCAGAAAGTAGCACTGAGAGTATTTTGCATGAGCTTCCCAAAGGTTGATGAGTTAGTTATTACTATATGCATCTTTTCCTTACAAAAGGGAATCATATTTTAGCTCAAGCAGACAGGATTCCTGAGATTCCCATTCTGAAAAATATCATCTGCATGCAAAAACCCCAATGCAGAGACTCATTGAAGTCTGTCACACGCTGATTTAAATGCAAGTGACTTCAAGGACTGCACTCTCAAACATATCACAGGAAATTGTTGTAAAAGGAAAATTATTGACCATCCTACGAATACAGGAGTAGATAGAAATACATCCTTATTTATGCAAAACCCTCTAAGCCTATCTGATCTCATATTGATGGCCATTCTATCTCAGATTAATTTTGTAAGGCCTTTAGTAAAACTGCTATAACCAGAGCTAGGGATGACAGCCTATGTTAAGTTTCTGACACCGTAAAGAGCAAAATTTTCATATTCAGAAATTTTCACAGTGCTCAACATCACTTATCAAGTTCCCTTCAAGCATTCATCACACCCATGCAAATAATTTATTCTTCACCACAAAAGCTTTGTGTTTGATCACAATGACAACTTACTGCTTCTGTTCTGCATCACATACCTTATGGAGCTTCACACCCCAGAGCAAGAGCTAACTCACATTGAGGAAACCTATTGAGGTGACTGTCCATTCGTGGACTCAATTACGTCTCATGAACTCACAAAGATTTAGTTATGTCAACAAGGTCTGCAGAACCAATACCACGCTTTTGAAAATGAGTTTTTAATCCTGAAAAGAATTAACACGTTAGGGGATAAGCAAATGCCTAGCTTAAGATTATTGTTACAAGATAGGCACTTTGATTATAAACTACATTTTTATCATTTAGGGGTTAGTTACCTGTCCTGCAAATACACATGCACTAATAATTTGTCTATTTGATCCCTGGGAAACCACAAACAGGTTTTAGAACCTGCTGATCAGGGTAAGGAGTCTGTCAGAATAGCTTTAGCAAATGAAAGAAATGCAAAATACTGAAACATACCTAGAGGACAGTCTCCTAACTGAGTAGGGTTGCAGGCTGTGACCTAAAGAGCTGGTCATTTGGGATGGAATAGCTTTTACAAATCAATCAGTGCAGAAAGTCAACATCACACAAGTTATGCATTTACCAGGCAGTGTTTGACAGCAAGAAACAAGCTCCAGCACAGAAAATTTCTGTGTATTTTAAGCCTCCATCCCAAACTGACTCCTCATACAATTCATCTGCAGGCTGTAATTTACTAAATCCATCTGTTGTTCCTACAGCTTGCTTTCTGGAAATTTTGCATTTCAAGGGTCTGCTTGTTAGAGAAGGTCAAAGAGTACAGCAGGCCCTTTCATTTTAAGTGACTTGAAAGTAAAGGAAAGGAAATTTATATTTAGAAATAGCAATGATTAACTAGGGGAAATATATTAGAGTATTAAAATAAACTACATAGAATGGCTCTTACTTCCAATTAGGCTGACTTTACTTCAGGAAAAATATTTATATACAAATATTAAAAGCTGGGGAATTCTAACCTATACTAAGATGAAAGCATCTCATGGCATAATTCATGTTTAGCCA
This sequence comes from Rhabdornis inornatus, assembly GCA_013397075.1. NCBI lineage: Eukaryota > Metazoa > Chordata > Aves > Passeriformes > Rhabdornithidae > Rhabdornis > Rhabdornis inornatus. The sequence goes on along the minus strand of VWZS01001548.1, from coordinate 197,349 downwards.
TTAAAATGGGGGATCACATTTTTACATACTTTTCCTTTTTGTCTGTCTAAAGTCTTTGTGCTTTCTTCTCTAATCACCAAAACTTTTCACAGCTTCTCTTTGTTAGCAAACCACCTATGGCAACTGCACACCTTCCACATCTCCATAGCCTTCAGAAAGGCACCATCTGATGCTACTGCATCATTCTGGATCAGAATAGATTCACCACAGAATTAATGAAATAAACCCAGATACAGTCTAAAACTGAAGGTCTTAAGAGCTAAAGTCTGGAGCAGGGTCCACCAAGATATACTCTGTATTCCTGACTATTCAGAGCTTCTGTTTTCAGCTCACTTATTGGACAATATAAAGAACACCAAAGCCATTTAAAAGACACAGAGGACAGCTGTGGGTATCTCCTGAGCACACCCCATTGACAGTGAAGTGCTGGTGGTGCAGTTCAGAGCCATGCAAGATAGCTCCAGTCACTTCAAGAGCCCCAGGGAATGTGTCCAGCCTCTGGGGACAACACTCAAGCTTGTTTAAACCACTGAGTTTACTCACCCCTGGTGCTATAGCCATTGTCAGAGAGAAGGGAGGGAGCCCTGAGACCTCTTCCTAAATACTGTGCAGCTGATGCTGTAGGTGCCAGGTGTTCACTTCCACCTGATGAGCTAGAAGTGCAGCTCCAGATGTACTTCAAGGCTGTGGTAGGGACCGTGATCACAGCGTTAAAGGGGGCAATGACTAACACCATACAAAGTAGATACTGGGGGGAAAAATAATTCATACAGCTGGACTTCAACCAGGAGACTAAAATCATCCTCTGCATGAGTGCAAAAGTCTCCCAGGACCCTTACTGTCATGAGTAGTAGGCTGTCAGTCTAAAACACATCCTAAGCTCAGGTGTGCTAACGTCATGCGAGAGCATGACAATCCTGACTCAGAAGAACCCATGTCACCTACTGAGTCACCAAAACCACCCCTTGCAGCATGGATTTTCTCGGAGTCCCCTTTGTAAGCGCTGCTTAGACCTGATCCTGTTTTGCCTATATATAGGTTTAACACGAAGGGAGTCAAAAGTCATATGATGCAATGAGCTGCAGTTTGTTTGTTTTCTCAGGGACTCTCCCTCCTTCCAACAGCAACCCTACCAAAAGGCCTTCATCTAAGGAGTAGAATAAGAAGCCTAACACAGTGTTTGCATTTACTTATAGAAGAGCTACATAGCAGTTTCTCTCAAGCCTCTGAAGCGAGCTCCAGTACAGTTACTTAGCCTGAGTTCATCTAGACTAAATGGGCTGACTTGGTTCAAATGTGTTGCACAACCAAATGATAAAATTTGGGGGGAGGGAGGGAATGACTAGTGATGACACATGTATTTAACACTGCATGTCTCTCCTTTCCAGATTAGGAGGAGCTGGCAAGCTTTGGTCTGTACACATGCCAGCAGCGGATGTCAGCATATATACAACACTTTTCAGAACAACATACTGTTGAAACATGTAGTTCAACTCCAAGGTACCCCTTCTGTTCAGTTAGCCCAAAACAGCTTTTAGTGCTGCTTTAATCTGGTTTCTTTATAGCCCCTTTGGAAGTGCTGAAAAGTCGGTAGGAGCAGCCCTGCTGTGCTTTGCTTAAGGTCCTCCACATCCATTTGAGCTGGGGGAAGTGTTGAGCCTGTTGGCAAGGGGAAAGATCAAGGATAGAGGGGGTGTCACAAATGGTACAGGAATATAATCCTCTCTTCCTCTTTCACATGTCCTCACTCTCCTTTCATTTTTCAATCTGAAGTACAAAAAAGCACGATGCTGACAAGTTCATCCTAGTTCATTGTCAGTGTGTCTTGAGAAAGTAATCAGTAAAGATCTGAAAGAAATAATGTCTGCAAAATAAATAAAATTATATTCCACATCAGAAATTAAGTGTTCTGCACTCATTAACAGAAAGCTCTGCCTTGATGGATTCAGATTTTAAAATAAGTCCAGTTCTTTCCTCCTTTTTCTTTCAATAATTTCGGTGTGAACATTTATAATTTCAGCATCCCCCTAATTCCAAATTCTTTTTCCTGCTTCATTTGCTCCTTCATCTCTTCAATTATTTTATTCTTTGTCACAATCACTAACAATCATTAAAAATAATCAAAACAAACAGTGCAGAAAAAAACTCATCTTTTGGTGTGGGTCTGGAGCGATGCTGGTTGTATCAGAAATGGCCAATACACCCCATGTCATATGGGTCGATTTTAGACATTGGAATAATTTTCCTTTAGTTTCTAATCTGGACACTCTATCCTACCACCATTATCCTGACAATTTCCTTTTATTCTCATTTCCTAATAGCTGCTTCCATTTCACTCCCCCTTTCTTTCTGCATGGCTCTGGCACTGGGGAGGAGTTGGTCAGACTGCAAAGACTCAGGGAGGGCTTCCTGCCATGGGACTCAAACGAGTGTTCGTGTAAGGCAGGAGCCACCAAAGCCTTCAGCTCTGTTCTGTAGAAGTTTGATGTGATAATGTGGGGATCACAGAGAGAGCTGCAGCCAACCCTCTCCCCTTTTCCTCAGAAAAACCAGTCACTGCAGGTACCTCTTGGTGAAGCAGCCTCTGGTTTGGGTCTTGTTCCTATTACTGCCCTCTCAAGCATCCAGAGAGAGCAGTTTTCCATTCAGATGTCCCAGGTCACCACAACGAAAACCAGTTTCACTGTCTGCCACTCACTTCAGCTGTTCATTGCTGCCATCCAGCCCCATTGTCAGCAATGATTCTCATTCTGATCTACCTAACCCAGATTTTTCCAAATAATTCCTAAAATTTCAAAGTGAATCATAGAATCACAGAATCATTTAGGTTGGAAGATGCTTCCAAGATCATCAAGAACAACTTTCAACTGAATACTTCCATGCACGCTAAATCATACTCTAAAGTGTTACATCAACTTGGTTTTTGAACAGGAGGTGCCAGGAATGGTGACTCCACAACTTCCACCCACTAACTCCTTCAACACCAGAGCTGTCCTTTAGAAATTAACTTATTCAGACAAAAGCAAGCTGGGAAGTGCTTATGTGGGAAATTACACTGCCCTGTCTGATGGAACAGCTTTGGTGGGAGATACACAAGGGAAGAAGCAGTTGGAAGATGGGTCTGGATCACCACCTCTTAACCAGGCTCAGTTGCAGCCTGGACAGCATGTCTGAGCAGAGCCTGAACTAAAAGAACAATATTTGGATTCCTCCTGTACTTTGTCCTATCCAATGTTCAAACAGGAATCCCAGGACAAAGTGTACTTTATGTGAATTGTAGCAAATGCGCAGCAAGAGGCTACTTCCAATGGGCTGTAAGGATTTGCTTAAAATGTAAAGGACACTTTAAGAGGAAAAAAGCAGCCCTGTACCTTGGTTTGGTAAAAAATCAAGTTTTATAGACCTGAAAATCAACATACTTTTCCCTGTAGTTTACATAAAAATTATTGTGGAAGAAATTAGTGTGATTCTGCAAGTCCATCTTCATGGATCCTTTTAATTTAGAGGCATGAGTCATCGGAGCAGGGACTACTTGGGTGATTGTGTGACCACAGGATGCAGCCCTGGAAAAGTGTTCTTGTAAACAAATAAACATGTTGCTTCCTGTTTGAAACTTAGATCTTTCAGCATTGGGCAAGAGCCTGAGAACCTGACAGTGAGAGTAATAAGAAGTATTAAATGCCATGCCAGTTGCTTGGTCCAGTTCCAACAGCAAGGGGTGAACAAAACACACAGAGTGAAAAATAGATTAGTCTTTTAAAGTACTTTAATAATCTGAAGTGTTATGGTATCAGGAATAAAGAAAATACTCATTAAGTGAAAGTTGCCAGAAGAAATGGTCTTACAACCTGACAAAATCAGAACAGAGGGTAAAAAAACAAAAATTGGGAAAGTTGATGATAGCTAGTGCCATGTTGTGCCATACACACATGGAGTGATCCAAAGATCACAGGCTCCAAAATGGATTTCCCACTATGGCTTTTGGCAGCTGATGAAGTCTTTTGAGAGAGATTATCCTCTTTTCCTGGAGAAAGCAGGATGCTGGCCCCAGTCAGCAGTCTGCACTACCTTTGCTCCTTGACTCCCAAGGGGGAAAAGTGAAGTCTTCAGTCCTAACAGCTGGAAGAATTTCCAGAAAAGCATGTAGATATTCAAAACTGACCTAAATATTGCAGTCAGTGCCAGGGAGTGAGTTTTCTGTTGGTAGCTTAAAAGCAAACTTCTGGCAGCTGTCAGAGAATCCTTTAAGTACATTTAGATCAATGCATGAAGTCAAATAAACACTTAAAATCCCTCAAGATTAAGAGTGAATCCAGTCAGAAAATGGCTGAGCCACTGCTTGATCCTTTTTCCTGTCACAGATCAACCAACATGGAGGATGTTCCAACCCAACCCCAAATCCTGCTATACCTGGGCACACACCGGTAAAGGAAAGGGCAACACTAGGCTTGTCCCTGGTCTCAGCTGGGTTGGGATGTTTCGGTTGCAAACGATAGATCTATTTTACGTATTAGAGCTTGTCTAGACCAAGGAAATGTTCCTGCTATGACTATACTGAGGTAATTACACCAGTGTAAACCCCTTTGGGCAAAATAGAGCTTTCAGTGGCCTGATTTATGCTGGTCTCTTGCCAGGATTAGTTCAGCTGGTACCAGCCTGTCCTCCAGGAACTCCTGCTCCCAGCTGGAATCACAGAAGTTTCATCCGTCTCATCTGAAACGTTGGCACTACCAATCTATCAATCAAGCCATCCTTATGGAATGGCTGTGCAAATGTTTTTCTTCAAAAGAGTGGTAAATATTTGGAAGGCTCTTCTGTTAGCAGTGAATTCATTAACAGGCCACCAAAAAAAAACCCAAAAAAAAAAAAACCAAACAAACAAAAAAAACACCAACCCCAAACAAACAACAAAAAAAGTTGAAATAAATCTGGGTTTAAATCAAAGCATATTTGGATTTGTGTACGCATATCAGGGAAACATGTTTGCTCCAAATACCATGAAATAGGAAAGCTGATGTAGGATGTTTAACCTGACATCTAACATCTAACCTGGGTAGATGTGTCCCTTATCCGCATTAAATGAACTTGTGTGCGAAGACAAAATGTGTCCAAACAGTAAAATGGGAGCTACTCCAAACTGATCAATTCAAATGAAAAAAAAAAAAAAAGGAAAATAATCCCCTAAATTAAATAAATCCAAGGAAGGCCCTTTTAAAGCACAGAAGGTAGAACCCTAGTCTAGGAGAAGTCAGTGGCAACATTTACATTGACTTTAAAGGAGAGGCATTGCTTACTCTAATGTGTAAAACCACACAGTGCTGCTGTGCATAACATGGTACAAAATACATGTGCTGAGTTTCACACACAGCATTCAGGGAATATGTTGATAAATGCAGGATGAGGAACAGGCAGACTGACAGACAGACTTGGTTATATTTTAATCTGGTTTACTGTTACTGCAGGTGTTACAGTTAAAATGTTCTACAAAGTTACTATATACCTTTAATTCTAAACAGTTACTGGAAGGAGAGCTAGAAACTAATAGAAAAGCACACATGCTCCTTTGAAAGTTTCCTATTAAAAAAAATTAAAAGGGGGGGGCAAAAGTATGTCTGAAGCACAAAGACGACATCAGAAAAGTTCCTCAATTCACAGATGGCTGCACCTTTCAAAAAAAAATTAAAACGGGAACCCTAGATTGATTTAATCACCCATACAAGCGAAAAAACGTAATGAAGATATTTAGTGCCAAATTGATTTCTTGGGACCTTTTCTATGTAAACAATACCAATCAAACCTTGAAGTTCGGTGCAGATATGATCGGACAAGTAAGCCAGGCTTTTCCCCCCCCCCCCCTTTGATCCAACTCCAGAAATATTTTTTCCAAGGTAAAGTTGGTTTTAAGTGTTTTCCATGTCAGTTTTTAATTTTGAATATTCATCATATAGGAAACTTGCTCATAATTCTTCAAACACCAGTCAGGATGCAATGACTTACAGCACGAAACCTAAAGATTTCCTTGTATTTGCTCCTAAGAGAGGGAATATCAAGAACTCCCAACGTGACACAGGATCAATTTCCATTGTTCGCTTATTTTTAAGGGTACAGGAAACATTGACAACCCCAGCTGAATATTTGCAAATATCAAGACAAGCCAACTCCAGTATTTTTTATACTGTTCCACTTCTTCTAGGTGTGTTGGGGAATAATACTCATGAAGATAGTAAGATAGACAGGCCTTTGCTTTCTAAGTGATTCCCCAAATTCCCCACATACTGCCATTCCTTCAGGATGCCATCTGGAACAACAGTGCCTTCTCTTGTAAGAAAATCTTCACATGTTAGGTTTACCCTTTTTATTATTTTTTTTTAAACTTCTCTGATTCTGTTAAAAATAAAACTTAAAAATGGAAAAAGTCTTTTTCTATTCCATTTTCAAACCAGGATGAATATCTGCAGTCCAGAAATATATACATATATATATATATGTGTATATATATATATATATGTATATATATATATATAAACCTGACCTTGTTCACAGTTTTCAGTATTGTGTGCCTAAATACAGATTCAGGCACCTTGCTGTAGGAACACAGTTTTCAAAAATTCAGCTCTTGTCAATAATGTAAAATCCTGTGGATTCTCTTCCTTCCACAAATTGGTATGGAGTATATTTAGAATTAACAGGGCCCATTTTCTCTTTTGACTAGAATATGTGGTGTAAGGTTAATGAAAATAAGATAGATGTTTCATTTTGGGTCTTACATATAATATTATTAAATGTGCCCACCAGAAATGTAGGATAAAATATTTGCTCTGCTTGAAGATTATGTGATATTTGTATTCTAAGCCTCACCACAGTGGGTTTCTTTAAATAGAAGCTATACTTTACTCCTAAATTGCTTAAGGCAAAGGAAGCAGAGATGATGTTTTTATGAATGTTTAAATGCAAATGGAACTGAGAGTGAATGCTATGCTAGCTAACATCAAAGGCTCACCAAAGTCTCTGCATTAATGAGGCTCTTTGTTTCCTGGATCACAGATTACAACAGGTTTCCAACTCATTGCCAAGGCTTTATCTCCATTTGGGAGGGCTGTAAATCTCAGACGATTTTTTTCACATGCAAAACAAGAGGATCATCTGAAAGACGAAGAAAAAAAATCTTAAAGTAGCAAATATTTCATTCAAATTATTATTCCTCAAAGTGACTGCAGCTTGTTTTATTTTTGTAATGTTTAAAAGAATGGAAATTTGACGGCAGAGTTTCCTATGGGGCAGCTCGTTCATTTGGAGGAGAAAAGTGAGCAGGAAAAAATAAAACAGCATCCTTCCCCTCTCCCATCTTCTGCAGCCTAGCATCAACTGTACCCCAAAATCAGAAAAATAATTCTATGTCATGCAAAATCAGCAATTAGCAGAAAGACAGATTTTGCTCCGTTTAAATATATATTCAAGTACTTTTCAAAGTGGCTCCAACTAGTTCTTCTCCTCCCCAAAAAGTAATGAGATTATATCCATAGTAATAATACCCTAATTAACAAGAAAAATAGGGAGACCAAGATTTTTAGCTTCCTATTCAAGGGCTGAATGTGACAATATGTTGTATATTGGGTCATAAAAAACAATTTACATGGCGTCATTACAGTCTGTAGCAAAGCCTCCAGGACCCAGGGCTATCTTATGCAATCTTAATTAAGGAAAATGAATATTGGTGTGTTGTTTTAAGCTACTGAAGACATGCACAGGACCTGTCGTGTGTGATCAGAAGAGATGAGGAGTTTCCTTTTCCATGGGAACTGCTTAAAAAACCCTCTGACGCCGACACACAAGTGTCTAGTGCCTTCGAAATGGGCTGTGAAGATGGTAATTTCTTGTTTCCTGACCCTCGGGGCCAGGCAGGAAAACTAATAATTTTCTGCCACCCCACGTCACGTCTGTGCTCCAAAGGGGCTGAGGGTATGATGACGGAACCATCACCTGTGCCCAGGGTATGCACGGCGGGTGGCCAGTGGCACCCACATGTGATATGGGTGTGTCTGCACCCACAGCTGGGAATGGGCAGCTGGGGTGTGTGCGCGTGTGTGTGTATGTGTGGGTACACGTGTGCTGTGTGTGCCTGTGCTCAGACATATGTGCCCTGATGTGTCTCAGTGTGTGTGTGTGTGTGTGTGTGTGTGTTCACGTCTGTCTTTCTGTGCACACATACTAGTCCTGATGTTGTAGTGTGTGTTTGTACACACATCCTGATGAGTTTCACTGCACACATATATGTGCTGAGGTGTGTCTGTGTGCACACATACACATCCTGATGTCTTACTGTGTACCCACGTATATGTGTTCATGCATGTCTCTCTGTGCACACATACATGTCCTGATGTCTCAGTGTGTGCACATAGGAGTTGATGTGTTCTCATGTGAGTGCACACCCCTAAGAGCTGACGTGTCTGTGTGCACACGCATGGGCTGATGTGTGTCAGCAGTACCATGCATGGCCTTCTGTCCTCTATGTTTAGTCATGTGCTGCTGATCTGTGCTTGTAGATTCATAGGTGAATGTGATGTGTTGGTGTGTGCAGATGTGTGCGTACAGATGTCTGTGCATGCCAGATATGTAGCTGTGCATGCCGATGTGTGCAGTTACGTGTTCTTTTGTGCTGATGTGTCTGGGGGCGTGTGTGGATCCCACTGCTGTGTGCTACTGTGTGAGTGCTCATGTGTGCCGGATGTGCAGCTGTGTGTGCTGTGTGTGTACACAGGTGTGTGTGCAGCTGTATGCCTGTAGAGATGTGTGGGGCCGTGCAGACTGTGACATGCTGATGTGTGTGCATACCCACGTATGTGTAGATGTGAGATGTGCACGTGCAGCTGTGCGCATGTGAGTAAGCACTGACATGTGCAGCTGTGCGCTCAGCTCTGGGCATGCAGGAGTGGGTGCAGGTGAGCTTGTGCCATGGTGCGTGTGCACAGAAGTGTGTGCAGGAATGTGGATGGGCACAGATGTGCACGAGGTGTGTGTGTGTGCGCTCAGATGTGTGTACATGCATGTCCATGTGTGCAGGCATGTGTGCACACAGGTGGGCACAGGTGCGTGTGCAGATGTGGGAGCAGAGATGCGTGTGCATACCCGTGTGTGTCACAGATGTGCACACACACCCGGAGCTGTACCAAGCCCCCGGTGCTGCCCACTCTCAGGCCACCCCGCAGCCCAGCCGGGAAGGGGTCACCCCGCCGTACCGCGGTCGGGGGGACGGCGTCGGGCTGGCTGTGCCTTTAATGCAGGGATTTGGCGTCGCAGCGTGTGTACGGTGTATGCGTGCGTGTCAGTGTGCGTATCCGTGTGTGTCTGTGTGTGGTCATACGCGTGTGCGCGCCTCTGTCTGCGTCGATGTGTCCGTGTGTGTGTCCGTGTGTGTGTGTCCGTGTGTGTGTGTCCCTGTGTGCGCGTCCCTGTGTGTGCCCGCCCCCAGACCCGCCCCGGCGCTGCCAATCACCCGGCGGCCGCTTTGATGTCGCAGCGCTCGCCCGGCGCGCCGCCGCGCTCGCAGTCGGACCGGGCGCTCCGTGCTCCGCCAGCCGCCGGCGCCCGCTGCTCCAGCCAAACTTCCTGGGGCTCGGAGGGCGAGGGGGCGGCGGCGGCACGGGGGGGCCCGTGGAGGCCGGCATCCCGCGACGCCTGCCCGCCCGCAGCCTGCCGAGCCCCCCGCGAGCCGCCGGAGCTGGAAGGGAAGAAGTCGGGGGGGGGCAAAGAAAAGAGTGACGAGGGAAAAGCAATTCTAATTTTTTTTTTTAAAGTAAGGATTTAAAGGGAATTTGGAAAGGGGGGACGAAATTAAAGGGGAAAAAAAGTTTAAAAGTTGAAAGGANCCGGCCCCACACGGCGGCTCCGCGCCACCCGCCCCGCCGCGGCCCCCGCCCCCACGCTGCCCCTCTCTCTTCTCCCCGTGCAGGCCCTCCGGCGAGTGCAGGATCCGCAGAGGGTGTACCAGGAGAAGCTCCCGGACCACATGGATGATGGTTAGTCACAGCAACCTCCGCGTGTTTCTGTATGTCCCCCTCTCCCCATTCCCGGTTCCCGCTGCTCTTCCCCAGTGCGACCCGTCTAGTGCTCGACCCCCCGGTTCCCCAGACCATCACCCTGACACCCCTGGGAGTGAGGGGTGTAAGCCTGGGCACCACAGCCCCCAGCGGGAAAGCTACTACTGACAGCACCGAGGCTTCCCAGTGTCCCCACTGTGGGAATCCGCACTCATGGGGGACCCTGGCACTTCCCAACACTTTCTCTGAGGAGTATGCTACAAAAAGACTCCCACAACATGCTCTAACCTCTTTGGGGACCACTTACAGGCAGAGGAGTCACCTGTCATAGGGAGAATTTTGACAGGGAACATTGATTTCAGCAGGTATGAAACATCAAGACCCGGGAATGTATAAAGGATCTGCCTATTCTGGTTACCCTTTCCTGATGCTCTCAGATCCGTATCTGCCCAATGGATCTATGTCACCTCTGGTGAGTTCCTCCTCTCCTTATGGAGAAGTTTTGTGGCCTGTCTCACTGCTGAAGTATGTTGCAGGTGTTGTGCAGGCACCTACACATGCTTTTTTCCTGACAAATCAGAGCCCAGTTTCTGAAATACCTGGACACTGTTCTGTCCAAGCCGAAAAGAGAAGCAGTGTGGGGAAGGGGGAGAGATGCTCAGCAGGAAGTGCCTGCTTCGCTCTGAATTTGCTGGAGGAGCTGCTTTTCCAGTCTCCTCATCCTCTGGGATTGGCCTTACTCTTCCAGCAGTCAAATCCTAATATCTCATAGAAGAATGTCTCTTCCTTTTTCTGGGTCACAGGCTTTGGAAGGAGCAGCTCCTGGTCTTTGTGTTTGTGTTCAGGGATATGTCCTGCAGCCGAGTTTGAGTTTGCCTGTAAAATAGCTGGGTTCTGGCATGCTATGTGTTAGGGCTCTGTTGTGGATGATGGCCCAGAAAATGGATCTNCCGGGAAAGTTGCTGCGCGGCGGGGAGGGAGCGGCGGGAGGAAAATGCCGCAGCTGGGCAGCGGCGGCGGGGACGACTTGGGCGCCACGGACGAGATGCTGGCCTTCAAGGACGAGGGCGAGCAGGAGGAGAAGATCCCTGAGAACGCCTTCACCGAGCGCGACCTGGCCGACCTCAAGTCCTCNCTGAGGAGTATGCTACAAAAAGACTCCCACAACATGCTCTAACCTCTTTGGGGACCACTTACAGGCAGAGGAGTCACCTGTCATAGGGAGAATTTTGACAGGGAACATTGATTTCAGCAGGTATGAAACATCAAGACCCGGGAATGTATAAAGGATCTGCCTATTCTGGTTACCCTTTCCTGATGCTCTCAGATCCGTATCTGCCCAATGGATCTATGTCACCTCTGGTGAGTTCCTCCTCTCCTTATGGAGAAGTTTTGTGGCCTGTCTCACTGCTGAAGTATGTTGCAGGTGTTGTGCAGGCACCTACACATGCTTTTTTCCTGACAAATCAGAGCCCAGTTTCTGAAATACCTGGACACTGTTCTGTCCAAGCCGAAAAGAGAAGCAGTGTGGGGAAGGGGGAGAGATGCTCAGCAGGAAGTGCCTGCTTCGCTCTGAATTTGCTGGAGGAGCTGCTTTTCCAGTCTCCTCATCCTCTGGGATTGGCCTTACTCTTCCAGCAGTCAAATCCTAATATCTCATAGAAGAATGTCTCTTCCTTTTTCTGGGTCACAGGCTTTGGAAGGAGCAGCTCCTGGTCTTTGTGTTTGTGTTCAGGGATATGTCCTGCAGCCGAGTTTGAGTTTGCCTGTAAAATAGCTGGGTTCTGGCATGCTATGTGTTAGGGCTCTGTTGTGGATGATGGCCCAGAAAATGGATCTTGTGCTTCTAAAATGGCAATAGAGGTTTTTAGGGAAAGGCTTTGTGCTGCTGATGGACTATTCCCATCTTCTTCCTGTAAAGTTTTTCCCTCTCAGTTTAAATCAGCTTTAGTAATTTGTATGTTCTTATGTTTCTAAGTGTTGCTATCTGAGTGATTAAACTAAAGTCTTCTTTACAAAAGCTGTCTTTTCCCATCACCATCTCGATCAGAACTTCAGAAAATAATGTTCTGGCATTGCAGCAGACAGTCAACGCTGGTGTCGCTCGCAGCCGGCACTGCTGCATTTGTTTCAGACATTGTTCTGCATTAGCCATCAGCAAGTGAGGACAGAAAGTAATTTGGTTTATTTCAGGTTCAGGTTTTAGCCTCTAAAGGGATAAAGTTTAAAAGAATATGTAAACCTGTCCTTAATTCCAGTCATTTGTTCGCAAGAGGGGTAGGATGCAGAACTGGTGTTACGAGAAATTGATGGACTGTGGAGTATGAAACTCAGAATTATTTGTGGAAATTAGTGCCCTACCCTCACACCTGACCCAGCTGGCCTGGGTAGCAGGAGACAGGTCCCTGCAAGAGCCTGCCTGTACCCCAGACAGCTTTTCCTAGGGGATTCAGTTTTCCTAGCTGCAGACTGCTGGAACTTTTCTGAAGTTTGCAGATATGAGAATCTATCCCTAAATTTTAAAGTCTTCCTTCAGTTTACAGCAAGAAAAGATGTGTTTGCAGGGCAGGGCCAACTTACGTTGTTGTAACCCAAATAAGCATTTCTTCTGGTGCTTCCCACCTTATCCAGGTACCAAGTATCCACCTCATCCCCCAAAATATTAAGCTGTTCTCTTCCTGATAAACTTTAAATGCTTTTAAATTTGTCTTAGGTAAACACACTTTTTTTGCTCCCTGAAATAGAATCTGGGTAAGTCCAGAGTTACCTTAGTTAGTCCAGCATCTTTTTGCTATGGTAGAATATTTCTTTTAATCTTAAACTCTTTGTAGATGAGCAGCAAAGTGCAATAGACTATTTATTAGCAGCTAGGCTATAAAGTTGATCATGGTTTAGGAATCACCTTTTCCCTTGATAACAAAATAAAATCCAAGCGGTTGCTGTCAGAGCAGCAGACAGGAGGAAACAGACTGTGCAGAACTCAAAGGGGAGAAGACACAAGTATCAGAGAAGGAACGATGCCATCCCCTTGAGAGCCACCAAAATCATCCAGTGCCTCAAACAGCTTCTTCTAGGCCTGTCTGGATCCTGTCATGGTTCATGAAGAGCTGATTTGATGTTTTCATTTAAAAATCTGTTACCTAGCAGACAGGGGAAGATTTCTTCCTCAGATGAAGGCTGGTCTTGCGGTTTTTCAATTTATTGCAATAACTATTTCAATACGTTCTTCTGTGCAATTTTGTCTTATATTTCTGTTGACTGTGCAGAGATTATCATGGTAGATTATGGATTGCTCACATACATATGGATTGCTGCTGTGTACATTATATAAAATGTGGGCTGTAATCCGGTGGCTGCTTCCAATAATTCAGGTGGTCAGATCTGTGACTGAAGATTGAAGATACTTAACCATCCATAAAAGTGTGTTTGATTAACACTTTAGCACAAGTAGAGTTGGGGAGGAGGGTTGTGTGAGTGAATAGGATTACATATCACAATCATGCATGCACTTGATAGTGGAGATTGTATTTCGGTTAATGAGGCTTCCTGGAAACAGTTGTTTGCAAGTAGGATTAATTTTCGAATCTTTAAAAGAAATCAATTAAAAAATTAAACCAGGAGTACTTTGACAATCTGTCAGGGCTTTACCTGATTGAAATTAGAGTATAACTCCCTGAAAGATACAGAGCAGCCAGCACCGAGGCTGGGGCTAAACCCCTGCCCTGCAATGCTCTATAAAACCACATTTTTTTTCAGTGGGCTCCCCACGAACCCTGTGAGAGAGCTGCAAGTGGCTCTAGACTGGCTCCAGTGCCTGCCTGGCTGGGTGTGTTGCTACCAGCAGTACTGGTGTGCTGCTTTCCTATTTTCTTTCTGATTTTGTCAGCAGCACTACTTTTGCTTTGTTTCCCTCAAGGGTTTGTAGCTGCTAACTGTTACGCTGCTCACCCAAGCATCCTGCTCAGGTCCCCACATCTCCCGGCCAAAATTGCCTGTTTTTACCAAAATCCACCTAACCATGTTATTTACATGTTCTGCTGCTGCTCCAGAGTGATGCTCTGAAGATGGCTGGGTACTTGCCATCAGCAGCCAGGACAACCCTGGCTGATGGTCCCTGAAGGGCCAGCAGCAGAGGGGGTGGCAGGAGCTTCCCGCAGCAGGGTGGCCCTCCTTGGTGGAGGTGGCAAATGCCAGTGTGGGATGATTCAGCTGGAGTGCTGCTGGTTTGGGCAGGCACAGGTTTCCTGGACTGGCAGTAGAGCTGTTGCTGGGGGTGTGGGCAGGGTGAAGGTGCTTCTGGAGCTGAGGACAAGGCAGAGGGCTGAGCCCAGATGTCCCTTATTCTGGGAGCTGTGAATCCCATCAGCTGCCAGGCCGGGGAGGGCACGCTCAGTCAAGGGTGTTTAAGAGCATCTTGACATAGTCTGTGTGTGCATCTTAAATCCTCACACTCTGCAAGGCCCCAGGAGAGCCATCTCTCACCTGGCTCTCAGGTGTTGTGTGTGTGGTTGTTCAAGGCTCCACTTTATCCCATCTTATGCAAAGTCCAGCTTTTCCCAGAGTGATATATATAGGACTTACGGGTTAAAAATCTGCGAGAGACTTCCAAAGAATATGGACAAGTTGAGGAACTGTTTCTCTAAATTAAATATAAAATCATAAAACTATATCCTTTTCTAAATAGTACAAATGACTTTAAATCAAATTAAGGTACATCCTTAGTAAGAACAGCAGTCTTTTAGGTGGTTACAAACATTAGAGGTCAGACATGGTCAAACATGTTAACACTTTGATCAGATTAAAATATTTTTCTTGCTACAGTTGTATAATTGAGTTTAGACCTGAGGGGGTTTTCTGAACATTGTTATATCTTGTACTGTGTGGTAGTTAGATGGTAAAAGGAGCTCTTATAAGTTCCTTTAAGTTCTTTTTGTAAATAGGTTTATAAAATAGGGGAATGAACCATGCTGCTGTGTATATAGGGTACGAGGTCTCCCTGCTCCCATTGATGGGAGAGATGTGATGGGAGCTCCTCACACCTTTTGTGCGCTTCAGATATGTTTGATGAGTGTGTGAGGAGTGTAAAAGGAGAATTGAAATGTTCTGTATGTAAAGCTGAGGCACTGGACTTTCTGTCTGTGAGAAACAGAAGTGCAAGAGCCTATTTTTCTTTGGAAAACAGACACTACCTCATTTTCTTAATTACTAAGTTGTCAAACCAGAGTTTACATGGGAGCAGAAGAGTGGGGGTACCTCCGCAAGCCCTGCACAGCTGAAGTCCCCAAATAAGACAGCAGGACTTGCAAAAAATGTTGCTTTTCAGGGCCTGGTCCCCATGGTGTGCTGGGCTCCTTGAGCTTGTTCAGAGGGTATGAAATGTCCCCTTGAGCAGGGCAAGATGAAAGTGCAGTTACTGCTGGCCTGGGGCCACAGGGCCCAAATGTCTAACACGAGGTCAAAAAGCATGGAGCTACAGTCTAGAGCTGCTCTTCACTGGACAGAAGTTGAAGCAGCAGCAGCTGAGCCCCAAGACATGGCTGCTTCTGCTGTATCCCCTTCTCCAAGGCTGCTTCATCCCTCTGCCGGAGGAGACTGTGGCCCCACAGCAGCTGGCGGAAGGAAATCTGCAGCTCAGCTACTTCTCTGCCTTTCTGTCCTGACTTGCACTGTCAGGGCAATAGTTTAGTATTGCTTCTTCCTGTGTTGAGTTCTGATCTTGTTGAAACCATTGGAAAGACTCCCCAGAGTCACTGTGTGATGGGGATTTGTCACTGCGAGAGGACTGCTGCATCCCATCCCTCTCTAGATGTTGCATGTGGAGGGAGGAAGGAGGGCAGCTGGAAGCCAACAGTAGCTCTGTGTGTTCCCAGCAGTGGCTGCTGCTGTGGGAGAGCAGCATCCCAGCCAGGTTCCCTGGCAGCAGGGCTTGCACTGCAGGACCTCATCAGGATGGTCCCCTGTCCCCATGTTACATTCCCAGCAGAAGGTGTTAGGAGTGTGGTGGCTGTTGATGGACCTCCTGGCAGACAGACAGATGAATAATTTGTTCCCTCCTGATGAAAGCAAATCCACTTCTTTCAGCTCTTCTACCTAGCTTGAAATAAGATAATGGTGAAAATAATATTTTATGTTAAAACACAGCTTTGGATACATGGATGTACCAAGGCACAGGGCTTACGAGGTCATTTATTGCATGTCTGAGTCAGCCTTGGTTTCCCCCAAGGAAAATTCTTGTGTTAATTTCTGAGTTCATATCACACCCTCAATTTTGAAGCAGAACTTCCCTTTGAAATAAATTAGAGAGTTCTACTTAAGAAGCAGCGACATGATACAGCACTGGATGTGTGTGGTCTAATATAACCTTATTTTTAAAATTGTTTGGAATGAAAAAAAGAGAAAGCAAAATGTCACAAGGAAACAAAAGCAAGTTTTATGTAAATCTGTGCATGTGAATAAGTGTGCACGTGATTCAGACAGTTCAACAATATCTGGTCTCCCACTGGGATTCCTTCACAGGCTACCCTGGAACTGGCTTCCCAGGCATGGGATGCTTTGTTGGCAAGGAGTTGCTATGAGATATGTATGGTAAAGGCACTGTTCCTGCAAATTTCCAACCATTGCTGTTTGTGAAATTTTATGGGCTTGACCAATTGAGAATCTGGTGGGAAAAGCAGAAACTTAACGTCAACTCAAGTTCCCAAAGCTCATCCATGTTAATGATTAGTGGTTTTGAAATTTTAACTGTGAAGAGCAAAGTGGTTTGGGTTTGAGTGGCACATGGCATATGAAAGATGAAAACTGCAGAGCTGGTCTGGTATCCAAAGCTGTAACTGGGAGAAGGGGGAGCAGGAGGGGCTCTGCAATGTGCTCACTCGTGTGTTGCCTCACAGCTTGTGGTCCCTCTCATGCCGTGACTCTATTGGTACCATTAAATTCCTACATTGGGGTAAAAACCCTGGCTAATCCATGCAGTGGGATGTGCTGGCATTTTCTCTACCAAGGTACCCAGTCAGGTAACACTGCGTGTGTTCCTGTGACTAAACAGACATTCCTGGCTCTGGAGGGATGACTCTCTTGCCTGCTGTCAGAGATCTTCTGCATAGGGCCAGATCCTAACCACAGGCTGAACCCTCTCTATCTGTAGCATGATCTGCAAGGGAAGCAGGATTTTGGGATATGGGTTGGTGAGAGCTGCACATCTAAGATGGCAGTCTGGTGTGGACTGTGTGTGTCTGTGTGTACATGGCATGGTGGTTATGGGCAGAGCAGAGCCTAATGCTGAGAAATATCAACAGTTTTGAGGAAGCATCTGCAGCTTGCCATTCATTTCACATCTGCAGTTCTTTATCTGCCTTTTGACCATGATTCATCAAGACCAAATTTAGTCTTTGTTTCCTATGGGTTGGCTTTTGAGCCCCCTTGCCAATTCACCACAGAGAAGGTGAGGAAGGACCCGAGCACTTGTGAGCATCGTTACTCTCAGGGGGAGGCTGTGCTGGATAGAGTGGGTTTGGGTGAACAATAGTCAGGCACGTGCTGCTCTTCACTTACTAAAATCTCCTGCACCATGTGTGAGTCACGATTTCCTCAACAAATCTTCAAAGATTATCTTCTCCTTTCTGTTCCATTGATTTGAGGAGGGACTAGGTGGCATGTCTTCTTGAAGGCATGGCTAATGTGGGAGCTCCTCTTTATCCCACCCCTCTGAGGCTTTGGCCACAGCTGCTGCAGTTCCCTCTCCTGTTTGCTGCTCATTTCATAGAAACACTGAATGGTTTGAGTTGAAAGGGACCTTAAAGATCATCACATTCCAACCCCCTGCAATGGGCAGGGATACCAGCCACTAGACCAGGTTGCTCAGGGCCCTTGGCTTCCCATGCCTTTGCTATTCCACCTCGCTGCTCAGGGAGATGGCTTATGTCAGCATCTCTGCCAGCCTGATGTACACATGCTCTTACCTAATTGTCTGCCAATGGTGGGTGGAGGGCACAGCAATAGGAGAGTAGGTACAAGTTGCTTCCTGAACTCTTTGCAGAGCCACTGCAGCAGGGACAACTCAGCCTGGTCAAATCCCAGGCTGCTTCCAAGCGGGGACATTTGAGTCCCCTATCTAGGCTCTTTCATGTGCTGTTCTTTGAATCGCTCTTTAAAAAAATAGGCTATAACAGGATACTTGTTCATTAGTCTCTGTGTCTGGAGGATGAAACCAAGGTTTGGTAGGCAAACAGGTGACTCAGAGGGTTGGATACAGGATACAGAGCTGTTCACTTCCTAGTTTCTAGTTTTAATCCAGCTGAATCAGTAAAGACCGGGTGCCTGTTCTGTCTGCTGGCTTGTCCAGTGGTATATCCGAGAGGGCACAGCTCCCTCTGAGCCCCAGGCAGTGTGAGTGGGGTGAATGTCCAAAGAACCTGCTAAGTCTGGACCAAACCCTCTGTGAACATCGGCCGAGGTCCTGTTCTCACCATGAGACTGCCAGTTCAGCACATGCTGGTGGCTCACAAACCCACTGACTTTGTTTGATGAAGAAAGGGTTTGCAGCACCATGTGCCTCTAAGGCTTGATTACAACAGGATCTTTTCTTGGCCAGTTATCTTGGACAAAGAGCTCTTACCTTCACCTCCTTACAGAACAGCTTAGCACTGCTCTGTCACTGGGTTTTGCCTTTTAGTCTTTATAATTTAGGATCATAAAGTCATTTGTGCTGGAAAAGCCCTCTAAGATCATTGAGTCTAATTTTTAAGCCAGCACTGACAAGGCTACCACTAAAACATGTCCCCAAGTCCCACATCTACACCTCTTCTAAATCTCTTCAGGAATAGTGACTCTACCACTTCCCTGAACAGCCTATGCCAGGGCTTGTCAGCTTCTTCAGTGAAGAAATTTTCCCTACCATCCAATCTGTATGTCCCCCTAGTGCAACTTTAGGCCATTGCTTTGTCCTATTGCCTCTTACTCGGGAGAAAAGACTGAAGCACCCCCCATCTGGCTCTACCCTCCTTTCAGATAGTTTTAGACAGCAAGATGGTCCCCCCTGAACATCCTTTTCTCCAGGCTGAGCCCGGCCCCATCTCCCTCAGCTGCTCCTCATCAGACTTGTGCTCCAGACCCTTCACCAGCTCCATTGCCCTTCTCTGGACATGCTATTTATGACCATTCCCAATGAAGATGGGAATTCTCCATTGGTAATGGTCTTCCACCACCACTCCCTCTGTGAAGTGGCTTCATGGAGAAAGTAGGACACTTGGTCAGTAAAAGGCTTAGCAAAAACATGATGAAATCAGCTGTTCCCATCCAGAGCATCCGGCTGGCTGGAGGTGCTGGGCAAGAGGTCACCAAAGCGGCTTTAAAACACTGCTCCTCTCCTGTTCCTTACCTCTGTGCTAAACACAGCTCAGCTGCCATGAAAAGAATCAGTTTCATTGTGTTTCACGGGATCCCAAAATTAGTATTTTGTGAAAGAAAACAATAAACTCAACAATGCTGTGGTAAGTTTTTGAAACCAAAGTAAAACTGGATACTAGAATCTAGAGCACTTTTCCCCTCCAGTTATAACAACTTTGCATTTGATTAAATGATAGGCAAAAAAGAATTCTGAACAGTATCTCCTTTGTTCCATTGAAAAATCTGGAACTATAATATACAAAGTACACATCTGCCTTGAAGAGGATTACTTACATAGTAATCACAGACTGACCAAAAAAATACTTACTTTTTTGTTTTTGTTTTTTTAAGTGATTCAGCTTCTTTGCTCTATGTTGAATTTGTTTTCTGCTGTGGTTTGCTCTGAGGAGTAGCGTACATGAGCACAAACTGAGGTTCTGCTCTGATGGAGTCCACACAAAAGTAAAATGTAAAAGCCCAAGGTCATAAAGTGTGTTTGACTGAGCACAAGGGGGCTGTGATTATAAACACACTTGGGAAGAGACTCTTTGCAGCAAAATGCTCGAAAAGGATCAGAAATGTGGAATTTTTATTCTGACGCTGAGGATATGGCACTGCAGAGATTGCTTTCATGTTTAGGAAATAAACCATTGTAAGATCTACCACATGAAAATTTGTTGTTCTTAGCATGGAGAGGCTGATGCAGTGATTCTTGTTACGTGCTGCTGCCCTGGAATTACTGGTATGGGAGCTGGGATAGTGAGGAGGAGTTGTTGTCTTTGGATCCTAAGTGGGAGACACAGCACAACCCCTGACACCACCAAACCCCAGGTCAAAAATTGGCCTTTGAGCTTTGGCTTCCTGATATAACTTACAGACTGTGGCATTGCCAGATTTTGAATCTCACCATCCAAAAAATTATATGGATTTAGCAATCCAGGTGATGTTTTGCAAGATTGCATCATGCTGTGCTGCGTATTCCTTGGAGTGCTTAGATAAATTAAGTAAATAGATAAAATAAATATGCATATTAACCCAAAATTGAAACCAGAATCAATAACATAAGAAATAAAATTTAAAAAAATTAAATAGACATCCATACCTTTTTGGTTGACTTTCTCTTACACAAAGCAATTTCTCCAGGACTGTACACCATATGAAACACATTATAAATGCTCTTGTAAAATCCACATCATTATACCACATGAAAGGTCAGGTCCTAAAAATAGCCATTCAGAGAAGATGCAGGCTAGTAGCAATTTTGTGATCATGAAATAGTTGTGTTGACATCTCTATGCATGCACACCCACAGAAGGCTTTGACTTTTGAATATTTAGCAACATTTGTGCTTTATGGAATTTTACATCTCATCCCATGGATAGTCCTTTATCCAGGAATATTCATTTCTGATCTTATTCCCATTTTTCTTACCCTGATTTTATTGAGAAAATGGGTACACTACTTCTTTTTTTTTTTTCTTCAGATTTTGTGTTATCAGTTTGACAATGGTTGGCAATATCAGTTGTATTTCCCAGTTGTATTTCACTGTCTCCCAGTGGGGAAATATATTTTTTTTCCTTCAGTAGATACACACATCCCTGGTATTTTGTGGAACCAACTGTTAAAATGTAAACCTAGAGCATTAGATAATAACACAAGAAGCTGCCACATCTATGCAGCCTTTGTATCTGATGTAGTATTCCAAAGAAAGTAAATGAAATCCACAGTAATTACACAGTAATGTATCCACAACAAAAAATTTCTTCCTTGTCCCAGCGATCAGAACTTGGCTTTTGTTTTGGAATATGAAAGGTTGCAGCCTCCTGCCTTCAGCATGTTCGCAGCAAAGCCCTGGCTGGGAAGCTGCCATAGCTCTGGGATAGACAACAGAGTCCTGCCAGCTGATATCACTCAAGATCTTTTTGAAGAGCTCATCAGATTTGGTTTTATTGCTGTTGTGTTTTGGTTTTTGCTTGTTATTTGTTTGAAAGCATTACTATAGGGATAATATTCTGAAAAACTTTGGAATCTTCAGTGCTGATCTCTTGTTTGCATTTTTCTTTTATAAGTCGTGACGGTGCTGGAGATGCACACCTTCACTTGAGGGTGGCTGAAGTCTGTGGTTTAAGCTTGTCCTAGATTTTAATTGTGTGGCCCCTCTAAAACCACTTGGAAACAGTCTATATCCTCAAAATAAGTTTGCTTCTGGAACTGAAGCAAAATCTGTGGAGATGGTGAGTGAAATAACAGGGTGTTGAAGAAAATGACATTGCTTCTGAAATAGTTGGCATGAAAATCATGAAGTCTGAAGCTTCATTCAAATCAGATGTAGCTCTGGTTGTTGTGGGGCAGGACGCAAACTCGCCCAGCAATTCAACTCCAAGAGATTTACAGGGAGACGTACAGTTTTTCCAGGTTGTTTTAACTGCAGGGCAGCACTTGTCCGTTGTCCAGGGCAGGGGGTTCTGTTCCAAGGCAAACAGGCTCTCCAGTTTTTGCCTTGGTCAGTTGATTTCTTGCAGGCTGTTAACAATGGTGAAGAATCAAATGCTGTAAAATGACATCAGAGAAGTGGGTTTCCTGTTGCTAATTTAGCTCCCTAGAACAGCTGGACTACGGGACATGGGAACACCTTGACAAGGCAATAGTTTTATAGTGTAAATACATTAATTCCTATGTGAAGTCATCAGTAATTGAAGGATCTCTCCAACCAAGAACTGAGAAATTCTGGCTCCTTTGGCATCCTGCTCTTTATAACGCAACAGTGGCATTTAGAAAAAGCTAAAAAGTATTAATGCTTCTGGCTTGAAGCTGGTGTCATGCTTAAGCCCTTTTCTCTTTTCCACATTTAATTGGATGGCTGAAAATGGGGTTATATCTGGCAACATCCATTTTTTACTATTCTGGTGAGCTTGGGTTTTTCTGCTAGGAGCAGAATTCAGGTAAAAGCACCAAATGTTCCTGACTGGGACTTCTGACAGCACTTGAACGTAAGAGCTATAGTAGAGAAAATTCAGTTTCTTGACTCAAGAGTACAGAAAATTACCTGATATGTTTGTGCCAATTGTTTGGCTATTGACATATACCGGAACTAGTATATAACTACATGCATGTATTCAAACTTCGCAAAATAGAATATTTTAAAATTACAATGCACTGTTTGTACAGATCTAGCACATGGATCTGCTTATAAGTGCATAGTGATGGATGAGGCAGGCTGCAGTGAATCCCTGAAAGATCAGTCCCCATATCCAAAAGCATCATTCTTCATCCAAATTTCCTGCTGAAACCAGTGGTAAATGCCTGACTGTGGGGCGGGCACACTGCTGTTTCCATGGGCAGGAGCTATCTCTCTCCTGCCTGTGCCCAGGAGCTCATTTGATATAGGAGCCAAGCTATCCTCTTACCAGAGAGCACCAGGTGCTGTGGCAGACAGCGTAAATAGCCAAATAAACAGACATGAGTGGCACCAGTTGTTTATGTGTTAACACAGGATGTTCTCAAAATCAGGTAAGAAGTGAGGCATATTACCAAGTTTTATAGCAGAGGAACTGGATAGTCTTGTAACTGCCGTGCATGGCCATGGCAGAGGAAGCATGGTTTTACCCCGGCTTCAGCTCCCAATCATACGGGAGCTTGTTCTTCTGTGACTCAGTTTCCCCCCAGGAGCATTGTGGAGCTTTACCGTTTCATGTGTGAGCGATGTTTGGAGAGCACGGTAATGTTGATACTGAAACAAAATATAAAATCCCACACAGGCTGCTCCAAGAGGCGATGTTTCAGAAACAATCAGAGAAGGACTAGCCTAAAAGAGTAAGATGTGCTGCTTATTAGACCACTTACTTCAAGATATTAAACAAATTGCAATTTCATAATCTTTTAGGAAGTTGCAGGTGGCCCTAAGATCCTATCTCCTTCAAGACAACTGGCATCTTGCTTTTAAAACAAATCACCTTTTCAGCCTAAATGATAATTTCATAGAATGGCATTAGCTGGATGACAACAATGATTGAATGGTCCAACACATTGTCTGAAATACACGTGATACACAAATCCTTGTTACTAAACCAGGAACAAATGTAATTTATTTACCCACTTGTAATATGGTGATTAGAACAACCTCCAGGATCACACAGCATAGCTTTTGAACACATGTACCAAATGTCTGGATGCATAATTCAAATTCTTTGTCATGAAGAATCAGTCTATTTATTTTGGAACCTTCTATACTTAAACAGTAATCTCTAGGAAATCATTGAACAGTAGTTTGCTGCCAGTTTGTCAGTTAATGGCTTGAGGCAAAATCTGATGAAAACATTTCCAGGGAGATGCTGCTGTCGCATGGGGTGCAGAAAGGTTTATAGCAGAAAGCAAGAGAGGAGGCGGTCAGATGAGTTCAGTCCAACTTACAGAATTATGAGGAAACCTGGCAGAACAGGGCAAAGATGGCTTTTGCAAGCACGTAATGTGTAGAATGTGAAAGGCATCAATTGTGCCCATGTCAACTTCTAAGCCTAAATTTTCCCTACTGGAGGCTCCAGGTATGAGTCTGTGGAGACCAAAACCACATGTATTTGTGGTGGCTGGGGCTCTGCCTCACTCCCTCACTTCTTTGCATCCTGGGCATTTCTGCATCTCTGTGTCTGCATCTTAGGCATCTCTGCATACCAGGCATCTCTGAATATGTGTCCTGGACATCTTTGCATCCTGGGCATCTCTGCATCTCACCATCCTGAGCATCTGCATCTCTGAATCCAGGCAGGTCCACATCCGTAGGCATCTCTGTATCCCAGGTGCAGAGGCAGCCAAGCAGGAGAGCTGGGGCACAGCTCCCCCCTCTCAGCTGGGGTGCTGCAGGGTGTCTGCAAGGGCAGCAGAGTCCTCCAGCTCTCAGATGTTATTGCTTCTCTCTAAAAGTCTAGCAGTGAGTTTCAGTTAGGTAAAGAGTTATCTGATTTCCCTTTAATCTGGGCAGCATTGCTCCAGTGCGATAACCTTGAATCGCTGTTTATCTCACGATCAGTGCTGCAGGAAGAAAATTGGCAAGAATGGGTGAAAATTCACTGGAAAGGAGCTGAGAAAAGTTGCCCTGGTCTACACCAAATCCCTCCTTTTTGCAGCAGGTGCGGGTGAGAGATAATTGCCCCAGGTCGAAACTCTCCAAAGAGGCCACAAAATCCAGCTGAAGTTAAATGCCACTTCCCTGCAGCATTATCTCCTACTCAGTGCTGTCTGCCCACAGAGGATGGTAGGGTGTAGGAACTGGCAGGGGATTAATGGCAGCCTGGTTCATAAAAAACTCCGCTGCCAGAAGGACGTGGGACCAGACAGAAGTAAAGAGGGGCTGGTTCTCTCTGCAGATGCCCCGAAGTGCTATTTGTCTGAGAGCAGATTTTCCCACAGATCTTTGGCCTTCATATTATTGAAGAACCCCCTCTGCAGCTGCAATCCTTCCCTCCCCCGAGGGAAAAACAGGGTGGTAACTTTGTGAACTGAATGGTGTGGAGGTTTAGGAGTACTGCCATGGGAGGGGAAGATTTGGCTCATTAGCGTGGAACATTGTGTTGCCAGGAACAGAGTTTTGGGGCAGAACTAATAACATGGAAGCAGATGCAGTCAGCTTTTATTAAACTGGTTTGTAGATGACTTTAAATAGGCGGCAGTTGTATCTGGGGCTTTCCTTGCAAGAGGCAGAATGGCAGACCCCAGCAGAAGCAGAGGCTGGCTTAGAGGCTGGATAAAAAGTACAGAGGAGTTAACTAAATTTCTCCATGTTAGGAAACATTTCTCCCCAAATATATTTTTAAAATAAGGAAAAATAAAAGCACAACTGAAGACTTTGTGATTGTGTTACAATATTTAAACTTTTAGAGTTCACACATCTCATTTTGAGGAAGGAGCAGCTGTAGAGCCACAGTGTTCATAGTCTGAAGGACCCAACATGATCTCACCTCTGCTCCATCCTGATGCACCATCTTCTCTAGCCATGGAGTCCCAAATTGCACTCAGTTACCCCCACATCTGAACATATATTAACTGCTTGACAGTGTGTTAGAGGCAGGCATGGATAAATTAATTTCCAAGCCAAGTTTTTAAGCACTTCTCCCTTGAACCACCCTTTCTGTATCACCAGTTAACTCCATAGTGCTAATCAGCATCAGCAATGGTTGGATGCCATTTCCTGACATATGACATTCCATGGCCACCAGTAACGATGGGTTGAACTCACTCTGTAATTGCCTTATCAAGGTACACAGGCTGGAATGGCCATCAGCCAAATACAAAGTGCCCATTCTAGCAAGCTCCCAGATCTGATTGGGACCGTTGATGCCTCTGAGGAGCCACCAGATGGGCTATCCATCCTTGGCCAGACCCAGCAATGACTATTGCTGTGTGCCCTTACAGTGTCCTCCTGGTTCTTCACCACCTCTCTGCAGCCTGGACTAACTGCCTGGCTTTCGTGAGGGCATTGGGAATGGTCAGTCTCCGTCAATGCAGCCAACCTTGCAAATCTCTGTAGAGGTGCCTGTTGGATTTCTGACATCTCCATAGATGTCTGTCAGCTCCTTCTATGCCAACTCCAGCCACCATTTCATAGAGCAAAGAGACAACCATCCAGAAATCCTTTCCCTGCTCCATGTATCCAAGAGCAGTCTGGCATACCCATCGTGTCTTCCTTGCTGTGCTCCACACAGCCTCATCGTCCCGGTCTGGCTGAATAAGGCAAGAATACATTCAGATGCTGTACTCCATCCTGCCTTGGTTGTGCAATACTTTTTTTCTCAGGCAGTTTCTAATCTAGAGATTTTCTGGGATCTGTGCATGGCATTAAGGGAAGTCTCCTCATCACCTCAGGTTCTGTCTTTCGGTACCAAGTGTTCAAGACATAATTCCAGGCGTCCAGGGCTTGGTTTCCCTTTGTGTCTCCTTTGCTGTTGCTTTCATTTGCTAACATGTTGAACTTCAAAGTCTACTCTTTCTCATTCCTAATTTTTACGGAAAAAATGGTCTGAACCCCATTTGCATTTCCTCCCTGAGGATACTGGCAATCCTTAATCCTATATATTAAAGAATCTCAGTTTTCCCAGCAACCCTTTATCCTGGGACTACTCTTCCACTCTGTTTTCCCCTTGAAATGCTCTCCTGTGGTTCAAAATTGCTCTTCACGGTGCCCCTGACCACTGTCACTTGCTGTTATGAGCTATTTGCACGGATGTTTGATCACTTTTTAAGCCCTTTTCCATTCCCATCCTGTCACTTGCAGGTAATTTGTGCAGGTTTCATGCCCATGGCAGGAGATGCCTGTTTGCTCTCAGAGGTTGCAGCCTGGGCCATGTGCTCTGCAACCAGTAATATCTAGGACCTGCTGGAATAACTTATAAAGCCAAGAGATAGCAGGATGAAAGTAAATAGGGTACTGTTTTATTCAGGAAATTATTTAATTTCACACTGATGGTCTCCATATTCTGGCTGAGTCCCAGTGACCATTGGCATTTTACCTGCTTGAGAGGCAATTGCCATCTGTGCTTCCCCTGCTGTGATGCAGGAGGGTACAGGGTCCCTCTGTCTCTCAGTCTCTTGTCTCTCTCCCTGCTTTCACACAGGGACCACCTATGTTCCCCAGCTCCTGGGAGCTATGGGAAGTACATAGAACACCGACTGCACCAGCTATGCAGACCCAGGGATTTAGATCACGCAAACCCAGTGTTCTCTCGTACAAGCCATTCTCAGCAATGTGTTCGGGCAATTAGCATGTTCATAAACACTTTGTAATCTTGTGATCATGGCTTGCAGATTAGCTCCTTTGCCAGCTTTGCGATTTCTTTGCCAGTTTTAGTTTTAATTGCAAATCCATTACTGCCAGCTCCCTCGCATATTGTAGCAATAGGCAAATTAAAACACTTGGACACAGTTGGGCGGGTTTCAGTTAAGAAATTAATTGTTACTGCCAACCAGTGCTTTTTAATGTGAGGGTGGCTTTTGAGTTTGTTTTTGAGGGCATAATCCCCAGACTTTCATTTTTCCCTTCTCATCCCGCCTCCCCAGACTGCATTGCCCTGTCAAGCAGCTCCCAGATGGCATGAAGCAAATGCTTGCCTCTTTGATCTCCTAGTCAAGAAATTTGGAAGTCATTCTGAATTTATGAGAATCCTGTCTGAAATAAATCTGCCTGTGCACAGGGCCACACTAAGGCAACCCGGAGCTGCAGGCGCAGCTCACCTGAACCTCCCGGGGAAGCACAGGAGTACATCCCACAAGAGCATCGTGTGATGCTATAGTGATAAAGACAAACTTCATGCATATTGTTGAACATGAAAAAGTCTAGACAATCTACAATTTACCAGTCGGGGTAATTGGCTAAAGGCTTAATCAGCTCTAATAATCCAGTAATGGTATTGTCGGAGGACATTGATGTAAATATCACTCAACAGTGCTGGCAGCCGCTGTCTCCTGTGATTGCTGCCATTCCCAATTCCTTTTCCACAGTTGTTAGGGCTGATGCAGAATTTTCAGAGTACTGCGAACTTCTTGTCTTTTTCAAAAACTGTCTGGGCTCTGTGGTTGTTTTTCACTCCATTAGTTGAATAAGTTAGAATTCGGGTTAGAATTTTCACAGACCCATTTCTCAAGAATATCTTTGTGCCTTGATATACTTTTTTCCCTCATGTATCCCTCCCATAGCTCTCTCCAGCCTCCTGATGCTGCTGTCGCAGTTTGCTATCGCCCTTCAATACAAACATCTGGTCCTGCAGCAGACCTGGGCCAGCACTGCAAGCCACCTACCACCTGTGTTGCCACCAAACCTAGTGGCATTCACTGAGACTTTGGTGGCATCACTCTGCACAAGCCCTGACATGTCACCAGCATGGCTGGGGATGCAAACACTGGTGGGGCACTGTGGAGGTCAGTGAGCTGAGCAGGGTTCTAGAAATCCATCACCCTCCCCATTTTGCAGGGGTGTTTTTAATGCATTTCTGTGTGCCCCTTGGGGACAAAGAAAGGGATTGTTGCACCACAGATGCAGGGAAGGATGGATAGACTTAGTCTAGCCTCCAAACTTGAGTCTGCCACCACTGCAGTTCTTGTCCCCACATGCTGCCTTCCATGGCCTGTTGATGTTAGAGCATGGTTGGGCTTACGTCTTTGTTTAATTGTGCATGAAGCCAGTGTCTAAAAACACCTGTCCCATTCTTGTTACTTTATTCTCTTTAACTCGTTCCATCCATTTGCCTTGGTAAACGTGGTTGTTTTCAGCTGCCTTTACAGCTGAAGGACTCTACTGCTGTAAGCCTGCACAGTACTAAGCACAAATGGATCCTGCCTAACTGGAGTCACAGAATCACAGAATGGTTTGGGTCAGAAAGGACCTTAAAGACCTTCTCATTCCATCCTCCCTGCCATGGGGAGGGATGCCACCCAAGAGATTAAGTTGCTCAGGACCCCATCCAATAGCTTTGTACAACTCCTCTGCCTTCAGAGAGATTGGGGTTGCGTAATGGATTGGAGCTCAGCAGACGATTCCCTGATGACTGAAGCGGAACTACCCTGAGAATTCCTTTTCTGCAGCAACGTTGACTCCATGCTGCCAGCTGAATTATTAAAAACCCTATATGTACTAATATATAAACTTGTTTTGGTCACTGACCCAGCTGAGATAGCTGTGAATCCTTGACACCAATCTTAAGGCAGCCTATAATGGTTTTTTGAACATTGCTTTTCTATTTTTCTGCTCGGAAAACAATAGAAGCAGCACAGTTCCGCTGCAAACAAAACCTGAACATGCTCTAACTTATGTGTGAAGTATTAAGGAGCGCTTATTCAGTACACATCACCGCCCTTCCGTTTCACGGCAAACACCTTGTCACAGCACAGAGACCTTGGGAAAACTATGTGTAGTGTATTCGGGCGAATGTCACCCTAGTAATTATCCCATAGCTCTGGCTCTACAGTGTTGTGGCTAACAAATCCAACTTTAATTGTTCATGATCTCTATTGGAGTAGACATCAGGTTTGAGTTCAGTCGGTACAGAGTCAGGAGGAATAAACACAAACCTGCAATAAGATCAAAGCAGCAGAGAGGTGCACATGTGCTAATAATAATAGCTTATGAAAGCTCATATTTTCCTTCAACAACATCCTGTCATTTATGTATCAGCTTTGAAAAGGGTAAAAAAAAAATTCAGTGTCATTTACTTCAGCAAAAAAATAGATAAGGCAGACATTTGATGGCAGCAGCTCGTGTGTGGTTTGCTGCGTGGATTGTACATTCATTGCATTCTCCAGTGTATGTGTGAAGGGAAGGTGCAGAGGCTGAGCTTGCTGTGACCAAAGTACCATCATTATCTGATTTTTACATACAGCTGGTGACAATGTGATGCAGAAGGGAGGATGAGGTAAACAGTCTCAAAGTCGGTAACCGCATCCACACCTGGTGCACCTCGATAAAATGTCTGTAAACAGTCTGGATAGAGTGAGGTTACCGTGAGACTGAGGACAGCTAACGGCTCCAGGAGGTGCAGGGAGAGGCACACTGAGGTTTGGGGATGATCTTTTGGTTGGGGTGGAATTGCCCAGGGGATTAAAATGGGGATTTTGCCTTTCCATGGTCATAGGCAGCTTTGCAGGTTGGCTTTCCCAGCTGTATGTGGGACAAGCAGAGTGTGGCCGGGGTGACTGTACCCAGGAGGCTCTCACTGAGTGGGGTCAGGCAGCTGTGATTTCACCTCCATGCAATGTGACCTACTTAGGAAGGTCAGCCCTCAAAACTGGGCTCAATGCTGACCATTTCCTCTGTCCTCTTAAATCAAATTTTTGCTATCAGCTTTTTTAATCTAGCACAGTGGCTTAAGCTTCCCTTGGGTTTTTGTCCTGCCTGGCACTGAGGTGCCTGGTGACGTATGGGGGACTGGGACACAAGGAACTGCAGGAGCAGAGCCTTGGTGGGTTATGTGCCCATCGGGAAAGAGTCCTGGTGTGTTGAGAGTCTGTCTTTCACGTTGCAAGCTGTGGTTGTTGACGTTCGGTTATGCCTGTAGTTTTCTCTGCAAGCAGGAAAGGGTTTGGGGTTTTGGTGAAGGGAGGAAGGCTGACAATAAAAGGTGACAAAATGTCCCACTGAGTACTGAAGACAGGCTGGCTGAGGAAGGAGAAGGTTGTTTAGAAAGAGAACCAAAGAGAAGAGTACAAACAGGAGCAGGTACAGAACAGTCATATTTTCTGCTCTTTCTGCACAGGCTCCTTGGGCAGAGTATGACAATGGCCATGGGGTGACAGTAGCAGAGAACAATCCTTGCACTGGGAAGGTGGTTTTCAGGGCTGTGAAGCTGAGCTGGAGTCTGTTGAGAGTCTGCAGTGGCTGAATCGCAGCAAACAGGGACTCGTTAAGAAACTGGAGCAAATAATAATGATCCATATGTTTAATGCAGCTGAAAGGCATACTTCAAAGATACTGTTATCCTAAAAAAGCCCAAATATAGAGGGGAATATACTTGATCACATCTTCCAAGTTTTGATTGTAGCGTTGTAAGTAGGTCAGCAAACGGTAATATTTAAATTAACTCCTCTTTCTGGCAAGTAGATGGGAATGTACGTCTAGAAATTGGTAAATGTAGATTCCCTTCCCAGCTCTGCCACTTTGACAAGTCACTTCATCTCCTCATGCCTAAGGGAAAAATACGCCTTTGGGCTCTGCCCAGTAATCATCAGCCAAATGCTTCCCCACCTATCTATAGGGTTTTAGAATATGTGATTGAAAAGTGCAAAGTGTTATTAACATTGAATTAATGTATGCCATTACAATATGTAATGGAGTATTTCTGCACACACCCCATTTCCTCCTGCTCAAATGTTTTGTCAGACAAGACCAAGTGTTTACCAGCTTCATAGCTGGCCTAAAAAGAGCCAGTGAGAGCTGGAGCTGCTGGTTGCTAGTGGAGTTGCTGGGCTTGTTTGATGGCAGGATAGCTGGGGTGCAGAAACTGGCAGCAGAGCTGTCAGCACACAGCCATGGACCCAGTCTGTGGCAGCTAGGTTGGGGTGGCTGGGGTGGCCCCTCAGCAGCCAACCCAGAGCTGTAGATACATCTCCTGTGATGCCTGCACACTGTGGCATGGTACCAGAAGGCCAGTACCCCCTGCCACAGGGTGCATGGTGGGGTGCAAACACACACTTCCTGTGTGGCAAACGCCAGGGATAGAGAGGGCCAGGCTGGTCTGAAAATGGGGAATGTGCTACTGGAGTACCTCACTTCTCTTTTCTGGGATCTGAGAGCCACAGTCCTCCCACCACCTACACCTCATCAACTGATGGCAGCATTTCCACTTACTTGGGCAGCACTGATTGCTTTAATTTCTACCTCCTCTCAGTATATTGTTTTTGTCTGTGCAAATAACAGCTGCATGTTTATTGACCTACAGCTGTATTAAAGGATTCCCACCCCTGGAAATGTTCAAGGTAGGTTGGATGGGGTTTGAAGTAATCTTATCTTGTGGAAAGTGTCCCTGCCCATGGCAGGAGGTTTTGAACAAGAGTTTTAAGGTTCTTTCCAATCCAAACCATTCTATGATTCTAAGATATCAACCCAGATCTTTCAGAGCAGCATGGCTCCTTTTTGGTCGTCTTCTCATCCCATCAGACAGACCTTCCCTGCCTGCCTTGGGTTTGCCCGCCACTGTGCACAGCCCTGCCTTCTTTCTCATTATCATGCCCTGCACAAACATTTCACTTATTTTCTAAAATATCACAGCACATGGTGTGGATTACTGTCTAGACTGCATCACTTGAACCAAATGTATTCACTAATATGATATATTATTAGAGCTCACTAAGAATGACAAAGAAAGTACATTTCTTTGTTCACTCTTTAATTGTTTGTTCATTAGCTCGCTTGCTGATTCACAAAATATGAAAAGCTCTAATAGGGTATCTAGTCACTAGTGCAAACTAGCTAGTTTCTAATGTACATAAATAAATTATAACCCTGCATTTACAATTTGCCTTTACTATAAGGGCTGTGCAGAAATGCTTTATCTCTCCACACAAAATGACAAGTAAAGGCAGAAGCTGGGAGTGCTGTATCCTACACTTGCAGAACACGCTAGTAGCAAAGGTTATCTCTTTGCTGGTGGGTAATTTGTTTTCTTTAGTTCTGAAGGTGGAGTATGACAATGTTGGGTAGCTACCTTTGTAGTTAGGGCTGGATGTTCAGCTGGTGTATTAGCAGAGCCATGCTCTGTGTATTGTTAGCAGCTGGGAAAGCCCTGAAGCTTTTATTATCCTGCGGCTCTGCGTTTTCCTCCAGTTTGTCTGATCCACTGTTGTGCTCTCTCTCCAGCAGCAGGTCTTCCTACTTTTTGGCTATTCTTGTTGCTTATGAATTATTCCCAAAAAACAGCCATGTCCTCAGATTCCTAGGAAACTTCCAGGTATTGTGTGCCCATGTACAAAACTCCCAGAGGGTGTAAGATCATTTTAGGGTGTTTTTTCTATGGATTTCTGTGGTAGGGAGTATAATTCTCTAATAAAAATCAGAGATAGAATTCTTCACTCCTTTCCAGACCATGATCAACATGCTCATGACTAAATGAATTGTTCTCTAAAAGTTGTGTAGGTTTCTGGATAAAATTCTGCAGACAGCTGTTTAGTATCTGCATATTACATTGGTTTAATCTCTTCTCAGTTCTGTAATTCTCTTAAATAAGGAATCCAGGCTATCAGAGTCCAAAAGAGAGAGTACCAAAGTCACAGAATCACACAGTGGTTTGGGCTGGAAGGGACCTTAAACACCATCACATTCCAAGTCCCTGCCATGAGCAAGGACACCTTCCACTAGACCAAGTTGTTCCAAGCCCCATCCAACTGGCCTTGAACACTTTGGGAAGGGGCATCCACAGTTTCTCCGGGCTATCTGTGCCAATGCCAAACAGCACAGCAAACTTACTAATTATTAAAAGCTTGAGTCTTGTCTGATATGTATGGATATCAAAGATTTATGGCCATGAATACCTTGTTTTGCTAAATTCATGGTTATTGCCTCTTCCCTGGGCAGCGTTCCCAAAGTCTTTGCTAGGCTTGGACCTGCAAATGCTCATGTAGGGAAATGATTTCACATATATGGATGATCTTGTCAAAACCAGCCTAGCAATTGGTGCATAAAATTATTTGTATATATTTGTACTTGCAAGTGTCAGATTTATACATGCAAGATCAAGGACTTGTAAATTTTTTTTTTGTTTTGCTACATGAAAGCTTTGCTGACTGTGTACCCAGAGGTCTCTGCTCCATAAATCCTGTTGAATTTCAGTAAAAACTACTTGTATGCCTTTCTTGAGCAGACCTAGGTATTTACGAAATTTTCAGATTTATTATAAACTGAAAGATATTTCATCAGGTCATCTCACTGTAGGATGCCACATTTCCAATGATGTGTTACCGGTAATGAAGGCCCAAAAATGTCTGGTTTTGGCAGAATGAAATACACGGGTTTTTTTCTCAGCCTCTTTCAATAGCATTGATTAAACAGAGATTAGGGTGACATGGGGTTTGTATCTTCAGTTATTTTACCTCAGTACTATGCCATTGCTTTAACTGACTTTACCACAAAGCCTCTCAAACTTCCTTTTCTTTGCTAAATTAGCTTGTGAATTCTCTGTTTCCTCACATATTCAACACCTCCACCTCTGACAGATGTGGAAAAAACCTTTTATCATTACGTGTCCAAAATGTTCCCAGGCAGTGACCCTGGTGCACCCCATTGCTGTGATGGGACATGGTTTTCCAGACATTGCAGACTGGCTCTTGGGAGGTCTCATCCTCACTTCCACAGAGTGGTGAAAGCTAAATCCCAGTCCCAAAGACATTTTAGGGCCTTTGTGGTATCAAAAGGGAGCTTTTTTTTTTGCATGTTTTGAATTTGAGAATCCTAAGGCATGATTCATGTGGTCTGGGAGCTAGCAGAGCTTGTGGTGCATTCTCCAGATGTATCAGGAGCATGGAATCTGCTGTGCTATGAGTGTGGGCAGTTAGGTCATCATACCGAGTGAAATCTTGCTTTGGAAAGTTGGGGGCACCTTTGCCCTCCAGTTTGACTCCATCTGCATTTCACATGAGGCTTTTCTTGCTTGATCACTCATGGATTTCTGTCATTTTGTCAGTATTTAGCTTAGAATTAGTTCTGCTTAATCAACCCACAAATCTATAATCTCTAGTTTATGAAGGAAAAATACGGAAGTGGTAAAATCTCATGTCCTGCTGTTGGAGCCAACCAGGCTGCTGCAGAGGCCTGCAAGCAACTCTTGACAGCATCATTCAGAAAGTCTTGCATCTTCATTTCAATCTGCTTGAATTTCTCCATTTACTTCTTAGAATCATTGGCTGCTCTTGGCTTCCTACATTTTTATTTTGCCGTGTGTGTAATGCTACCCATGTCTCTTTGCAGATGACCTGATTAGGTGAAAGAAAATGAGTTATGCTTATTTCTGTGCTTTAGGTGTTTTTTTTCATGAGCACTGCCCTATGCAAAACAAGCAATATGATTCTTTAATATTTCCTTTTATCCTGACTAATCCAATCTCCCTAGTTCCACCTGAGTTCCATGTGAATGTAGCTTTCTTCAACGTACATTTTCTTCTTCATTGTTGAAGAAAAAGTATCTTGTTAAAGAGGTAGACAGTTCTAGATCAGCATCTCCTTTTTTAGGTTGCTCACTCTACACTTTTTGAATCCAGGCCAGCCATTGTCATGAGGACCTCAGCCCCAGTGACAAGCTGCCATTAGGGTTAAGGTTACAGTTCAGAGAGCTGCAGAGCCCACAACTCCAGGGACAATGGCGCTCGAAAAGGCCGTCACAGCAGGGTGCCATCATTGCCAAATCCACACTTTTTAATCTGTGCCACCTATGACAATGAGGATTTCTGGCCCAGTGCCAAGCTGCCATTAGGGTACAGGTTAGGGTTATGGTTAGGGTTGAGAGAGTCAAAGAGCCTACAGCTCCAGGAACAGTGGGGCTGGAAAAAGTATGTCAGGGCAATCCTGGCAGGGCTCCAACATTGCTGCTCCTACATCTTTCTGATCTGGAAAATCCGTAATATTTAGTTTGGGTAAGGGCTAGGGTTAGGGTTAGGATTATGGGTAGTGTTAGGGTTGGGATTGAGAGAGTCAAAGAGCCCAGAGCTCCAGGAACACTGGGGCTGGAAAAGGCCTGCCAAGGTGATCGCAGCAGGGTCACAACATTGCTGTTCCTACATCTTTCCTATCTGGACCAGCCATGGTGATGGGGACCTCAGCCCCAGTGACAAGCTGCCGTTAAGCCTAGAGTTAGGGTAGAGGGAGGGAAATAGCCTACAGCTCTTTGGACACTTGGCCTGGAAAACTCATGCCAAGAGGATCATAGCAAAGCCACAGCACTGCTGCCTCCACACCTTTCAGATTAGGGCCATGCATGAGGGTGGGCATCTCAGCTGCAGCCCTAAGCTTGCTGAAAGTTTAATGTGGAAAAAAAGAAAATTCTGAAATGAAATGAAAACAATTAAATGGAATAAAATGAAATGAAGTGCAGTGAAATGAGCCAAAGCTTAATGAAATGATATTCATTGAAATCTTGAGATTTCATTTCCTTTCATTAAATGAAGAATTTTTATTTCACGAAAAGAAATGAAATGAGAAATTGAGGAATGAAGTGAAATGAAAAGTCAGGAAAGGAAATACAATGAAATGTATTTTCTGTCAATTCAATTCTCTGCCTGCCCCTTGGTGTTGGGGGCAGTGGTGGGGCTGAGATTCTCTGAGGTCTCTGAGATTCTCTGGCCAACTCTGGCCATCAGAATTTGACTCTGAAGGCCACCACACAATTCCATGAAGAAGACAGCTTCCATTCTCTGCTGGTCCTGTCTGATTTCAGGACAACAACTGTAAGGCAAAGTATTTTACTCAGATACCAAGAGTCTTAAAGTAATCAAACAAGCTTACATTTAAAAGGAAGAGTTGCTAAATTCAACACATATAATTGACATATAATTTGAAGTAATAACTTTGCAGGAGTGTCTGCATAGAATCTGACCTATATATTCCTTAGAATTGGTCACCATATGGAGGAAGGAGAGAGCTTGACCCAGCTTGACATTCAGATCCCAGAGAAAGGTTGCGTGACTAACACTAGAAAAGCCAGCCATATAATTTCAGTCAGGAATTGCATCGTGAACTCACAGGCTGACAACCATGGAACCCAATATGGGCATGTTTCGGAGTCACTTCCTGATGCTCACCCGCCTTTAAGACAAAAGAGTTAATTACTTTCTTTTGGAAAGCAACTCTCCTCTTAAGACCTTTGCCATGTTAAGAGCACGCCTTCTGCAGTTGAGGAGGATTTCAGAAGTGCCTTTGGCTCACACTTGCCAGGCAGTGGTGATCCAGCCTTTTTCAGAGTGCCTCTACATAAAATTATCCCAATCCCACAAACCACTCAGTATTACTTCATTGGTGTTCTGCTGGCAAAGAAGCCTCTAAGGCTTTAGAAGCTTGAATGGAGGCAGGTGCCTTTTTTACCCTCCAGCCTTCCCAGAAAATCTAGTGGTGCTGTGGGGTTTCCCCAGTCCTCAAAGGAATTACCTCCTTGCAGGAAGACAGAGATTGGAGTGGCAGTGTTGGTATTTGTTTGAATCTTTCTGGGGCAGAGGACTGTGTCTCCAGTGCATCCTGTGCCACCTAGGTGCTGAGTCCTCACTCCCCAGGAACATCTCTGGGCCACCCTGTCATCTCTGTTTTCCTGTTCCTGCTCACTGACAGCGAACAGATCACACATGGAGGGAGGAGGTGCAGCAATACAGTGAGTGCCTGTGAAACAGGAAATTAATCCAACAACCCCAGTGTCCTGGGTACCAAACTCCCAAGGGAGCCCATGAGGTTGGTGCCTCAGGACAGCAGCACGCCTGGGTACCATGCTGGGGCTCCATTATTCCCACAGCACCAACTGCTGCCCTGCCTTGGAGCTCAGCATATTCTTGATCATCTTTAAGGAAAGGACTGTTCCATATCAACTGTGTAAATCTGTTTCACATGTGTGGAAATGTCCTGACTTCCATATGCAGCACAAGTGGCTGTTGGGTTCATCACTTCAGCTGGAGCATGTTAAGGTGCTATTTAGGGTGACTCACTGGGCTGCACTGCTCTGCCCCTTGGGGTATTTGGTTAAGACAACACATTCTGGGAACACTGGATCAGGAGACAACAGAAAAGGAGCAAAGTGCTGCTACCCTGATATGTTTTTTTAAAACTTAGCTTCTTGAATGATGAGCAGAGCATGCCAAGAGCTGCTGGGTGTTCATCTCTGCTTTCCTGCTCCCTTAGCAGGCTCACAGAGATTGGGATTTTCCCTTGCAACAAGGATGGGTGGAACGAACTGAAAAGGATGGAGTCAGTTCTGCTGCCTGATGGAGAGAGCACGGATGAAGTGTTGTCCTCCAGTCCTAGGGCCACCAGCAATGGAGATCCAAGCACCTGCTGGATCACCCAAAAACATGCCCAGGGAGAGGGAGGGGAGAAGCTTGAGCTGCTGTAATCACAGGTGGTAGTGGAAATGTCTGGAACTGATCCATCAATGAGCAGTGGGCCGCTCCTTGGAAATGCTGAGAATGACTCCTGTCCCCTCGCAGCAAATGTGTCCTGATCTGGTCTTTGACAGTACTTTCTTTTTCAGTTTGGCTGATATACTCAGTAACATGTTTAGAAAGAAATTTATATAAAAATATCTCTTCATGTTTCATTTCCAAGCCACCACACATGGATTTACTTGTGAATAATGGATGAGTCAGCAGGGTATAATGCTCATTACTCACAGTGAGTATGCAGGGAGGTACTTGGAGCAGTGGTAAGGGCTGGGCAAATCCCAAATTCATCCTGTCCCTGGATGCTGAGCATTGTTGCCTAGAGCTGCCACACTGCTGATGCTGCAGAAGCTGGGACAAGGAATTCAACTTGTTTTCTCCTAATTTTTTAGTTCATTTCTGTTGAGGTAGACTAAGCCTGTGATATGTAATGGAGTACAAGCCAGCTATGAAGTCTAATTTCTACATCTTCTGTCTTCCTCTGCTGTTTGTGGATGGGAGATAACAAGTGACGTTGGACAGCCACAAACTTTTAAATGAGGATTGCATTACCTACAAAGAATGTAGGCAAGCAAGATTCAGTGGTGCAACTTTCCAAAGAAAAGCCTGTCAGCCAGTGCTAATGAGAGTATCTGGACATTCACAACTGGATTAATCTTCTTTTCCCCCAGTGAAAGGTTTCTGTTTAAAGCACCTGCTGAAAAGGAAGCCATATAATGAAGTGTCTGGGTGGTAAAAAGTGTTCTTAGAGCCCTGGGTTTGCTTCCCATTCTTCAGGTAATGTATAAAGCAAAGAAAAAGCTCCCGTAACATGAGGAACCAGGAACGGGAATAAGGAATTAGGATCTGGAGAGCCTGAAATACCCAGCCTGCAAAATCTCATGCTGCTGGTTGCATGGAAAAGAAGAGCAATAATTGAAGCAGAGAGACTGAATTTAGGAACAGAGTAGAATAAATTAATGTGTGGTCCTAGATGGTGATTATCTCTGCTCCTGTGCCTGAGAACACCTGTATGACAGGGTGGCACAAGAGGAGGGTGGTGAAGGATTAGCTTCTCCTTCTGCTCAGAATACAGTTTAGACCAACCCTAGCCAGAGCAGAAAGACAAAATGGCATGGAAATCAAAACACAGGCTCCTATTTCTATAATGATATATACAGGATACAGTGGGGCCACCATGAGGTTTTTTTGTTTGTGGTTGAGAATGTAACTTTCTTTTTTCTAACATCAGACATTTTGGGGGTGAGGGTTTCAAATGAAACAGGATTCAGCTCATGCAGATGTTGCATGTTTGCAAATGCGGTGATGTGAGTTTAAACCCTGTGTGGTTTACTGTGGAAAATACAGACATGGTGTTTTTCACCTGAACTTGGCTACACACAGACTGAAGACAGAGGAGACCGTGTAACTCAAAGCACTGAAGAATTTCAGACATGAAACTAAAATTAACTTCCTCGTTATGCACACAAATACAGATAAACGCACACACCCGCCCAGACTGCTGTAGGGTGATGTCCTCATGCCATTTTGGCTTGCAGAGTTGTCAGGTTGTAGTGAGCAGCTGTGTGTGTCAGCAGAAGCTGAGCAGAGCTCCAGCCTCCTGAGCCATGGAAGGAAGATTCTGTGCTGGAAGGACGCAGTACTGGGAGGGAGTCAACACTCATGGATGTGACCTCAGCAATATTCCATACATACCTGGACACACATTTAGCCTCTATTTAGTCCTGAGGGTGCAAGCACTGACACAGGTTGTCCAGAAAAGCTGTGGATGCCCCATCCCTGGAAGTGTTCAAGGCCAGGTTGGACAGGACTTGCAGTAACCTGTTCTAGGGGAAGGTGTCCCTGCCCATGGCAGGGGTTGGGACTGGTTGAGCTTTAGGGTCTCTTCCAACCCAAATCTTTCTAGTATTCTACAAATCTTTGTAAACAAGTTCAAGTCTTTCTTTTATTTTTAAGTGCATGAAAATCTTCCTCGCTTTTGCTCATACAAAACCCATATGCTTCATCATCTCATATGGATGACATATCTTTCCAGCGTGGAGGTGGCAGGGTATGGCCCTTCCACTGGAGCTGAGGGAGACAGGAAGAATTACTTTTGCATAGAGCTCATTTAGGCTGCCCCTGCTCTGCTTCCAAGCAGGCTAAGGATTAAGATGCAGGTAGCAACACCCAAAAATACAAGGAGGCTCAGGAGTCTTCTCATGCCTTGTTTCTTCACAGCACAGTTACAGCTGCTGCCTGTTTTCCACTGACTTGTGCCTGTGAAAGGAAAGCCAGCTTGTGAATCTTCCTGGTTTTATTTGTTTGCTACTCAAAAAGTCAGGGGGTAAGGTATGGTACACCACATTTATAATGCATCATCTGAAATGGATCGTTTCCACCTTTGGACTGGGAAAAAAAGAGAACTCCCAGTACAGATCTATGCAAAGAACACTTGTATGTGTTTGTCATCATGCATGGGGTGGGTGAGGGAACTGCCTTCCACATCTATAATTCGTTTTACTTTTGATTTCTCCTGCAGTGTTGAAGGTTTACAGTCTGTAACACAAAACATACAGGTTTCACAGATCAGTCAGCCTGTCCTGGAGGAAAGAGATTTTGGGTGTAGTTTCTCATTCTCATTTACTCCTCGTATTCTTCATTAGTGCTAAGGCCAGAATGAGCTGGCTGCAGAACACCAGCTGGGAAGCAAAAGCCAAGATGTAATCATCTTTCACATGGCAATAATTTTGTGAGGATTTGGCTTGAATGTACAGTTTAGCAAAAAAATGAAATCTGTTTTTTGAGTTAGATATGTGTTAGGGTGAAGGTTTGGGCTGGTGGAGACATAAAGCTGGAAGTGAGCCTGGGAATGAGGAAAGAGCAATGACCTGCATGGAGGTTAGGGCTGTTGGGAGACACTGGATAGGAGGGGAGAATTTTAGGACTAAGATTTGGCTGAGAAAAGCCCTGAGACAGTGTAGCTGCTTGTGGACTCATGATTTGGACATGATACGCTGTTCAATTGACACTTAACAACGGGGCTTTACCTACTGCCTTGAGCCTTGGCCATCAGTGCCATGCTGGCAGGGGCACTCAGCAGTTCTCTGGTTGTTTTAGTGATGCCTGTAGTACAATCTCAGTGATTTCTCCTGGTTCAAGCCCTAATCAATGTCAGCCCAGCCATGGAAACCTTTCCCAGTTCCCAGACTAAATGAAGTGGCTGCAGATGTGGCAGCAGAGTCTGCCATATTATCTGCTGGATTCAGACTCTAACCCTCCACCTCAGCCTATTCACAGTGACTTCTGCTGACCCCAGATTTCAAAGGAGTCACAGATTCACTTACCATGAGCTTTCCTTTTTGGTGCTGTCTCCCCCAAATCCCTTTATTATCCAAGCCCATCAGTGTCTTTTGGACTTTCCAAAGTCATGCAGCCCACACCAGTTCCAGAAGAAAATTATCTCAAAAGAGCTCCATGTCCTCTCCCCATACTTTACTCACCTGCCTCCACTGAATCTTACCATGACCCAAATTTATCTCTTCTTCCTGACCTGACTTATGATCCTAACACCTACTTCAGCCTCAGAGCCATTGTTTTCGCCTTGCCTAATACTAATCCTAACCAAAACTCTCACCCAAGTCATAAAAATAGAAGCTATATACAACCTGCTTTAAATCCAGGTAGACCTGCTAGAATGCTTTTTTGGGGTGGAAAATACACTGAGATCCAA
Source organism: Rhabdornis inornatus (assembly GCA_013397075.1). Taxonomy (NCBI): domain Eukaryota; kingdom Metazoa; phylum Chordata; class Aves; order Passeriformes; family Rhabdornithidae; genus Rhabdornis; species Rhabdornis inornatus. The sequence goes on along the minus strand of VWZS01001548.1, from coordinate 155,617 downwards.
AGTCCCATGAGTTCGGACTGGGGTTGGGGTGGAGGTTAATATTGTTCCCAAAGTGAACTTTAGGATGTAGTTTAGGCTTATCTTTACAGGAGCCAAGAGCTAGGAAAAAATGGGAAAGTGATGACACTGTGGCATATCTCCAGTCACTAGTGCTGATTTCACAAGCAAGTAGGTGAGGAGTGTGCTGTTCCAGATTTCCCTGCCAGCTCTCACATGAATAAAGCAAACATTGGTACCATAGGTGCATGGTCTGACAAAAGTCTTCTTTGGAAAAAACAGACTTCAAGGAAGAGTATCTGATGTCATCACTGAGAGATGACTGGGCTGGAACAGTTTCCTTACTTAACCTGTAAATAAAATGTTTGACGGACTGCAGCTCCACAGTGGTGCAAGAATCTATTTCAGAGGAAATTCTTCTGAATTACAGAAGAGATCAAGATACTTTGACTGAGAAGGGACTGTATCCAATAATAACTCTCAAGACACAAAAGTCTTTGATCTCTTCTGTTTCATGACTCCACATTGCTTTTGAAAGACAGCTGAAACTTCAACCCCCACAGTAAAATTCAGCTTTTTTTTTTTTGTTTTATCCTGTTTACAACAAACACGAGTAGGTGGCAGGTCCTGGTGGTTTGATGAGCGTGAGGGAATGACCTTCCCTTCATTGCAGTTCAGTGAGAGAGAGGAATAGAATAGAATAGAGTAGAATAGAATAGAATAGAATAGAATAGAATAGAATAGAATAGAATAGAATAGAATAGAATAGAAATTTCAGTTGGAAGGAGTATGACAGATACTCCTGTTTTACATATAACAAGAGGGCTTGGAATTTATGTGATCAACAGTTCAAAAGCTATCAGAAGAAGAGCTCCAGACTTTTTGCATGCTTTCTCACAACTGAATGCAGAACAATTTGAGGCCAAAGTCCATTCCAAATGCATCCTCCTGTGTTGCAGACCACCCCCGTCAAAACTGTGTGAGGATGAACTGCTCCATTCCAGCCCCGTGCTGAGTGGCCATCATTCGGTGGCACAGGGACAGCTGGCCATCTGTGCACCTCTCTGGGGAGGAGCACACAGCTTTGAGCATATCCTTTCTCATTTGATGCATCATATGTGAAAGAACGAGTCTGGAATTCCAAGCTGGCCCCACTGTGCAGGTGGCCACAGGGGAGCAAAGCCACATACCCAAAAGTGAGTTCAATGAAGCAGGCACAGGTTTTTCCATTAATTTCCATTCAGACTTCCAAAGGTACTTTTTATTTTCTCTATGTTTTATAAAGCACTGCGGACACCTACTTCAGCTATAAATAAGACATAATCGTGTACATTTAACACTTATTAAAATTCTTTTAAAATTTATATGCAAACGAGGAGCAGCCACAGGCTCCTGGCAGGCTGCCGATAAAGCCCTTTGTTCTGCAAAGATTCTACACCACTGATGAGGCAGATAAATTTGTCTTCAGTGCCATAGTCTTGTCTTTGCTCTGAATCTTTTTTATAACTACTGGAAGGTGTAGGTTGAGAAATGCTGGTTTGATTAGCTGGGCTTGTGGTTGGTCCCTTTTCATGCCAAAATCATTTAAATGTTCCAGACATGGCATACACCCATGGAATCTACAAATATATCTCTCCCCAGTGCGTCATAATTCCTGGGGTAGTAAGTGATGAATCATCAGGATCTAATGTGAAGATAAGCTAATTAGCATTAATCAGAGCTCCTGCCCGAGGTGGGAAAATGCTAGGTGAGCAGTCTGTTAGCTGCCATCTGACTTATTTAATTATTTTATTTTCATTTCTTTCGATTTTACAAATCAGACCCTTCAAAGCTTCTAAGCTTATGGACGGGTACTCTTTGGTGACATGAAAAACTTAACAGCTTTTCATGTCCCTCAGTCTCCATCCTGCTCTGATCTCACCCATCATCTTACTTCTTGCATTGCCTGGAAGTGCACAGACTGTGGCATGGGATGGCTGCTGGGCTTAGAGACTTCTCCCTGCAAGGAATCTGCCTGTAGCCTCCACCTCCTCCTCGCAGCTAAAATAGTTAAGTGACTATCTCCAGAATTTAAATAAACTCTAACCTTGTTTCAATATGATAGAATAGAGATCCCATCAGGTATGGTAAGTGGCAATGAGAAGTATTTCCCTTACGTAGAGTAGTTGTGGTACCAGGCAATGTTCTCTTCTTTCTACTTGGGGCAATAAGGTTTTCTTTGAAATCTTTAAAATTATTTTGCAGCATTTTTCTTCTAGTAATGTACCTTCTAAAAAAACCCCAAGCAGCAGGGATGACTGTAAATACTTCCCAATGTGTCCTTACCTTGGTTGGGCAGGGCTGCTGCAGAGTTCAAGTCTGTGGTGCAGGAACACAAGGAATTCAGTCTCAGAAGAAAGATGCCATCGAACACCACCACTCCATGAGTGCTGGCCCATTTGTTTATGGATTGTTTACAGCAAATTTTTTTACCTATTGGCACCTGCAGCATGCTTCTGGATTTTGAAATGCATTGGCTTTAGTGGTGTGTCTCCTAACACCTCAGGTTTGGTAGTGGGAATCCCAGTACAAAGAGAACCAGGATTCTGAATTATCCATTAGCATAAAGATAAATAGCTTTCAGTAAGACCCATGAGGAATTATTTTAAAGATGCTTCTTATTTTAAAGGGCACCCAATGTGCAGCATGGCAGGTCTGTAGCCACCAGCAGATGTCATTGCAACCAGCACAGTATGGTACATGTCAGGTGAGAGCAGAGGCACTGCAGTTATTCAGATAATACCCAATGGAAAATGAAAATTAAAAAAAAATAAATCACGTAATTGCTGATTGCCAGGTAGCTCATTCATAGATCACTGGTAGCTCATTTGTAGTAGGTAGAGTAGACATAGGGATTAAATCCCACACTACAATTTGTTTTCTGCTGAATAATTAAGATTTATTAGTCCCAGGCACAAATTATAGTAACTTAAAATGCTAATACTTTTTTTTAAATGGAACATGCAAGTGGATTTTGTTTAGTGGGGGTAGTTGGGTCCTGATAACCTAACGAGCCTGAGGATTAATGAGGAGGGCTGGTGAGGGGCTGATCTGCCCCATGCTCCAGTGCTGCCTGCCATGCTGGGCCCTTGGAGGAGAGTGGAGCTCAGCAGCCCGTGGGGCTGGGGGCTGTGCCAGGGGCCTGGGGTTTGATTACAGCAGTGACTCGGTGCTGTTATCTTGGCTTCCCTCCTTTGTTTTCTCTGCCATGTCTCCAGGACCTGGTAGTTTGTGCACATCTCCACTACAGTGCTCTCCATAGCAGGGAGATTGAAACTGGGTGAGCTTTGAGGTCCCTTCCCACCCAAATCATCCCAAGATCGTATGATTCTGTGATTCCTTGGTGCAGGAGGAGAGTCTTGACATGCATGTTTGTGCATGTGTTTGCTTGGACGTTTGTGTATTTGCATGTATTTATGCCCTTGCTAACCTAAGTTTATAATGCTCACAGATTTCTATGCTAGTGGCTACAGAGTGGCAGACAATACTCCTCTTGAAATCAGAGGCAAACTTTGCTGTCATAAAGACAAAATAATGAAAAATGCTAATTAGCCTCTGTTCCTAAGTAATTTCCCCACACCTCTTCTTCCTCTGCGGTCAGCCAGCAAACAGACAGAGAAAATCCCTGAGCTGCCTGTAAGACCTTGGTCAGTCACTGGTAGTTATTATTCTGCCATTGCATCAAATGTATAGAAATATTTTATATAAAATCTCCCATTGCAAGCAATATTTACTGTTGGTTGGTGAAGACCACAAGCAGAACTGAGTCTGCTGAGCTCCATCATTTTCAGATTCAGGAGATAAACAAGTCTCCACCCTAAAATACACTTTACGGTTAAGAAATGCAATTTCTGTTAAACTACTGATTCAAATATAGCCTTGGCAGGCTAATATAAGACAGATGGATGTGATGATAAGAGAGATGGACTAAAGGCAGAGTTTTATGGCTGGTCTCCTCCAATAAAACAAACAAGTATTTATCTTGTGGGAACCTCTGGCTCTTCCTACTTCTACAGTCACTGATGAGGCTGCATCTGAAATTTTGTTTTGTGTTGAGTTTTGGGCCTCTCACTCCAAGACAGATACAGAGATGCTGAAGAGTTTGCAGAGAAGGGCAGTGGAGCTGGGGAAGGGTTTGGAGCAAAAGACTGATGAGGAGAGGGGCTAAGAGGGCTCATGCTGGACAAAAGGAGGCACCTTCTTGCTCTCTGCAACTCCCTGACAGGAAGGTGAAGCCAGGTATTGATCTATCTCTTCTCCCAATAAACAAGTGATAGGACAAGAGGAAGCAGCCTCAAGTTGTGGCAGGGAAAGTTTAGATTTTGGGAAGGTTTAGATATTGGGAAAAAATATCCACCAAAATGGTTGTCAAGCCCTGGAAGAGGCTGCCCAAGGCACTCAGGGTAGAATCACCATCCCTGGAGGGATTTAACAAACATGTAAATGTAGCACTTGGGGACATGGTTTAGTGGTGGCCTTGGCAGTGCTAGGTTGACATATGGACTCGATGATTTTAGAAGACTTTTCCAACCTGCATGATTTTGTGATTCAAGACCCAAATGAACACCTGTCAGCACTGGAGATAATGTTGTGGTTTTGGCCTTAGATGAGATAAATCTGTGGGAAAACTTCGCTGACTTTGCCATGGGTTGTATCTTCTTTTCAATTCCATGAGTCTAAATTGTTAATCTTTTGCTAAAAGTGTTTGGAGATGCCCCAAACACTTCAGCTGGGGACATACAGAGTCACCTGTTCTAAGATGCTGTTTCATTATGAATCCCATCGGCTGGGGCTCGGCTCAGCTTAGGGATTTGTTTTTTCAGAAAGTCCCAAGTTGCTTTATGTCCTGAAATAGAGGAGAGAGCCAGCCAAAGAATTAAAGGGAAAATGTTGTATTAAGAATGTGTTTTGAGAAGAAATTGCTTTATCTGTGTAGCACCTCACTTAAAGCCAAGAGGTACAAAAAAGTGTAATTTTCTGTAATCCATAGGATTTTCAGTTGTTGCATTCTAAGGAGTTTAGATGATGGCCAGAGGATAGATGAGCTTAGTTTTTAATTGCAAACTTCACTGGGAAGAATATAAATCCTAACCCAATGGCAATAATGTTTTAATTGGGTTTTTTCAGCAAATGTACCATCCATGGGTAATGAAGAGAACTTTTACTATAAAAAAGGCAATACTAATATAGGATTTAATCACATGACAGTGTCCTGAGGCAAGAAGTCTTTTGCCTGTGTATCAGCGTCCTGGTGGCAAGATAAGATTTTCGTTCCCAGATTCTCTCGAAAGCAGATGTGGGACACATGGACTTCCTGCTCAAACTCTGAAAAATACCTTAGCTTAAAAATGTCACTATAGGCATGTAGAGGTTGTATGCATACAAAACATATATGTGGTAGATGTTTTGAGTTTTTTTAATATAATCAATGTTTTCTGTAACCTCAATTCCATCGTTCAGCAAATACAGCTGTCAGTTACTGTAATAGATCAGAGACAATGACAAATAAGTTTTTAAAAAGTCTGTGTTACAAAATGACCTGCAGTTAAATAGCTGATCTCTGGTGCTGGGTTGAGTTAGTTAATTATCTGGTTGGGAAAAAATCTATGCCAGAAGCTTCATCCATTCTTTCTTCTTCTTGAAATCTTTTTCTTCTTCTTTTCATCTAAATGGGTGTAAATGCTGGGGCAGTTGTGGATCTGTTTGCGTTTCACAGAAGCAGCTGGCATTTTGGTGGCACCATGGTGGCATCACTGGGGGCTCCTGATGCAGGCAGGCCTGGCAGGTGCACCAGTGACGTACTGGGATGTGCTGGGACTCAGCGGCTGCTTCCACATCAGCCACCCTGGCCCTGCTTTCTGTGGGACTGACTCCATACACACCCTTCTGTTTGCTCAGTTCTGCTTTGTTTAAGTTTTCTGGAAAACCTTTTCCATGGAGTGCGGTGTCACGGCTGACTGCAGGGCAGGGTGAGCTCCCAGGGCACGCTGTGTTGGAAAACAAGTCTGACCTCATCCTGCAAAGTTGGTACTTTAACATTTTTGCCCTTCACCACCTCCGTGAAACAGTGATATCTCACACTGGTGTGATGGGAGCAGATGCTTCCCTGGGGCTGCTTTCCCCAGTCAGGGTCAGGCCACCAGGACCCTCTCTGTGGTCAGCCAGGAGTACAGCCCAGCAATAGATTGCCCTTGCAAATGTCACCAGAGATGAGAATCAGAGCATGAAAATACAAAGAAAGGTTTGGGATGAACGTGGCTTATATCTGGGTCTTCTGCCACCTGGAAAGGTGAGTGCATCAACCAGGACTCTGTCATGCACTTAAACTTCTCCCAGCGAAACTGTGGTGAAGTTTGATGTTCCCTATGAAGAGTTGTGGATTTTCTGAGAAAAGTAAATAATGTGGCTTAAAATTCCTGGCCTCATGCATTCCTGGACCAGGTGATAAGCTCCCCAATAAGAACTGCATCATTAGAACTGTGCTAAGCCCTCTCAGGTTTGCACCTGTTGCTTCTTGTATTCCCATGAACCCCGAACTCAAAGCAAAACCAAGTTGAAAGAGAAAGGTTTCATCAATTATTTTTCTCATCAAAACCATATGAAATTTTGACTTTCTTATTTTTTCAGTGTGAAGCCTTTGATCAGTCCTGCCTTGTGAATGTATGATTAGCTGGGGTTAAAATGAAATCCAAGACTAGGAACATTTTCTGTGGTCTCTGATTTCGAAGTGATAATTTTTCACGTCCAGCCTAACCAGGTTATCCCTGGGCCATTGCTGACAGTCACTTTCATAAAGCCATAGCCAAAAACGGATGGGAGCGCTTGGTAAAAATACGCTGAGAAGCCAGCCTAGCAATAGCAGAATTCATTTATGATTTTTATTTTGGCATAAAAAATAAAGTTTACTGCATTTATTAATAGGCCAAGTCATAATCCTCCATTATGGCACCTCCTGGCACTGTATTTGGCTGTATTTGGTAAATGAGACTCATTCAGGCCCTGAAGTTTTGAAACCAGCTCTTTCCAAGCTGCTTTCCATACTGAGACACAAAGATGAAAATAATCTCATGACTATCCACTCCTGTAGTAAAATCTTTTGCAATTAAATCTATGAATCTCAATACCTGAAAAACAGGATTTGATGACACATGACAAGAGCTGAGTTAAAATATGTATGACTTAGTACTGGCATGGTGGGTAATCTTTATCTTCACGCGTGTGGAGAAGATGAAATCAAGGCATGGGGTGGGGATGCACAGCACCAGGGTTACCTCATATATTCCCACCTCTTACCTGAACTTCAGTTCTGAAAATGAGCCCCAGAAGTATTCCTGAATAGACAATTAAAAAAAAAAAAGGAAAAAGATCTGTAAAGATTTTTTTGGAGTCAGGGGTTGCTGAGCACTGAGTCCTCATTACTTAGTTTATTGTGAGGAATTAGGAGATTGAGGCAGCAAAGCTGCATGTACCCCTTCAGTTTGAGTCCAGCTCACAGGATCAGACCTCTCCATCCTAAATTTCATCCAGGAGCCTCTGCCCCATGCTGCTGAGGCTGCCAGGACTAGCTGCTGAGCATTTAAACTGCTCCTTGTTTTACATCTCATAGGAGGTAACATTTAAGGAACTTCTAGAAGTCAAGTGGCAGGACAAGATAAATTAGGATTCCTTTCTAATCCTAATTACAATGATATTTACTTCCCACGATAGGAGTTGTTCATTATCATATGTATAAGTTTGTTTCTTTAGTCTGTCTGCTTCCCTCCCCCCAGAAAAAAAAGGTTAAATAATATTTAATATGTTTTTGCAGTCATTAAAAAAAATCAACTCTTTTTAATCTGGTAAAAACATCAGATGGGCAGAGGAGAAACGCATTCAATTCCCTATTAATTTCCCTTGCTCTCTAATTATATGTAAATCCACCAAGCTCAGGTTTTAATTCAGCTGCTTGCATTAAGAGATCAGAGGAAGATTCAAAATGGGAAAGCAGAGTTTGACATGTCATCGGGGGCTTGTATGAATTTGACTGGAAGATAAATTCCACATTTTAATTAAAATGTTTATTCCACTCTGCACAATAATGCTTGCTTGCTTTCAGAGAAAAAAAAAAGGTATTAAGCATTAAAGGAACTAATTCCTCCTATCAAGAAAATTAGGATTTCTCTCAGGCAGGCACAGGGTATCATCCAGGATTAGCAGCTGTAGCATTCTTTGTAAACATGTCACCCTTGAAAGTGAGCCATAAGGAAAGCTGCTATCGCCTTACTGCTGCAGGGTGTCCATAGAGCATCCCTTTGGCTCCAGAGGGGATTATCTTACCTCCATTGCCCCCACAGAGCCGTTTATCATGGAAACTGGGGACTAAATGTGAGTCAGTTTAGGATAATGTGGGGTGGCAGTGGGCAGCTCGCCCACTGAGATCACTAGGGAGATTTGGGGGTCCCTGTGGGGAGGGATGCCCCTCACCACATGCCTCACCCATTGGGCTTAACTGGTTGGCTAAAACCAGTGCTAGGGAGGGAGTGACATCTGTCCCCACACTGGTCTGGAATGATGCTGTAGAGACGTCTGGAAGAGACCCTGAGGAGGGCTCAGAGCATCTGTGGTTCATTCATTCCTGGCCATTCATGTTGGAAATGTGCTTGACATTTGTATAAATTTGAAGGGATTTCACAATAGTAGAGAAATGTGCACTCAAGGAGGATGATAATATGTAATGTTATGTATCCCTGGTTGTTTTGACTTGTCTGTTACTGGATTGTGGCTTGGGCTTGGACATGGCCACCTTTGACGTGGTAGAACACCTTCCCTTGGTGTCATCTGGCATTGTGGGAGTGCATGGCCTTGCTCATTGGATACCATGAGGAAGCTCCCTCTGGACAAGTCAGCAGCGTTACAGTACCATTTTTATTTTTATTTATTATTCCTGTTATTACTATAATTTTTTCCCAGCATTGTCAGCATCTTGGGGATTTCATATAGGGTGGGAAACTTGGGTTTGTTGGCTGTTTCTTTTGACCAGTTATGTTGTCAGATAATGAGATCTCCCATGAAGATGAGCTGTGAGACTAGCAGATGGAGAGAGGAGAGGAGAGGAGAAGGTTGAAAAAAAAATAGGGACTATAGTGCTTGCCAGGAGGGGCTGACAACTGTCCCTTTCCAAGCCTATAGACAAGGGGCAAAAGTCCTGTGATAGGTCTCCTGTCCAGGTTGTAGTGTGACAGGGGTGACACCAGCAGAATGGTGTCCTTGCACCCTGGCACTGCTGTGATGTGGAGGGGCAGGTTTCATCCCTCTGATGTTTGGTTAATAGAAACGTCTTAAATCACATCAGTGTTTTTGAGGGGTTGTGTTTTGTAAACTCCCCCACACTCTTTCAAGTACATGGGCTGGTTTTGTATTTGTTATAAATGGAAACAAAAACACAGCCAACAGCCAGGACCCCCTCTCCTCATGCCCAGGGATTCTGTAAGCAAACATTTGCCTCCAGAAAACTGCACAACACTGGCACCTGGAGGGTTCTTGTTGCTGGCAGATGGCCCCAGAAATCTTGCAGGTTTTTCCATCTGCTGCTGCAAGCACATCCTTGGAGAGGAGGGATCTTAGAATCACAGAATGGAAGGGACCTTAAAGACTATCTCATTCCACCTCCACCCTGCCATGAGCAGGGACAGTGTCCACTAGACCAGGTTGCTGCAAGCTCCATCCAACCTGGCCTGGAACATTTCTGGGGTATGGGGCAGCCACAATTTCTCTGGGAAACTGGTGCCAGTGCCTCACCATGCTCAGGAGAAATAATTTCTTCCCTATATATAGGGATGTGAAAACGATATGCCAGAGCCATCTCAGTTCATATCTAGCACGCAGCTGAGGCGGGGGTTTGCAAATGTCTTCTCAAAGCAGGTGAAAATCCTTGAAACTTGCAGGAACAGGGATCACAACATGGCTCTCACAGTGCAGACCCTCAGTGTTTCACCAACCTTTGCACCCTGAGGTTTGGCTTGACCTGGTGCTGCCAGGCGCATGGAGGACAACATACCTGGTCCTTGGGGCAGCGACGTCTCAAATCTGGCCACAGGGCAAGTCTTGACTCTGTAACACATTTTTGTTTTACTTTCCTCCCTTGGCCTCTTGGACATTTTCCTAGTTAATTCTGGGTACTGGACCAACTGCTGGCCTTCGAGAAGTGGAGTGAAATAAAGGAGGTCAGATCCTATCAGCCTCCACAGGTCATATAGGAGCCTTCGCATTCACAGCCTCGGGTGTTACCGGTAACTCCAGGGTTTGCAGGTTTTGATTCAAATTCTCAGAACCACAGGGCATGATGGGGACAGAGATATTTTTTTTCTCTGTAGTCCAGAACATGGGAGAGCCAATAACCAGGGATGGATGTTGCAGAACAAGCTGGGGGTTGATGCAGCCCCAGAATAAAATTGTCCTGTTTTTTGGGAGAGACTAGCAGGGGTTTGGTGCTGCAGTGTAGCTACTGGGTTATATTGCACCAGCATTTTGTTTCTATGAAGCCAGATGTCACCACTGCCTTTTGTGGCAGTGGAACATTGGGATTGAAGGGGGGTTGCGATCCCCTCCTGAGTAGATGCTTTGAGGGTCACAGCAGGAGTGTTCCCCAAGCAAGGCTAGCATTGCATGAGGACATTTTCTGCAGGTTTGAGGAGGCATCTGGGCTGAGGTGGCTCTTCTGCTGAATGGAGCTGTAAACATTGGGTGATGATGTCTAAATTTCATTTTTTGGGGGTTCCACCTCTCTGCTATGGGGTGTACCTGCCTCCAGACTTGCCCCCTGTTACCCTAAGAGAGCAACCTCTGGGAGGGACTTTTCATCTTTATTTTTCCATGCTTTTTTTTTTTTTTTTTTTTTCAGGAAGAGCCACCTACATCTTTCTCTTACATGATAAATACTTGAGAAGTGAAACAGCTCTTCCTGTGCCCGTAAATGGTGAAAAACTCAGCTTATTTCCCCTGCAGAGTTTTACTGAAAACTAATAACCATTATTGCTCAAAATCAGAAACCAGCAGCAGAACGGGAGGTCACTGAGAAATTTTGGAAGGTTTTTAAGTTCTTTCCCTGTATTTCCCCCATTACTGTAAGTGTTCAAGGCCAGGTTGGATGGGGCCCTGAGCAACATGGTCTAGTGGGTGGTATATATCTGCCCGTGGCAGGGAGTTGTATCTGTATTATCTTTAAGGTACCTTCCAACCCATATTGTTTTGTGATTCCATGATTTGTCCCCATCGTGTCTGGAGCTTGGTCATCCGTCTGAGTGCTGGGACACAGATGGTGTGGAATGTCAGGAAACTTGTTCTCTGATGCACATCCCAGTCACAGGGGAATCTGGATAAGGGGAACTGAGTTGGGCCACTAAGAAAAGCACATCCCCTGGAATGTGCAAAGAAGATCAGGGCTACCCAGGTGCCTCATCAGCATTTTCAAAGCAGAGCTGGAATTTAAGGAAGCTGAAAGAAATCGGGGGAAAGGGAAGAGTTGAGGAAATTAATGCCCCATCAACCACAAAATGTAAAGTGCACGGATAAAAAGGAGTGAGGGCAATGTTTGGATAAAAAACTGAGCAAAGACAATATTTGCCTGTATGTGTGATGTGTCTCTTAAACCAATCAGCTCCTTGTTGCAATTCATATGCAGAAATAATGCAAGAATTAATAACTGCAAATTATTCCTTTCCTCTGCATATGACTACTGCTCATAAGCATGTCAGGGCCAGCCAGAGGTGGGGTGCACAGGGCAGTGGGATTCTTCTGGTCTTGGGGATGAGGTCCCTGGAGGAACCCTTGGTGGTGCTGAGGGTAAGAAGCAGATCCAGCTCTCTGTGCCACTGCCATGCTGGTTGACCTGGGCAGTGGCCAGGAAGATGCTGCTGCTGCTGCTGCTGCTGCTGCTGCTGCTGCTGCTGCTGCTGCTGCTGCTCCTGTTGCAGCCAAAATTTGGCTCTGCTGGAGGGGTGCACGGCTGGATGAGGGCAGTGCCTGAGCATGGGTGGCTTTAACTTTCCCTATTTCCTTTCCTCTGCAGCAGCGGGCTGGGGTGCTGGGACTGCAGCAAAAGTGAGAAAAGAGAAAAAAGTGTGATGAGATGAGAAATGAGTCAATGCTGCCTTTGCCTGCGGGCTGCCTAGGGCTCCTGCCCCGGCACATGCAGTCAGTGCCAGAAACAGTCTGCAGTGGGTACTTGGGGTGATCTTTTATCACAGCATCTTCTGGTGTAACACCATGGGGAAATGAGGGGCAAAGGTGTCTGCTGAAAAGGTCTGAGGCCCTGGGCTGGGAGGTGTTACCAGAACTTGGAGTGGGCAGAGCGGGCTTTGAGTCATGGGCTCTGGGTCCCTGGTGCCCCAAGTGACAGTATTCCCCTGGGAGCCCTCCTGAAAGCCCTCCTGGCATCTAATGCTGTGGGATGTGGCTAATAATGTCCTTTATCATATCATAGAATCAGAAAATGGTTTGGGTTGCAAGGAACCTTAGAGATCATCCAGTTCTAACCTTCCAACCTGCCTGTCATGGGCAGAGACACTTTCCACTAGACCAGCTTGCCCAGGGCCTCATCCAAGGTGGACTAATGTCCCCCATACATCCCTAATCATTTGCTAATTTGGATTGATTGTAGGAAAAAGTGCAAAATGCACAGTGCCTCCAGTCACAGGTAGCTTCCCCAGCAGTGGTGCATGCAGCCTGACCTTATACCTTTCTTTCTGTGGCATGATGACTAATTTCGCAGTGAAGAGGAATTAATTCCTCATTGAATCAGCAACAGCAAACCTTGGTATGTTTTGCTTTTCATAGCTGACATGTCTACTCATCTCACTCTCTCTGAGAAGTGACGTCTAAGCAAACACATATGGGGCTACTCAGGGCTGGACTGCAGCCTGCAGCTCCTGTGCTGCACCCAGGCACCCACGCAGGGCAGAGGAGCATGGAGATCTGCTCGGAGCTCAGCCCAGCATCTGAGCTGAGAACAGATTTGGGGGATGCTCCCAGCAGACAGACACACAGCACAGCCAGCAACACAGGGTTCTGAGACTGCCAAAACCCCCCTCTGCCATGGTGGTGATGGCCACCAGCATGGCACAGCTGCCAGCCCCAGCTCCCTTCCCTTGGCCAGACCCCTTGCTACACACAGGCCACTGCTGGGCTGACCCACAGCTCTTCATTTCTCTGTCTTTGGGGCTGGCAATGTGGGAAAATTTGAAAGTGGTGTGAGTAATTTCACCTGACTGCGGCAAGGCTCCTCGGCGAGGCTGGAAACCACAGCGCTCACCCTGGCCACCAGCTCCTACACCCAGGCACTTTGTGCTGTGGGGGATGGATCCTGCTCCCTCCAGGGTGCTCTCAGTCTTCCCTCTTCACGGCCAGGGTCATGGGGACACCTGGCTCTAAGGGTCATAGAGGGGTTATAGGACTTTCCTCTCCCTGCAGGCTCCTGTGCATTCATGGATGGAGAGTGGCTCTCACAGTGCAGGGGTTTCCAGCAGTTTTGGCTCTCAGGATGTTGGCTGATGTTCTGGGAGCTGTGGTTTGTGCAAGGCAGGCACTTGTTATCCTGCATGGGGAGCACAGCACCTCTTGAAGTCACATCCCCAAGAAAATTTAACAGCATGAAATGTAACATTTTTCACTATTGGAAGGGGCAGTAGAGTTAAACTACTTTATTTTAGTTCTGAATTGTCTTCTGCCAGAAAATTGATTAAATTCATTCCTATCCATAAAAGCAATGGTGGAGCCCAGGACTGGTGGGATGTTGGGATCCTCAGCAGACCCCCAGGCAGCGTGGTGTGACCACTGCTGCTTTTAATAGCTGTGTTCACTTGTAGCAAGGAATACTTTTCACAGGTTACAAAACATCCTCTTTTTTTTTCATTTGTTTCTTTTCCTAAACTGATCCAAGCAGAAATTTTTTTTTCTACAATATTTTCAGAGTTAAAAACTCAAAGAGTTTTACCAAACAGAAATTTTTTAGTTTGATCATTTCATTCAAATTTTGACTTTTGACCTTCTGTGCTACATTTTTCTAAGGTTAGCTTTAAAGTTTAACAGAAAAATCATCCATCAAACCAGCAAAGTAAAACTACTCATTTTTAGCATGTCATGACTAAATAGATAAGTATTTAAAATTTAATTAAAATACTTGCTAACATGAGGTGCTTTCCAGAAAATGTTTGATTATAATCTCACACTATTCTCTAGTGAAAAACCCACATTTTTATTAAAAACCCCTCTTTATAGTTCTGATCAACCAGCAGCTTGTATAACCCCATTGCTACCTGTGGCCAGAGCATGTGTGATCGAGAATGGGAGCAAAGGCAAAGGGTGTTTAGCCTAATCAAACACCTTGGAGCCAAAATACACTGGAACCCCAATGGTGAGGGTGATCCTTATATGCAAGATCCACTGGGTTTGCATGTGGTCAGAGGAAAATGAGTTTTCTCTCTGGCCTTGAGATCCCATCACAATCACCCACAGGTGTGCGTGGGGAGATCTAATTTTCCCTTGCCAACAATTAATCTTTCTTAATAATGAATGTAGCTGTCTTTTCTCTTTGCTCCTCCAATTACCTCTAGTCATTAAAGTTGCATCTTAGCTTCAAGGAGGGAATCTTCTTCCCTGAGTAGCATTGGGTTTTTCAGTCATTTTCAGGGAAGTTGGTGGGATGGTTGGTGCTGGGAGGGGGATGCACTGCAGCATCAGTGCCTGGCCCAGCACACAGGGGAGGAGGGGGCAGCACTCACATGGGAGCTGGGCACTCAGCAGAGCTGCAATTTAGCAAATTTGAGAGAGGGGGAAAAAGCCCTCCAGGCTTGCAAACCCCATCCTGCTGCTCCATCCCCTCTGGAAATACCATTCTGCAGTTGCTGTAAATGTGTCTCTTCATTTCTGTACAAGGTCGTGGCTGCACAGCTCATTCCCTGACCTGTCCTCAAAGGGCTGTGCTGGAAGAGGTGAGGCAAAGCTGTCCTTGGAGCCCCTTCACATCCCCCCTGTGGCTGCTGAAGGACAGCAGGTGACAAATTGGTGTTGGGGCCATGATGTTTGGCACCAGCAGTGTTATTTTTGGTGGGTGGGTAATGAGCAGCTCTGTCACTGCAGCTCTGGGCTGTGTTGAAACCCAGGGGACAAAATACGATGCTTTACCAAACCAAACCACCCTGTGATGTCCTGACCAGCAGCACCCAGTGTCCTCCCAGGAGACTTTCTGAGAGAACACCAAACCACTGCCCTCGTGTCAGTTCAGTCCTCTTGGAAGAAAACATTTACATCAGGTTAATTTTATGGCATAAAACATTGTTAGCTGCTAAGTCCTGGCTTTGAAAAGCTTCTTCAAGGTTCATGTGCTGTAGCTGATTTGCAGGAACATAATCTAGACCTTGCAAAAAAGGGGAATTGATCCCGTTTCTCTGGCATATGGATTTCTATAAGCCAGGTATAGTTTCACAGTACAGGTGGGGAAGACCAGGAGCTGCAGTCATGGCCACGGGCCACAACCATTGGCAGCTGCAGTCTTTGAACTAGGATCAATATGGAGTTTTCACTGTTTCTCCATATTTTTGTGCAGCATTTCCTTCTTCCCTTAATTTTGAGAGATGGGTTCCTGTAACAAACTCCCTAATGGAGGAAGTGGAAAGGGGTATAAATAGCCCCTTGCAGAAATTTTTCTTGTCTCCTTGCTGGTCATCCTTCCCACCAAATCTTTATGGCTTTAGAGAGTACAGAAGTTTTTGAGTGAGGCAAGGGCAAATGTAGAAGGGTCATGAGGAAGGCAGTTCTTACTGGTTCAGCATGTTGTTTTCCATCTGATCTTATGGAAAAACTGAGTAATTGAGCTGCAAGTCTTGTTGTACCACCAGGTTATCACTGAACCATTGAATTTCAGAATGGTTTGGGTTGGAAGGGACCTTAAAAATCATCTCCTTCCAATCTACACATTCCAGTAGACCAGCTCTAAGGCCAGTCCAACCTGGCCTTGAACACATTCCTGTTCTGCTTTTGTGGGAAGGAGGACAGTCCATGCTTTACTCTAACCACATGTACTCCCTGCTTTTCCCTGGGGAGTTATCCTGCAGATCAGCATCAGAACAAGTCATCTGCCTTTGGAGTAGTCTGTGTCTTTTCTCATTGCTCTGAAAGCCGTTCACAGTCATTAGACAGCGAGACTGGCTGATGAATGGTGCTGTGCTTTGGATCAGGCATGAGGCAAATGGGAAAGAAAGATCTGCCCTACTTTGAACAGAAGAAATGCTTGAGTTGAGATTTTCAAAACAGCTCAACATTGAGCTTGTTCTGCTCCAGTGTTATGTTAGAATGTACACGTAGAACTGCATATTCCTCATTTAGGCTTTGTGGATCTTAAATGAGCTAAACCATAGCTAATTTTAGAAATATCACTGAAAAGCGCTTCTTCATCTCATTTGATGGCTAAGAATAGAAAGAGCTCAGAGCTCCAAACATGTTTAACTAAGCAAGGAACTAGCTCAGTGCTGCTCTTGATGGGAAAACCACATAACCCATGGACCTGCTGCAGGACAGCAATGCCAGTACCACACCAGTTTGTGCTGGGAAGGGGGATTACATTCCCAGTACCCCACTGTATGGGGTACTGTTGTAGAAAAAAACATCTACGCCTGTTAAGTACCGGGAATTAGGATTTTCATTCATTCTCAAATGCAGACCTGTGTGCCTCTTGGTTTTTATTTGCACGAGCAAACCTTTGTGGGAAAAGCAGATGTAAAGCAGCATCTCCATCAGTCTGTTTTCCTTTCCGCTTCATGGATTTCCTCCTCAGAGCAGGGATGCAAAAGACAGGATTTGTCCAGGGCTCCCAGTTCACTTGGAGAAGCCGGAATAAGTCCAGGACAGGTTGATCAGTCATTGTCTGTGTCTGTGCCTCCTTCACCAAAGCCAACTGGAGCTTTGTGCTCGTTCTGCCTGAGCAAAATCATTACCAAAGTGAAAGGCACCAGTGAATTGAGTCCAGGGATCCTAAATAACTTGTCAAAAGTCACACAGCAAATCATCTGTAGACATCCCAGTGAGACTGGTAAAAACTGGCTGGCATGCCCAGTTCCTAGCCCCTGGAGAGCTTTCTGACCTGCTCTGTTCCCAAATTCACCCTGTTTTGAAGTGCTGTTAGTTCTGTTTCTTTTTGTGGATTTGTCTGGGACAAATCCTAACATTCTACCACCAAGATTAAGTCAGTTTGGATTTAAAGGCAGCCATGGGCAAAACTGGGCATGTAGGAAGCAGCACGAGATGCTTGAGGCAAGGAGGCTACGTAGATGGCAGTGTGTGTGTCTGTGTGTATGTTCTTTATAGCTGTGCAGCTCTTCCAAACAGGTTCCCCTCTCTCTGCCCCAACACACAGGAGAACTTCCTGTTGCGTTCTCCAAAAAGGGCCTTTTCCAAGGTGTTGGGCTCCAACAGCCATGCTGTGTGTAACCAGGAGTAGCTACAAGAGAAGACATTTCATTGCTTATTTTTCCTGGATTTTTTTCATCTCCAGCATTACCTCAGCTCCCTCTGGTCCTTCTCCAGCACTGGAGCTTAGTCCAACAGGGATTTCAGCCCAAGGGCTCACTGGTGACCACGTCCTATTTTCAGAGGCATTACCCTCAGCATTTAATGGTGGCCTTGGCAGTGTTAGGTTAATGGTTAGACTTGATGATCTCTATAAAGTCTTTTCCAACCTAAATGATTCTGTGATCCTGTGCCTGTCCTT
Organism: Rhabdornis inornatus; assembly: GCA_013397075.1. Lineage (NCBI taxonomy): Eukaryota > Metazoa > Chordata > Aves > Passeriformes > Rhabdornithidae > Rhabdornis > Rhabdornis inornatus. The sequence continues at coordinate 137,841 of VWZS01001548.1, read as the reverse complement.
GCATGACAGCCCTGATTAATAAAACCTAAACATGACTTTCACAGTGAATATCAAAGATTCACTGTGAAAGTCCAGATTTAGATCCTGTAGTCCAGGACAGAGAACAAGAGTTTTCATTGGGTAACATACTTGGAGCATTTGTCCTAGAATAAAAGATACTGGAAATGAATGGAAAAAAAAGTTCTGATCTTTGAAAACTTTATGCTGGTTTGATCTGTTTTCCACTTATCCAAGAAATCATCTTCAGCTGTTTTCCCTGCTTTATTTATGTATTTTTTGCAGGACGCTGCAGTGTTTGTTTAGTAATTTGCTTAGTGTTTGTGTAGTGTTTTTAGTTATTCCCAGCCCTTCTGGCAACAGCAGGACTGCAGAGGGCACTGGCCCTCCTTGCTGGTGGATCCTGATGACTTCTGAGTCTTCTCATCGTTGTGTCTTGCAGTCCAACAAAGTTCCCGTTGTGCAGCCGTCACACGGAGTGCACCCTCTCACCCCGCTCATCCCGTACAGCAACGACCATTTCAGCCACAGCTCCCACTCGCCCCACTTGCCCGCTGACATCAACCAGAAACAAGGTAATGGCAGCACTGGGACCTGTGTGCTGGGAGGGGCAACAGAGCTGGAGACCACTGAGGCTGGCACCTGCCTGATACCAAATCAATAAGAAAAATCAGGACCTTTGGTCACCTGGGACATTGCTTAGCAGTAGGAGGTTATTTAGCTTATTTGCAATGCTTTGTGATCTGGCCATGAGCATTTTGATACCAAAAGTGCCAGCCCTGCTGATGGAGTGTGCTCAGTTCTCTGTACAAGCTGTCCTGTACCTTGAGACCAGACCAGAGCCTGCACGATAATGCACAAGAGTCAACCAGAAAATGGAAAGTAATCTTTCCTTTGACTCATACCTAAACTCTTGTCAGGTTGTCATTTTGAGAAAATAAATGCTTGAAACAGGAAATATTTTGGCTAAACAGGATCAGTGTCTGATAGTTGACTGGATTGACATGTGTGTTCCCATAGCCACATGTTGTGTGGTTGTGACCCGGTTTGGCTTTTTTTGTTCCTGTGTGAGTCCAGCCTATGTCAATTGGCTCATGAGGCTATGGAGGAAAGTACAGTATATTGAGGTTAAACCCTCTAAATTAAACTGTAAATACAAGTATGTGTTGAGAAATTTACCCTAGTCTATCATTCCATCATTCTTCATGGGTTCCTGACAAACTGAGTGTAAAATCAAGCTTTTCTCAACCTTACATTAGTGCAGAACATCTGTTCAGATTACTCAGGCTTTTACACAAACCTGGGCTTGAGTTCATGGGAAAGCAAGCAAACTGACAGTTTTGTGTCAAACTGCATTCAGGAAGGAGGTCAGTGTCCATAAGAGTGCAGAAACCAGTGCCAAAACAGAGGCACAAAACCAACTGTTGAGATTTGGGCAAAGGCCTCCACCGAGGAGTGATCCAAACTGTCCTAGAGGCATCAGCTAATTAACACCATTGATAAAACAATGGGTTATTGAGGATGCTTTTGGCTGGAGGACCCACTGAATAATCCCCAGTCTGAACCTGGAGGCCACACCCTCGACTCATCAGGGATGCTGATGGTAGAATTTAGGTCTGGTCACATTCTGGACTCATTAGGGATGCTGATGGGTAGGATTTAGCTCTGGTGTAAGAGATACCCAGGCACATCCTGGTTGTCTTCCAGGCAGCACACTGCTTGTCAGCCATCAGAGCATAATAAACTCAGCATAAAATTAGGAAGAGATAACAAAATAAACCTACTAAAAGCTTAGGTAATGTCTGAGTTTGAGTCTGAAAGAAAGTGTGCAGGAAGGCAACCCAACATACCTTCCCCCACACTGCCTTTGCTGTACCTGCAGAGCTCTGCCCCTCCAGGAGTTGCTTGCCATGAGCTGCCTCCTGGGACTTGCTGTCAGCGTGGGGAACCTTAAGTGATACAAGAGCAGCTCACCCAAGGGCAGAGCTGGTTATATCGCTCTGTAGATACTACAACTGGCACTGAAGCAGTCCCTGAGCATTCACCTCTGAGTCATTCTAGGACACTGTCCTTGTGCTACCCACCTGCACCCTCAGTGCAGGCACTGTCCAGTCTCCCCTTCCCGTTTAGCCTGTCCTTCTACAGATACAGGGAGTCTGTCTGTCCCAGAGATCCCCCATGTGCTATTCAAGGAAAGGTTCGGCCAGTCATCCTCAGCTGGGTCTTGCATTTGTGGTGCAGCTGTGATCATATGTGCCCCATCTCTACAATGCTGGGGCAAGGGTTTTCTTCTGTGTGCATCCTGGATGTGCCCCATTTCTGTTTTCATCACTGAAATAGCTCCCATTATCGCCCAGTATAAGCACTTGATAGTCATTCTCATACTTATTCTCCCAGCATCTCTTTAAAGTTTCTCGCAGTAGCCCAAGGACACACAGACGAGGAAATACAAGCAGGAATTCTGAGTCAGTGGCTGGTTCCCCAACCACTGGGCCAGCAAGAATAACTTGTGCTCTGACTTATGCAACGTGTATTGCTGGGGGTGCAAATCTGAGGATGTTCCATCAGCTGCCTTGTGCAGGCCTGGTTTTGTTTGACCCTCCATGGGCCACTGAGTCCCACTTGAAGCAAATCTCGTACTAGGTTATATATATTCCTGTCAGGTGAGTTATGTATTTATTTTAGCTGACTCCTAATAAAATGCTTAGAATTGGTTGGTGTCATTCCTAATTAATAAGATATCATCCATACATCTAGGAGAAAAATCCAGTTGGATCTGCTTGCAACTCCTCACCAGTTTAGTCCATGTATTTATCATCCAGGACAGCCACTCGACAATCCCTGTTCCCAATTTTGTCTGAGGCTCAATAGCAGCCATCACTACACCATGCTATGCCAGAGCTCAGCACCAACACCCCTCCAGTTTCCCAGTCCAGGGGTCAGCTGGTGGCTGTTTTTGCCAGCAGCACCATGGTTGTCTGAGTCCCACCCGCAGCCCCAGGCACCACAGGATGTTTTCCAGCCCAGATAGGAATGAAGCAATGCTGCAGCTGTGTCCTCTGGCCATGCTGCCCATGCCAGCAACTTTGAAGATCACATAGGGATTCCCCGTGCAAAGGGTGAATTCCCAGCTGGCACCATACCCATCTCTGCAGTTCCTTGGCACCCACAGAGACACAGAATAATTGTTTTGAATCATATTGCTTAAAATGAAGTTGGAAGTGATGCCTGCTGGAGCATTCCCACTGCCTGCTCATGGGGGGTCCTGCAGATGACTGATGGAGAGGGAGCATAGGAATGGCTTTGACCATCTACTGAATACCTGAGTGGGCTCTCTGGGAAAGGCAGAGGGATGTCTGGAGTCAGCCAAATCCTTAACAAAGCACAGTGCTGCTTGGCCTCAGGCTGACACGGAGCAGCTATGATACTTGTGCAGGAGCAAGATGCCTGCCTCCTCCATTCCCCCTTACGTTTGTGGTTTTGCAGCAATGTGGATGACCCACCATATCCCCACAGAGAGAACCACAGGAAACACCATCCTGCCACTTGCAGATAGCTATTTTATGTAGCTGTCCACAAGTGACCATAGATGAAGCAGCAAGGGGATTGGGAATGATCCGGATCAGCCAGGGAGTGCTGTGCCAGGTTCAACTCCTCTCCTTCTCTCTTCTTCCAGGAGTGCACCGTCCTTCCCAGACCTCAGACATCCCTGGTTTCTACCCCCTGCCCCCCAGTGGAGTTGGCCAGATCACACCGTCGATGGGATGGTGAGTGAGGAGGGCTCAGCCCTGCACAACTCCAGCCCCGCTGGATGCATGGGATGGGATGGGTCACTGAGCCAACCACTGCTGCTGCTCTCCATGACCTCCACGGTGCTTTCCCCCAGCTTCACCCCTCCTGTGTGCTGTGTGAAGAGGGAGGAGAATTTAGCCTTGTCTTGGAGGTGGGAGCAGACCCGTAGAGAGGCTGAAGGCTTCGTCCTGGCTGTGGCACCCTTGGAGAGGGATTACAACCTGCCCAGTTCAAAACTGCCTCCTGCTTTACATCTGTCTGTATGGATTAGGAAACCCAGAGAGAGCTTCCTACCCACCCCTCCTAAACATAGCAAAAGTCTCTTTTTTGAGTAGGTGGTAATTTTCTTCCTCACTGGACTTTTCAGCACAAACAGTGCTTTCCCTGAGCATGCTACCAGTGTGGAGTCATCCTGTGGGATGCTCCATCTGCCAGACCATTGTGTTTCTTGGGATCCAACACACAGGGAAAAAACACATCATGGCAGAGACCTGCCAGGAAGCAACCGCGGTACCCACTGCCTGGCCACAGCTCAGCCAGTTGGTAACCACTGTCCCAGCAGGCATGGGAAAGGAGAGACCATGAGCAGGAGCACTCCCAAAATGTATCCCCTGCATGGGCCAGCCCTGCAGAGCATCCTGCAAAGCACAGCCTGTTGGTAAACCTGCCCCAGGGACACAAGTTAAAAATACAGCAGTATGTTCTCTGTGGTCATTGCCACTGGCTTTTGTCCCCATGACCGTGAGCACACTGAGAGAGCGGGTCTGGCAAGTGCTGCCATGTGGGCATCATCACTCCTCAGATTAATATTTAATCCCTGGTGATGAGGTAGAGTCATTGCAGAGGCTGACAGGGAGACTGATGGCTGCAGGTAACAATTCAGGGTTGCTGGGATGAGGAGAAATTGCAGGGCAGGTGATCACAGGGACGGTAGCCAGATTCCCCCAGTGCCAGTGGATAAAACCCTGGAAAAGCCCAGTGGAGAGCTTCAGGTATAAGAACCTATTGCAGAGTGGGAAAGGGGAAGTTTCTTAAAGCACAGAGTAAAATGTTAGCTTTTGCTTTGTTTTGTTTATGAATTTCATTTTCCAGATATTTAACAATACGGAAACAGAGGATGAGGCCTTTGCTACAGAGTCTGGCTTCAAAGAGATTACATTTTGCCTTCTGTGCTAAATCTGCTCTTGGGTGATGATTTAACTCCTGATATGATGTAATTCATCCTCAAGAAAAACAAGGACTGGAGTGACTGTGCTGTAACATGAAAGAAATAGTTGGAGCAGGGAGAAAGGAGCCTGTTCGTCAAATGGAAGGTCCATTCCTGGGTTAGGCTGATGCTGTTCAGAGAGCCCTGGGCTCATGAAGGGAGAGCAGTCTGGTTTTTTATGGAGATTTTGTGGGGCAGTTGGTGGTAGAGAGAGCTTTCATGGCTGAGAGCTGCTCCAGCATCCCTGGGCTTTGGCATCCTCCTGCAGCCTCATCAGATGCCTTCATTAATGGCTAATAGAGCAGATATGGTAAAGCAACAAATGGCCTGACATGCAGAGAGCAGCACCTTGAGGCACATTTGTTTAATAGAGGTTTTGGTCATTCTTTTCCTTGCCCAAAATGTATGAAAAGAGCACCAAACCCACTTGTGGAGTGTCCGGTCCTCATCTGAGGCTCAGCACACTGCTGTGGGTGGGTGCAGAAGCACTGAAGCCTGGCAGGTTCATGGCAGCATCCCTCCATTCCAGCAGCCGGCAGCAGGGGCTGTGTGCCAGAGATGGGTGTGCTGGGGATGGTCATGCCAGGGATGCATCCCAGAGAAGCTGTGGCTGCCCGATCCCTGGAGGTGTTCAAGGCCAGGTTGGATGGGATCTTGAGCAACCTGGTCTAGGGGAAGATGTTCCTGCCCATGGCAGGGGATTGGAACTGGATGATCTTTAAGGTTCCTCCCTACTCAAACCATTACAGGACTCCATGGTTGTGCTGGTGCCACCAAGTCAGCTGCCAGACCAGGGCAGCTACACATGGGAAACAACTTTTCCTCCACAAAAGGATGGGATCCACTTTTCCTGCTCCTGGCAGGCAGGAGCTGGGCAGAAACTGATTTTGTTCTCACCAAGCGCTTCAGGAGGAGGAGCTGTAATCACTCTCTCTGTAATTAAGCTGGGATGACAGTCAGATAAAAGCTTCCAAGAGTCCAGTCAAGTGAGTTTTGCTTATGGGAGCCTGGCAGTTAACATTAGCCAGGAACCTGCAAATCGTGTCACTCAACTGTGCCCAGGGCCAAGCACGGTGGTGCCATGGCAGCCTCTCGTCCACCATCCCACAACCTTTTTTCTGAGCCACCCTCCCATCACCAGGTGATCCTCTGGAAACAGGCTGAGAGAGCTGGTGTTGTTCAGCCTGGAGAAGTTTCCTGGGAGACCTCAGAGCCCCTTCCTGTACCTAAAAGGAGCTTATAAAAAAGAAGGAGAGGGACTTTTTATATGGGCAGATAGTGATAGGACAAGGGGGAACAGTTTTGAACTAAAAGAGTAGGGTTAGGTCAGATGTTAGGAAGAAGTTCCTTATACAGAGGGTGGTGAGGCCCTGTCACAGGTTGCCCCATCCCTGGAGGTGTTCATGGTCAGGTTGGACAGGGCTTGGAGCAGCTGGATGTAGTGAAAGGTGTCCCTGCCCATGGCTCCATAGGAGCTTGGAATGAGATCAACTTTAAGGTCCCTTCCAACCCAAACCAGTAATTCCGTGATATGGGCTCTAATCATGCACTCCCAACCATCAGGGACTGATTTTGCAGTTGCTTTAATTTGCATGTCAGAGGGCCTTGGGATGAAGCTGCAAGTGCCCCATTCCATTCCTATCCCAATATCCCAGCCTCTGGAGTAACACAGGTCACTTCTGGATTAGCTCTGAGTGTTTTCTCGGCCCTGGGGCAGCCACCTCCAACTTCAAAGTTGTTTCCTGGTGTGCAGCAGTGCTTGGCTGTTGGTGTGTTTATACCCACCAGCATCTGAGGGGTCAGAGAGGGCTTCTGCCTGCCAGGATGTAAACAGCCCCAGCTGCCTTTCCTGCAGACAGATCCCACCGATTTCAGTCAAGCCAGTACACAGCAGCAGGAGCGGGAGCCTCCTTCCTGCCTAGAGCAGCTCGGGGGTCTGACTGCTGCCACACTGTCATTATTCCTCTTCAGGGCAGAAACTTGTCTTTAGCCCCAAAAAATCCAAGGCACCTAGGAGCTTGGGTCCTTCACAGTGCACCACACTTAATGATAATGGACTTTTTGTGGATTTTTTCATCATTAGAACTGAAAATAGCTGGTCCTGGGTTTAGGTACAGCTCTGTGCAGCCTGGTCAGAGGAACGTGAGTACCAGCACAGTTGTAAGCACCCCATGGTGCCCCATCCCTGAAAGTGTTCAAGGCCAGGTTGGGATGGGGCTTGGAACAGCCTGGTCTAGTGGAAGATGTCCCTGCTCGTGTTAGGGTGGGTTGGAATGAGATGAGCTTTAAGGTCCCTTCCAACCTAAACCATTCTGTGATTTTAACGTCCTTTCCAAGCTAAACCGTTCTGTAATTCTATGATCTCAGTTTCCAGACACAGTTTTAGGCTGGAAGCATCTTTTGGCAGGTTTTCAGAACAAGCCAAGGTATTTTTGAGCTATTTCCATATGAAAATGTGGGGGTTCCCTTGCTGGGAACAACAAGGAACTTCCTGCATAGTTATTTTACTATCTCAAAAATAATTTCCAGCCCCAGGTCTGATACATGCCTGGTCCCCAATATGAAACAACTTTCAAAAAGAATGGAGGACTGAGCTTTTGGCTTCCTTAAAACTGATGGGTGTCCTTAAAAGGATGTGCTGGGGAAATCAGAGCCTTCCTAAAGCACAAAGGCAGGGTAGGTACCTTCTCTCAACTTCAGGAGTCTCCTGTGCTTGGGGCATCACAGCGTCACAGAGTAGGTAAATTTGGAAGTGACCAATGGGTCATCTGGACCAACCTCCCTTCTCAAGCAGAGCTGTTCCAGAGCACATGGCACAGGATTGCGTCCAGACAATCCTGGGATATCCAGTAGGGGAGGCTCCACACCCTCTCTGGGCAATTCCTATTCCAGTGCTTGATCAGTGCATAGTAAGGAAGTTTTCCTCATATTTATCGTCCTGGTGCAGCTCCTTATGCACCACACAGAGAATCTGAGCAGGCTTTATTTTTTTTCGGTCACACTGTGCTCTTTTGAGCAACTTCTTCTCTGCAACAGCAACATCTGATTTTTCAGCACGCCTCTGCACTTTGCATTGTTACTGGGTAAACTCAAAGCTGCAGTGTGTTAGTCTGTACCAGGGGCAGAAGGGGATCAGAATTAGATCCAAATTTTATAGGAAGGTTCTCTCAAAATAACATCCAAAGCCCACGCTGCCCCTCAAGCCTAAGGGATACTGAGTGTCCATCCAGCCAGGTGCATAAGTGCTCTGAGTCCCGTTAACAAAGGGTAGCTTTAGGAAATACCACGTAGCTGTGGATACTTTATAGACTCTTTCTTCCTGATCCCAGGCAGAGCCAGTCTGTCTATCCGCTCCCGTCATGTGGATTTAGACAGCCGTATTCGTCAGCGCTTTCTGCTGGGGCTTCTTTCTCCAGGTGAGTATGAGCTGTGTGAGACAGGGCAGCTCGGCTGGTCATGCAGCTTGCAGTTTGTGCAGCAGGAGCTTGCAGCAGACCACAGCCATGCAGGGACAGCCACGCACCCTCCCCAGGGCAGCCATGGGAAGAGAAGGCACTTTTAAGCAGTCCAAAGGGTGCTCAGGGGAGTATTGAGGATGAAGGCTGCATAACGGTTGGGTTTTATTCAGCATAACTGTAAAGAGAGTCAAAAACTCCAGCCTCCAGCTCAGCAATTGGGAAAATGGGGTGGAATCCATTGCTCAGGATTTTGCTCCTGTGTCACTAACCCTAATCCTGAATATGTCCCTTCTGCCACCACCGCTTTGCTCTGCAGAGATGAATCTGGTTTACTTGGTCTCAGCTTTAAAAACAGGACAGGAGAGGACAGTGATTTGCTGCCCTCCCATCAGCACAAGTCAGTTCTGTGAGATATAAACACAGTTTCTGCCTTCAGGTGAGCAAAATGCATCCCCTGTTGATGGGAATCACAGAGCCCAGCTCTTCCAGGCATGCTGCTGGGCAAAGCCCTCGTGGCTCTATAGGGATGCCAGGGCCACACCAGCTTTTGCTTCTGCTTCATGTTGTCTTGTAGGGCTGTTAGTGGAGATTTCCCACAGGAAAACCATGCAAACCCTTACTCATGCAAGCCCTTAGCCATGCAGAAACCTGGATCCATGCAACCCTCGATCCATACAACACTTGATCCATGGAGCCCCTTAGCCTTGCATAAGAGGGAAGGGAGTGCTGCCAGCCCTCCTTTCTCGCAAGGTATCACCCATGCACAGTCTCAAAAGTGAAGGAAAGAGGAGCTAACGGTTCCCCGTGGAGCCCCAGCAGCCTCCCTGAGTTCCTGCCTGCAGGATTTTGGGGCGGATTTTGCAGCACTGCTGCAGCTGAGAAAGTACACCTGGTCAGATAAGGATCAGACTGCTGGTGGATTAAATTAAACAGCTTTTCTTTTTGTGCCAGCATATCTAATGAACAGTTCATCTCCCATGGGCAATTCTGCCATCTCAAGCTGCAGTCATAAAGTGGCAAGCTTGGCAAAGCTGACTTTGCTGGCTTTATCCTCCAAAACTCGAGAGAGAGCTAATGAAGCCTAAGAGCTAATGAGACCTCTCATGATCTCAGCCCATGTTGTGGAGAGCATTGCTTAGGCAAGGTGTACCTCCTAGAGTTGCAGTAGAGTTCATGTTCAGACTTAGTCTATTTCTGTTAAAAGAAAGGTGCAGGGTGGTCCTAATCTCTCCCATCCAAACCCCAGGTTGAGCTTGTTGTTCTGCTCTGCAGTGCTAATGAGATACTGCAACAGCAGAGATTTGAGTAGCTAAAACTGCTGGGTGAAAGCAGTTTTGATCTCGGCCAGGCTGGCTCCTGCTGCAGGTGGGTTCCCTCGCTGTGGCACTGGATCCTTTCCATCCACATGCCCATGACTTGACCAGCCATGGCACAACAGTGACCTGGCTGGGTACTGCCTGCCCCCCGCCAGCCTGGCAGCGCCTGCGTGCTTTCTGTGTCCTTGCTTTCCATCTGCTTCCACCACATCAGAGTGCACTCCGAGGGACACCACCCTGGCTGCCTGGCATCTGCAGTGTCCCTGGCCCAGCGCAGCCCTCCCGGCATGGCTCACCCACTCTCTATTGCAGGTTCACTCACCCACTGATGCTGGGCTCTGGCATGCACACCACGGGCATCCCACACCCTGCCATTGTGCCCCACTCTGGCAAGCAAGAGATGGAGCACTACGACCGAAACATGTGAGTGAGAAGTGCTGGCTCAGCAGCATCAGCACCTCAACACCCATTTCGTTAATCATTCTCAGTGCTCAAATGGGGGAAGGATGGATAAACACTGAGCTGTGTATCTGAGGAGCAAATCTCACCCCCCCCCCACCTGCTCATGCTGTTGGGTTATTTTGAAGCCGAGTATTCTGGTGGCTCTGATGCTGACAGCCCCTCCTTTTGTTCCACCAAGGAAACCTCAACCAGAACCAAAGAGAGAGAAGGAAGCCAAGAAGCCCACTATTAAGAAGCCCCTGAATGCTTTCATGTTGTATATGAAAGAAATGCGGGCGAAAGTCATCGCCGAATGCACCCTGAAAGAGAGTGCTGCCATCAACCAGATTTTGGGAAGAAGGGTAAGAGCTCATGGGGCCCAGTGTCATCACCTAGTGCCACATCCCTAACTCTTGCAGCTGCTCTTAAGTACATAATAAGCATCTGCTTCAAATCTGGGTGCTCTTATCCCGTGAACACAGGGGGCCACATGTGCCCTGGGGTGGGGTGGCCATGGTGGGCTGGGAGGGGACTGCAGAGCTATGCTTCACTGCTGTTTGTCCTTGCAGTGGCATGCACTGTCCCGAGAGGAACAAGCCAAGTACTACGAACTGGCTCGCAAGGAACGGCAGCTCCACATGCAGCTCTACCCTGGCTGGTCTGCCAGAGACAACTATGTGAGTGCCAACCGTGCTCGGACCCCCACCCTATGGCATGGCCCAAAATGGCCTGAGGGTCTGGCTCGTGTTTACTAAACACCTGGTCCTGGCAATGCCATTCCTGGCAGCACAAGAGCTGTAGAAATTCACATTTCAGGAGTATTTTGAATGCCCTCTTGGCTTATTGCCTGTCTAAAAGATGAATGATACAGCCCCCAGCAATCACAAGCATTTATTTGCATATTGTCCAAGCAAATGCAAATAGAAAGGAAGAGAAGCTTTTAAGTGCTGTGGATCTATCTTTGGAAATATAATTTTATGGAAGCAAACTGCTCTGTGCATCTTGGACAGCAGCTGAGGTATCTGTGACGGTGGTGAGGCCCTGGCACAGGTTGCCCAGAGAAGCTGTGGATGCCCCATCCCTGAAAGTGTTCAAGGCCAGGTTGGACAGGGCTTGGAGCAACCAGGACTAGTGGAAATTGTCCCTGCTGATGTCAGGTGGTTGGAACAGGATGTGTTTGAGGTTCCTTTCAGCCCAAATAATTGTATGATTCTGTGATTCTAAATAGTGGCTCTTTTTGTAGGGGGGTCTTTTCTTGCAACTTTCACGACTCTTTTGATATTACGTATCTAACAAGCTCATTAGTGAACTGAAGCAAAGCACACATAAGTCTCCAGATGTTCAGCCACGCATCTCCATCAGTTCCCTCACAGCCACTTTCTTACCCCTGGGAATTGCACAGTGAGTGCCATCCTTCCCACACTGACTCCAGCCCTCCTTCCAGAATGACAAAACTCCTTCAAGGGCAAGAAAACACCTGTAAACAGACCCAAACCACCCCAAACTCAAAACAGAGGGCAGAGATGATGCAGAAAAAGCAGAGGTGATGGGAAGCCCCTGGCCCACATGTTGATGGGCACACATCTGGAGGGCATCAACATTGCTGAGAGCATGGCACCACCTTCCTCCAAGACCACATCCTCCATGGAAATCACAGTCCTGTATCATTTTCATCTGGTTCCTTGGGGAACCAAGGGCTGGTTCCTTTCTCCAGAAGATAGATGGTGGGCTCCAAAAGTGCATATTGGGCCTCCCAGCACTGTAAACCAGCTGGTTTCAGTGTTGCGGTTCTTGGAAGAAATGCTTTTCTCTCCAAATTTGAGCAGGGATGAGGAGGAGGAATGTAGGTCACTTGTACAGCACATGATGCAGATATCAGGCAGGAAATACAGTTGCTCCCCTACTGTAGAAAAAGCTTACCACAGCTCTGAGCTTTCCACCTTCACTCAAACCACAAGAAGTCATATAAGAAGTCAAGGTCAAAGGCAGCCTTGGGAGCTGCCTGTGCCGCACAGCCAGATTAGCTCCCATGCTGCTGTGCCCTCATTAATCAGCTCATTAAGGGACGAGGGGAGGTGCTGCATCTTGTGAATCAGAGAGGCACTCTGGGGATAAAATAGGACTTTTTTATTAGTGAAAGAAGAATGAGGGATGGGTCCAGAATTGCAAAAGCACTGAAATAGATTAGTATTACTTAAAAATACATTTCTGGGGATTTCCTAAAACTTTCTTTCCCATTTGGAATCAAGGAATATCAAGAACCAGTTTCAGTTTGGGTATAAGGCACCACATTAATACACATTTTGGAAATAGGGAAGGTTCTAAAATGGACCAAGTGCTTTTTAGAAACAAAAGGAGGAGGACTATGACCGGAGCATCAGCTATTGATCATACAGTCTCCATTGCATGCAGCAAATCTTGTTTAATTCTATTAATCTCATTAAACCTATTAGTTAAATTATCAATTCATTAATTAAAGCAATAATGGGTGGGATCCCCAGGTGAGATGCATCAGAGTGGGCTGAGGAGTTGTGGCGAGAGGTGGCAGAAGTGCTGAGCAGTGCAGGCACAGGCACTGACTTTATTACAGCTGGTTTACATCCACTAACATTTTACCTCACACTTTCTGACACAGCCTGCAGCATAAATCCGGGTCTTAGCTGCATTTGCAGCATAGTCCTGAACTCATAAATGAGAGCATGGAGCAGTGTGTTGGGAAGAACTTGGAGCAGATATGGGAGTAGGAGTGGGGACATGGCTGCCATGGCCTCTTGAGTTTATTGCAGTTTGTAAATGCACACAGATCTCGTGCAAAGCGCTGAGCCAAAATGCCTGTAGTGCTTGATCCAGGGGTATTGGAAATGAAGGTTAATCCCCAAGAAAAGGCACAAGCCCAGAATGAATTTGTGCTGCGCAGAAGCCTTAGCATGTGTGCAGAAACACAATTGGATTTCACTTCGAGAGTTCCACCTGGGTTTCTTCTTAGGAGCATTGGAATAGGATGAGGGGAAGGGGGACACCCTCATAGATGAACCTGAGTAGTCCCTTTGCAGCCCTTTCCAGTTCATCTCCTCCTGGAAAGGGCTGAGCCAGCAGCACTGTGGCTCTTACTGGATCTTACCTGAGAGGCAGCAGCCATCCCCAGCATCCAGTCCAGCCTCAAAAACCCTGCACAGCACCCTCGGTTTTCTAGAGCACAGGTAACAGCTTTTCCTTTGATTTCCTAGGGGAAAAAGAAGAGACGAACACGGGAAAAGCAGCAAGATTCCAACTCAGGTAAGTGCGTGCAGCCCAGCAGCCGTTCCTGCTTTCCTACTCAGATGGGAGAATCTAAAGCAGTTGTTGGGTTTTACCGTGTTTTCTTTTGTTCTCCTGATCTTAACTAGAAAAATACACACTCATTATTTTTTTAAGCCATGGTAAATTAATATTTCTGTGACTTTTTAAAAGACGTGTTTGATTTAGAACATGGGTAGTGTATGAAAACTGAAAAGATTGGATTTTGGCAAATGTATAATAACTTCATATAAACTATCACTAAACTTCATCTATTGAAAGCATCCAAGGTGAATGTCCCCATAAGACCTACAGTTGTTATTAACTAAAGAAAACTCCTCTCAAATGCATCCATATTGTGTGTGGGATGAAATGTAAGTGGCAGGACTGAAGATCATTCATGGTACTGCTCCAAGTTTGGTTGTCATTTCAAAGTAATGTAGAGTTGAAGCAAAGTCATACTACACCCCACCTCCCTGTACCACCCTGCCAATTAAAAAAGATTTCAACAGATTTCAGCTGGTCACAGACACATTCCCATCATCCAAGGGTATTCATATGCTGGTTTCAGAAGTATTTCTGCCATATGAGGAATAAATATTATCTGTACCAATAAATTCTCATTAAAAGGGGACTCATTATCAAGAGATGTGTCCCAGTAATACCTTCAGTTTAATTAACACTGTTGATCTCATTCAGTACTGAGTCTGATAAGAGGAATACAGGCTTTTAAGCCTTTATGTAGAGTGCATTGTATATTTTTATATATCCATATATATGTCTTGTCTATGTCATACAAAAGTGATAATTTTGCCTGTTACAGATTGAAAAACAGCTACTGGTTGTACACAACAAGACATTGATGGTGGTTGAAAGAGAGAGGCTGAATCCAGCACACAAATGTGCTGTGCACTGTTCCAATCTCATTTACAACACCAGAGAAAAACATGATGTGCCTGAAAGCAAACAGGGCTTCACCCTAATGAGTCCCTTAATTATACAGTAAAAGAGCAGTGATTTAGGAAAGGCTATGGAGAACAGCTTTTCCTTTAAAACTGGAAGGGGTATGATGGGGGGCAGAGTGGAATACCTAGGCCTAGGTCTCCTTGGTGCTAACTTTGCTTTCAGCCTGCTTCTGCAATATTTCCTCCTCTTTTCTCCGTGCGCAGTCCAAGCTCACTGACAGCCCGCGTAGGTGCTGCTGGAAAGGCAGGGAGCCGGTAAGGATACAGATACACAAGTAAGGCATCGCCTCCGGGATTTGGCAGTTTTTTCCAGACTTAAGAATTTTGAAGAGCTGTGAATTTCCCTGTAATTGCCCATGTTTCTCAAAGCAGTTTTCCAAACCACCTCCAGCTGCCAGTAGTGATCACTGATATTTGCCTAACGATCACTTTTTTCCAGGTGGTGCCATTCTATAGCAGAAGATAATGGGATTGTAGTCTGTTAGTCGTGTGTTAAAGTGGCTAAAATGATGTTGCCTCTTTTCTTCCTCGTGCTCCTCCTCCTCTTTGTGCCTCTGCCTTGCCCATTCTCCGCCGCGCATGCTTCTGTGTTCAGATCCTGCCTCTCCTAAGAAATGCAGAGCTCGCTTTGGCCTCAACCAACAAACGGACTGGTGCGGCCCGTGCAGGTGTGTATCGGCATCTCCTCAGCTGCTGGGTGTTCCTGGGACAGTGGGTTCAGCTCCAGGTGTCCTTCTGCAGCCATCCAGCACCAGTGGGGGCTGCTCTGTCCAGGCAGGGATGGGGTGTGCTCTGGGCATCCTCAGGAGTTTTCTGAGCTGCAACAGACAGGCTGTACTCTGGATTTTTTATCCCTTCTCAAGAAGTGTTGGTTTAGTGCTGTACATATTCCTCAGCTGATGGACTTTCCTGGTCTTAAAAGCTTATTTCCAGGATAGAGATGTTTGTGACCCTGACATGAAGCTTTTTTTACTCCATTAGTGTTTTCCAATCACATTAGTGGTACTTTAGGGCTTGCAGTGAGGATTTGATGGGGCTTTTTTTTCCTATTTATACTGGGCTAACCATGTATTTCAAGATCCAGCTCTTCCTGAGCCTTAAATTTTGCAGTACCCACCATGGGTGGGGTGGGACAGCCTCAAGCAGCAAAACAGAGCAGTGCTGTGTTCCTCAGGCTCTCAGAGATGGATTTGGCCAGGCAATAGTAAAGTTTGCATCAACCAAGTGCTGCTTGGCTCAGAGGGGCTGCAAAGGCAGCCAGGCAGAGAAAGCTCCTGAGAGCTTCTGGATCTGGGTGCTGGAGCACAGAGACACTCCAGCTTGAACAGAGGTCTGCAATTTGCAGTTTTATACCAATGCATTGAGGAAAAAGGTGGAAGTCAAGTACTGCTTGATGTGTTCACTTCAGCTTGAAGTGACTAAAACCATTTCATCGACCCAAATCTGGCCCAGACCTTGCTGCACCCCAAGCTCCAGTCCCTGTGTCTGAGCCCCATGCGAGCTCCCCTCAAGCACCTCAGCATGCCACAACAGCAGAGCTCCCTATTTGCCTTTTATTCCCTGGGTAGTGTCATCAAGCACCATTTTTTATTTGATTAAGAATCCAGACAGAACCCCCTTAGTGTCTTGTTAATACTTGAATGTCCAGAGGGGGCTGCTGAAGCGCCCTGTGTCCCCTGCAGCTGTGCCACTAGGCTGAATGCCCCGTTTTCTTCCATGGACACTTCTTTCACCTTCCCTCTGCCTCCATTCCAGCTCCGAACTCAGCTTCTCCTCTGCATGGCTTCCCAATTAACACAGGCTGCTGGAGTGCCTGGACACCTTGGCATGCTCTTCTTGTGTACCCTGTGTAACCAAGCCCTGGTCAGCCAGAGCTGCTGTGCAATTCCCATACTAACATGCTGGTGCCGCTCAGGGGCTCCTGTCCAACATGCTCTGCTCACCCATGAAGAACAACTTCCCAGGAGGATTTCCACTCCACAGGAGAGGTTAACTGGTGAAGACTGGGTATTCCTACTCTAGAGCTTTCACACTCCTCCCCCATACCCTGGACAAACACTCCTGGGTGCTGTAGTTTCCAAAGGGAGAAGGGTAAGTTCCCTTAGAGAGGATAAACCCCTTTAGATGTGTAACAGCCACCTCAGCATAACCCATGGACTAGGTCATTATCAGCAGTCTGTAGTATCACATCTGCTTTTTTCCCCCTGTTACTTTAAATCAAATGAATCAATGGGCACATTCCTGTAATCTTAAACAGGTCATTGAAACTCTATCCTGCAGCTATTCCCAAGATGTTTGTGGGAAACACAGCTCCTCCTCGGGCTTGTCTCTGGGCAGTTACTACCCATGGAAAATACCCTCGAGTTAAACACTCAGTTCAGCTGAGCTGTCGTGTTTCCTATCGCATTAATTGGGTCAGCATGGCTGATGATGGCACTGACAGCAGTAATAGCACTGCTCATGTTCACATTCAGTGAAAGTCATGTTTAATACTGGACTAGTTAATAGACATTCTCATACTGTCTGGTTTTTCGTTAGGAAGATCAAAGAAAGGCATGTGCCCGCATTAGCGAGTTCTCCATTTGATTTGTTTTCCTCAAATGAGACAGCCAAGGCAGGGAGCCAGGTGGGAGATGTTCTTTTACCTGTTTTAGCTGTAAAGGTTCCAGCAGAGGAATTGTCCCTTTGATACTGTTAAGGTGACATCTTGAGAGCTCTTTGTTTGAGGATCTATACTGAGGTGGTCAAGCACCCAAGGCAGGTGACATGAGGTATCTGTCACATGGGGAGAAGGAAAACCAGCTCAACAAAGAGTGAACACAAGATAGTATGATGGACTGACTCTGGGCAAGCAGGGGTAGTTAAAACAATCTGGATGTACAAGGTGGTACTTGGAATTCGGGATAAATACTGAACAGAATTGTCACAGGATATGAAGGAATCATGGCCAAACCCAGCTACAGCAAGAATGATATGTGACTTGTATTTTTGATACCCTCAAATCATAACATCCAAACAAGTGGGGAACCTGAGTGTTTCCTCCAGGAGGGATGAAGAGAGGCTGGTCCCTTCTCCCTAAGGCAGATGCTGCTGCCTTAGGGACCTTTCCAGTCCCAGCAGATTTTTTGCTAGAAGAGCAGGGCTGGGGAAGGAGAGCTGCCCCCTTTGGGTCAGTAAAGCCATCCCCAGCTGATGAGCTCTATCATACTCCACAAAATGGAACCATGGAACTGAGTCTGTCACTGCTGCACAACCATTCATACCCTTCTGTGAAATCTTTCTCCCTAGTGTCTGCCCACGTTGCATTTTGCACCTATACTCCACTTCCCAAGGAAGAGGTCACATCCCAAGTGGAGGTCACAGCAAACATTTCCTCTCCAGGAACCCCATGGGCTGAAGTGTGATTGGTAGCTCTGTCATGGCTGATTTTCCCTTAGTTTAGTGAGCAGGTTAAAGGTGATCTGCCCTCCAAGGAGCAACAAGTCCTCTGAAGGCCTCAGGACTGTTCCAGCTTTGCAAAGCAGACCATCCCAGCCAGTCCCAGGCCATTTCCTTCCCTTTTCCTGAATGGTTGCTGAGCACATTTTTGCTCAGCTGTGTCACTGAGTTGTCCTTGGAGGGGGGGATGAATGGGAAGTATGCTCAGATGCAGGGAGAACTCAGTGCAGAAAAGAAGAGCTGAGAGCTAAGGCCAGGTTGGATAGTATTTGAAGCAACTTCTGGTCTAGTGGAGGGTGTCGCTGCCCATGACAGGGAGGTTGAAACAGGATGAGCTTTAACCCAAACCAGTCCATGGTTCTAAGTAGATTATACTGTGCACAAGGCTAGGAAAGTGCTGGGAAATGGGCTCTTTGGACCTTTAGATTTGGGGATGAGAAAAGCCGAGACTGGTGTGAAGGGCAGTGTCCCAGCAGAGCACAGCCTGGCACTGCTAAGCACAGTGGTGCTGACGTGCCCTGTGACACCAGTGCACACAACTGTCCTGCAGGCCTTGCCTGGGTTCTGCAGCAGGTGGGGAGGGGACCCACAGGGAGAATGCTTTAGGCCTGAACTCATGAGAGCCAGGCATCCACACAGAATTCTAGTAGTTGGGGTGGTGGCTGGTGAGGAATGACCTCACGGGTTGGACTTATATTATTATTTTGATTTTTCATTATTTTAAATTGTTTGGGGTGTTTATTATTCTTTTTATTATTATTTTTAAATCTTGTTGTTTCGCTTTTTTATTATTATTTTCATTTCATGGCTTTGATAATTATTATTATTTTGAGTTTTTTTTTCTTTTCTGCTGTTTTCATTTTTATTACTGCATTTTGATTTTTACTCCTGTTTCATGTCCTCCTTCTCCTCTCCCGTTGCGGCCGAGCCCCTTCCCGCGGGCTCCGCTGCCGGCCCGCGGGCGCCGCCTGGCGGTGTCGCCGCAGCGCTGCAGTGCCGCAGCGCTGCAGTACCGCCGCCATCCCGGCCCCGCGGGGAGAAGGGGACGGCGGATCCGCGGGGGTGCCGGGACTCCCCCGTTACTCACAGAGACCTCTCTCCGCTGTTCCAGGAGGAAAAAGAAGTGCATTCGGTACCTACAAGGAGAAGGACGCTGTGCCAGCCCAGTTTCTTCCGATGGAAGTGCTATAGACTCCCCTCCATCCCCACCGGACGCACTCCGATGCATCCCCTCCGCCTTCCCGTCTGAGCAGCTCGCAGCCCCCGCCGACCCCGAGCACCGCGACCAGCCGGACCCCTGCCCCGTGTCCGCACACCTCCCGTCCGCCTCCGGCCCCTCCACACCAGGCACCCGGCGCTCCTCGGCGTCCGCCGTGCCCCCCGCCTACAGCCGCGCCTCCTCGAGGACATAGTTCCTTGTCAGCCGCTTTCCACACCCGGCACTCCGCTCGCCCACCTGGTTCCACTGCCCCGGACGAGGACCAGAGGCCCAGCGAAATCTCCATATCATTGTAAAACATGCGAAGTTTGGCGACAGGATGACTTAAGGATGACGAAAATCTCACTGGGTTGGGGTTTTTTTGGAGGGGAGGGGTGATAAAGATAGAAAAGCAATTAAAAAAAAAGGTAAAAAATAAGTACTTGCCAAAATTTAAAGTGCTGATGAGTAAACAAGCCTTTTGTCCCTCCCCTGTGATGCCTTTTTGTTTGGTTGGGGTTTTGTTTTGGTTTCTTTTTTACTGCATTATCTCCAAGTGTGGCACCGAGCAGAGCCATGTCCCCTGCTTGCTGTAGTAGGTGGTAGGTGCTGTCAGTCTAACCATGGCTTCCACTCCCTGCCCTCCGAGCTGTTTGAAAGTGTAGTCACTCACAGATCTCTCACAGCCATTACACCACAGAGCTGAAAAAGCTGGAATAGGAGCATTTTTTTAAAAGCCGGTATGTCTGAAAAGGAAACGTAATGATGCTATCGTTCTGATCTGACCAAGTAAAAGAGAACTATTTAAACTAATGAGGTGAATTTTTTTTAACTTCTCGTTTGAGAACAGGAAGATGTTGTTTGCAAGTAACAGGTCTCTGTGCAGACATGTCCCATTCCCCGGTTGTGCAGCGACACAAAGGGAGCACCAGCCAGGCAAAGGAGCACAGACTGGCTGCTGGAAGGGCTGATGGTTGCTCAGGGCATCGGTCAGGTGCAGGGTCTGCCCTGCTGTTAGGAATTACCCTCTGCAGATGTGGATGATAAGAAATCCCACCAGACAGACTGGCCAAAGCCTCAGAAATCAGTCTGTTGGTTTTGCAGGCTCTGATCAAGCTCTGCACCTCGACAACGGTGAGCAGGGCAGGGCATCTGTGGAGCCAGCAGCCCCAGCAGGCTGGCCAGTGGCCCAGGATTCACACTAGCCCAGGGCTGAGGACCACGCTGGCCTTTCTCTGAGCAGCCAGGGGCGGGGGGGAGGTATGAGCTCTCCTGTCACAGGGCAGTGTGGCTGCAGAGTAACACTCACTGCCCTGCTCTGGGCTGTAGGCATCCTCAGCAAGATGAGAACCCTCTTTTTCATGATTCAGTGTAGAACTTTTTAAAAAAAACTTTTTCTAGCTTTTTCTGAAAGATTCTCCCTCCACCCCAATGATGATGCTAAATGTTAATGTATTCTCTCCAGCTTTAAAATGTTTACCAGTTTCTGGCATTGTATTTATATTTTGAATTTGATAAACAAAACACAATGGATGGATTATGATCTCCATGAACTGATGTAAATCCCATATAACTCCAAATTCTGGATTTACTTCAGGTTTACAGTCTTCTCAGAGACCACAATCTAATCCAGTACAGACTTTTTTCCTGTTTGAAAGAAATCTGTTCCAGACTGCTGAAGAGAAAAATGACACCACACAGAGGTAGAGGGAGCACTATTTTTTTCCTTGGGTTTTAGAGTACTGAATACAAATTATGTAGTAATATTATTGTAGAATTGCAAGAAATCTAAGATTACTTTTATAATGTACAAACTATTTTTATATTTTTTTCTTAATGCAAAAACACAAACCATAATTTTTTACATTGGATTAAACATAACTTTTTAACCAAGTGTATGCCTCAAAGATTTAAAATTTAAAAAAAAAAACCAACTCTAACTAGTATGTAGACCAGCTTTGGGTCTTTTGGGTACTTTATTTAGATAGTTTTGCTTATAGTAGTGTAGATTTTTTTATTTCTGGTTTTAGTTTAGAAGATCTAAACCTATTTCTTTATTCCTCTCCTGTGTTAACTATAACTTCAGAAGCACTGACAGAAAGCTATGTGCACAAACCTGACAAGTTTGTGAAGTCATTTTGAAGTGTAAATCATTTTAACCCTTGGAGAAGTAGCATTACCCGAGCCAATGCCAACTGTACACTCGTGCACTGACTGCAGAGGGTTAATTACATAGCACTAGATGCAATCTTCTCATTTTAAATTATTTTAGCAAGCTTAGTCAACAGCATGTTCCAGTGCTGAACAAAGGAACTCAGTAGATTTGCCAGACCTAACATGGTTTCTTTAGTAATTAGATTTTCAAACAAACCAAAAAAAAAACAGCTTTAAAAAACGTCTGTCTCAGCTCATCATTTGTCACTCCCAGACCCTCTGCTACTGTAAGGTGCTGTAGAAGTGTCACCTGCTGGAAACACCGCAGATGACAGAGCAGCCACCATAGCCTGGTGTACCCCATACTGGGTATAAGGCTCGTGTAACTTAACACCCGACTGGTATCGGATGACAGATGTAACTTAACAGCAAAGCAAAGGCAGGTAGAAAAGAAAGAGCAGATGTGTCTAAATAACACCAGAGGAAATTTCAGGGAATGTCCTGATCAGTATTAAACTGGCCAAGGCACCCAGAACAGCCCTCATTCATTTCACACTCTGGGACTTTTACCCTGTTATTTCAAGGCTCCTGCCTCAACCAGCAAAAGGCTCATCTGCATTACAGCCTCCTCTCACCACTGTTATTCCAATTGATTCCTGCAAAAGTTCCTTAGTGACATCTAACACCTCCTCTCCAGGAGCCCCTCCCTGTGCCCTCGTGGCACAGAAGCGTTTTCAGAGCCCCAGAGCTGGAACAGTCACATGCACAGCGTTGTTCTGCCTGTGTTCTGCTCTATACATACAGGTTTATGGCCAGACCTTACCATGTGCTTCCATCTACTGCAGGATAAACTCAGAATATCAACTTGTGATATACTACACTCAGTTTATACTGGGGTAACTGAGAAAATTCCATTATTTTTATTCCAAAACACAGAAAAGATACCTTTAGGCTGCCCCTTTCCAAGACAAAACAGTATGACTAACTTCTGTTCCATGGCCCAACGGCTGATAACCAATGCCAAAATAAAGTTATTCTTTCTTATTAATAACAAAGAAGTGTCTTTAGAATTGCCATATTAAGTGTTGCTATTTTGTGTTAATACTCTTTTTTAACAGAGGGAAGACTTTGCTCTGAAGTTTTTATCTCAAGTTTTTTTTTTCTAGTTACTTTACATCAGTTTTAACTCTTCCTGAAATACATATTTGAATTCCTGGAATCAGTCTGAATGTAGAAGTCATGGAAGTACCACTTCATTAAAACAAGTAAAACCACTGTATGGATGTAGTAGGGATAAATGTTTTGCAGCTGTACCTTCATTTGTCCAATGACTATCCATCATTTGTTGTCATTTTTTTACTTCACTGAGTTTGTATTTTTTGGCTTTTATGTTCAAAGTATGTTTATAGCTTTATAAATAAAGTAATTGCCAGACTGGCTGTTCAAAAGAGGCCACTGGAAGTTATAATGCTATCAAACTCTCAAGTAACTTTTTCTTAATCCTCTTTTTCAAGAGGATTCCTGCTTGCTTTTGTTTTTTCCCTTCAGGATTTGTATGTTTGAATAGTTTTTAGAATAACTGCCAATAACCTTCAATGGGTAAGACTGAAATAGTAAACCGAGGGAACAAAGAAAACACTTTTTTCTACAATTCCTACTGACACCCAGCCTTCCCTCTCCCTACCCCCACACTTAATCCCTTTATCCAAGAAAAGCCTGATCCCTGATCATGTACTGACTTAAAAAAAAAAAAAAAAGAAGGAAGGCACTGCCCCAGTATCCTTGTCTACAGCTGAGCACTAGTATTACTGGAGTGGGTAAGACAATGGAGAGATACAGGCAGCTACAGAACTTGAATCTGGATGAAATCTGAGTCAGTACTACAGGGGAATTTTAATTAGAGAAAGTTAGCTATGCAATCCTAACTACCAAGACTAGTGAGAGTATTACAAATCTGCCAAAGCCACACAATGCCTTGAGCGCACAGACCAGCCTTCCCCCTACGCCTCCACAGGTGCCTCAGTGCCAACAGCCAAGTGTCACAACCTGGGACTTCAGCGGAGGCTCCAGCACTCCACATCTGACCAGCACAGCTCAAGCTTAGGGCCAGTTGCTCTCACAATTAACAAGTTTTATCCCAGGTGTCGTTATGCAGGCACAGCACAGTTGGAGCAGTGCAATGAGGAAGATAAACTTTGTCAGCAGCCACTGCCTTGCACAATGCCTCATGCTGCTTTAGGGCGAGGGAGAGACAAACAGTGACACTGGGCTGGTGACAAGCACCCAAAGGAATTTACACAGGCTGCTGCCACCAAACAATTACACCAGGCTTCTGTATTAGCCACAGCACTCTGAAGGGGAACAAGCGTACTCTGGAACACTGCACATACAGATGGATTTATTTCTTTTAAGAATCCAGCACAAGCTGAATATTAACTACAAACATAGCCATAGAAATGACATCACATTTTCCTCTAGTAGCACTTTTAAACTGAGGTGCATTGTTTGCAATACAGGCTGCTGTAAAGGCTTCAGCATATCAAAGTGTAGCAGTGGAGTATTTTATTTATTTTAGACAATGTCTAATACACCCAATATAATCCACAGCAGCACAAAGGCAGGCCCTGCAACCTCCTGAGCAACCAGATGTGAGGAGCAGTTGTACCCAAAGCATGGGTTTGAATGCTGCTTTAGAGCAAATTCTGAATGCTTTCGTAATGGTTACATACAAAATTTAGGTCATCTTGGTAAGCCATCAAAAACTCTTTTGGGATATTTAACCATCACCCAACTTCATCACACAGTTGCCCACTGTGTCTGACTAGTACCTTGCATTAGTCATTTTAAAAAAAATTACATCTGTTTTATTTCAATTAGCCGCTGCCTCAGTGCTACTATTTCTACACTCAGTAATAAGTGACAGTAGAATTGTCTAGTTCCAAATAACTAGAACCACTTGCAAACATAAGTTTAGAAGCCCTTTATTAATTCAGAAGTGAAACACCAATATTTCAAGTGAGATAAGTATGTTTATTAAGGTTCATTCTACTCTAAGGTTTATACAGAGAATGGAATGCAATACAAACTAAGAGCACACCTCAAAGATCTACCACACAACCATCCCCTACTCCCTATAACAGAACTGTAAAAAAAAAAAAATAAAAAAAATAAAATTAAAAAAAAAATTCAGGAAACCAGTTACTGTCTAACTAGTTGCAAGTGGTTTTGTCCAAAGAAGATAAGCTTGATAATGCATTAGCTTTGTATGCAATAATTAAGTCTCTACAAGCTGAAGTATCACATACAGAGGCATAAGATTTCCTGTGGACACATGAAACCATATTTCCTAGAGCTACATCACAAGGGTCTTTAAAACTGCCTTAAAACCAGCCACTAATGGTATGCACAGGTCAATAATATTAACTTTGGTAATGTCAGTCATTTTTGGTCAAATCTGGATTCCACTTTAAACAGTAACATGTATAAAAACACACCCATCCTGTGCATAAAGCAACACACTTTATTTGCTATCAGCTAGAGGCAGGTCTTCAAGACATGGCTGAAATATTCAAATTTAACTGTCAGGAGCTTGTTTAGTTCTCAATCATATTTTCACTAGTCTATAAGGCAAGACTAAAAGGACAATAAAGTGGTCAAATATTTTTTTTTAAATGTAAGACAAGAACCATCTTGAAAATTATATAGCTTTAAGTAACACTTAACTTTTCTCCACAATGTTTTTGTAAGAAATCCAGTAACTTTTTTACATTATCTAGTTCCCCAAGACACATTCTGGTTTGTTTTTCTTTCTGAAGTTATCAATACCCTGTAAATACATGTGTTTTGCTCTTCTTGAGGAAGAAGTCATAGGTGTTTTTATTTACAATCCTTAGCACTGTAACTGGACTTCAACAGTTTAAAAGTGTAATGAAAATTATAACCTTAAGTGCTACTTCCCATATAGAATCCACACTTAGTTCTGTTTTATTCATTGCAAAGTAAAAAGACATCCAATTACACTAGTAAAAACTCAGCTCTAAATCTGTACTCAAAAAAACATTACACATGCAAAGGGAACAAGATCCTGCTAACACAACTTCATTTGCTGCTGCATTTGTCTAATATTAACAATTATGAACAGGGCAGTGCAACTAGTATTTGGAACAATCCTTACAGTGTTTGAGTGTCAGGCACAATACTTCATTTCTCTTCACACCACTGGTTCTCTTTACGCACCTGGAAGAGCAGTTTAACTGTTAGTATGTTGCAGTGAAATTCTAAGCCTTGGCTGTAAATACCCATAAGCATTCAGGATTTACTGCAGGGAGACAAACTTGGAGCAGCTTTAATTTTTCACACAGATGTTTCAATTATAAAGTCCATCTTCCAAACTGGCCTGCTTATTAATGTAAACCAGGTTTTTCATGCCTAGGTTTGATCAAATCTGAAATTCTCTGACGAAGTAAAGCAAATGGAGTATGTTAAGTCTAAGCCATTTGTTTCATGGCATAGCATTGAAAAATACCCAAGGCTACAACTCATTGCCTTGTACTGAAACCAGGCATCTTGTTCTGCTTTTTCCCAACTCTACCATTTTCCAGTTGGTTTGTTAGTCAAGTTTTAAGATCAATGAGTTTGTTACTTAGAGAAACCAAACTTACCTTTCCAGTCATGCGCAGCAATACATCTTCAGCATTCCTACTACAGTCCCAAACCAGCAAACTAAGACTGCCACAAACAATCCTACATGCTTTCTTATTAGACATGCTGGAACTAGAAAAATCAATACACTTTTTGACCTTTTCAGGTCATGGGCTGCAAGCATGGTAGATACCAAAAAGTCTTCTTCTAGTAGCACCTCAATTATGAGGAGTTAATCCTTTAGTTTACATTTATTGGTAACAAGTCTGTTGCATCACAAATTGAGTTATGAAGCACCACACTGTAATTCAACACAACCAACCAGCTAAGTTATAACTAAACCTAGATCAAGTACCTGTGCTTCTTCCTCTTCAGTGAAGTCATTCTTAATATTGAATGTCTTGCGAATTTCTTCTGGAGTTTTCCCCTTGATCATGTTTGCCACTGTCTTGCATGTGACATCCAGCAAACCTTTGATGTCCAAGTAATTTGCAGCCTGTAAGAGTTTTCAGATTTAAAGCCTCCATATCAATATTCTGCCTCTGTAGATGCACTACGGAAGTTAAGTTTACACTGAAATTTCAGAATACTGTATGCAAACAGATCATCTCCACTTTGAGAAGCTTCTAGCTAGAACCTTCAAGGTACAGTACCTAAAACTTGCTTGTCAAACAGAAAGTAGTCACTTGTACCATGAAAAACACTGCTCCTGCTCTACCTTTTACAAAGAGCTTTCAGAAGTCTTCCAGCATTCAAGATCTTCAGTGTTGCAGTACTGTGAACCACCCAAGGCAGGAAATGTTGGCTCATAGGTCCATACAAGGTACAAATTTAACAACCAAAGTTAGATTTTCATTTTTATGCAGATCTCCAGAACTCTATAACTAGTAATAAGCCCTCAACTTGGACTTGAGAGCCACAAAAATAAAAGACAGTGCTATTTAGAAAGGTATATTGATTGATGAGTGAATACAGATTAATGCCAGCATTAGACCAACAAGCATTCCAACATCCTCAGCAATTTCAGCCAATACTTACAGAACCACCTGCCCTCCCCACATCCCCCCTTTCAATGAAGAAGTAATTCAAGAAGCATAAAGGCTTTATTTCTCAAGTGCATAGCAGAGCTTCACTTCAGAGGCACAGCCTTTGTACTTCGTGAGGACACTCACCAGGATAAGTTCAAAAAGTGTTCCTTGGTCTACTTTCAGAAACTCTTGATCCCACACAGGGATGTCATCTGTTCTCTTTTCTTTGTTCTCATCATCCTCAGGAGGAGGTGGATCATCCTTGTGATGGGTGCACCACTGAATCACCTAATTATGGTTTTGATATTAAAGTTTTATCCAAGTGATTCTCCCATTAAACCCCAACTATATAACCACATTTTGGAAGAAATGTACCTTTTTCTCTAGACTAATACTAAAATCCTGTAGGAACATGCTCAAATCCCCAATATTTTCATATTAGAACAATTGATCCCTGATCCCAGAATACAACAGCTTTCAGAAATCCCAACTGAGTTTGAACCATGTTAACTACTTAATCTTAAAAGCCAGCTGCTGGTGGCTATAAAGTTATTAGTCCCTGTGCTAATATACATGGGCTGTACAAAGAAAACCTAAACCTCATTTTGCTCTATTTAATCTGTTTGCAGAAATATACTTTGTATTAAGAAGATCACTACACAGGGGAAGAGTGCAGAGTGGTAACAGCTACCAGCCGGTCACGTTCACTCCAGTACAAAGTTCAGGCAGCAAGATTAGTGTTGGTTTGGGGTTTGTTTTGTTTTTCAGTTTGGGAACATGCAATCTCATGACCCAGACAAATAAAAGGAGCAGGGATCAGTAGATAGTTTACTGCAAGCAAATCCTGTTCCATTTCACCAACCCGAGAGACTTCACAAGTTTAAGTTATGGGTCTGTTCACTAGGAAACAATTTCTAACCCTATATTTACCCCAAAACAGGCACAATATTTCGGTGCTTACTTGGGCACTACTCTTTCTACTTGAAAGCATAAAGAATCTTAAGACACCACATAACCACACTTTTCTCCCTTGACCCAATGACCAGGTCTGTTAACAAATTTAATACCACCAAATGCACACAGTGTCTCTTAAGCACTGTCACTGCCACTCAGACACAGCAACTGCCACTGCACATCACTCTCACCACTGCCAGTCCCTTAATCCTTTCTCCAAACATCTGCATCTCATGAACAGCCACCTCAGCTCACAGAATCCAATTTAAAAAAATCAGTGCTTTAACACCATGAAATGCCAGTGTGCACAGATGCCCACTGGAAGCCTGTCTGGCTTCCAGCTGCTGTTCCAGGTCACCCCTGTACATAGTCTGCCATTATCAGTCTGCCAGCCTCAGCCCACATGCCCATGTTCATGCACCTTGATTTGGTTAAGACTGTAGCACATGAAAAATATTTTTTAACTAAATGTTCATGATATCCAACTCCAAGATGAATTTCACATTTCTTTACTGCCATGCAGCACAACCACTTTCATCATCTTACCTTTTTTAAAATGGCTGCATTAACATTTGGAAGAGGGACTGGGTCATCGTCACCTTCATCATCCATTCCCAAATCTAAAAATGGAAAGAAGACTGAGCAACTGGCAGACAAAACTATTTACTGAACTGGGATGCTTCATCAATTTTTCACTACTTTGACAACACTGAGGCTGAATGATTGGTAACAAAGGACCTCTAAACTGTGAGGTCAGGAGCTTTTGAAAGGCTTTGTGGAGCTATGGCTGCATTATACATCCTAGGTTGTACCAAGTTGAGGTTAAGTGGATGATAAGGCTTGCCTCATCAAATGAGAGCATCTGTAAACCATCTGCTAAGAGTCACTTGCTAACCAAGTGATCTGAATCTACATATTAATTCAGATGCTGAACAATCTGACAAATATTTGTATATTTTTACATTTACACAGTTTCTACCCACAAGTTCTCACTGAGGGCTCCCATTCCATTTATGATTAAATAAGAATTCAAATCTACTGTGGTAAATAGATACAGTGTCTTGTCCTCTGCATGAGCAGGAAATACTATAGCCACAGAAGTGCTCACTTGCTCTGAATCACTTGTACTGATCCTGTACCAGCTGAAGAAGTTCACATGGTAAGACAGCAGCACAAATCCTTACATCAAATAAAAACATTTATAAAGCATGCTTCCAACACTCCTGTTTTAAAAACTTGTCAGCGTGCTCCAGAGAGATTTGGATTTGTCCCCTTAATATGATCAAGGAATCAATGTAAAAATTAAGAGAAAAATATAATCAAAGTTTCAACTTGATACACAGAACAAATACCACATTAGCCATCTTTGATTAGACAATGTGCTTTTTTATTACCCAAATGCTAACAGCTGGATGACACCCTAGCTGTCAAAGGCCTCTTGCAATTAGTTATGTAATTGAGTAACAATGCAGACCTCCACTCATTACATGCAGATGAGCCAATTTGACATCACCAAGGAACCTAATCTTTAAGAACATATGACCATCATCAGTCCTCAAATTTGTACATTATAAAAATCATGTACTTCTGTATTTAGACAAGTCCACTACTGTTGTTTTCAGTGGTATGCTAACTAACACTACTATTTTGTTTGAAATTACTCCACAGGTTCAGAACTGAAACACTGCCATTAAAACATACTGAAATAATTCAAGCAATATCTGAAGTTTGGTCAACTCTGCCTGACTTGTCACCATCACCTCTCAACCAGCAATTTCATCTGTTAGCAGAAAATTGATATTTCATTGGTAGTCCCGTGGTGTGCAGTACAACCCAAACATTCAGCTCCTCCCCTCTCAGCTGTAGCATCCAACACACAAAACATTAACTGATGCTCAGCCACCTGCACTGAAAATGCATTTCACCTGTTCCAGCAGACTGGTTCTCTCCCAGGTTACAGAGGCAAGTTTATGGTGCCCAGCTTACACACTTCCCATGAGTAACTTTCCTCTGTCTCCACCTGAGTGTCCCTAAACACCAGCAGTGACACAGCTCCTGCAGGAGAAAACTGAGAACTGCGCTCCCTAATGCATTCCATTTCCTGTTTGTGTTGCCAGCCATATTCAACAGCATTTTATTAACAGAAGTGTTCAATGCCTGATATAATTCAACCTTATTTTCACTGTTTGGCTGTGACACCTTATAAGAACAAAGACTTACATGCAAGAGCATAATATTAACTACATGTACAGAAATAATTGTTTCTAAGTTAGTTCATGAATGCATCCAAAAACTAGAAAAAAACACCAGTAAACAATGAGGATTTGCACTAGAGGGATCAGTTTGCTCTGTATCCCAGCCATCTGGCAGATTTCCCCTCCCCCACCACGAGTTCTTTTGTTTCAGATTTATGTCAGCAGATCAGATCTAAGTATTTATCCCAAATAATTTAACAGCATTCACAAGCTCACAATACAGGTTTAACTCCAGCTCCTTACTGCATTGATTTATTATCTCCCACTCCATACAAATGATATTTACATTCTAAGACTGGTTTGTGTGATTAAATAACCTTAAGTTTTAAATATCATTAATGTTCTGTTTGCTTAACTCTCACAAAACTGAAGTAGACTGTAGGTAAGGCAGTGGGCTGCTTCTATTTTACTGACCTCCCTACAAGTGCTCTTAACCAGGGCTTTTTACAAGAGCACATCCATCCTAAACAGTTTCAGCTACAACAGCAAGAGTTCCAGGTGTTTGGGCAGGAGATGGCAAGCTGCTCCACAGACCTGGGAACCCTTTTCCAGCACAGTACCTGCTTGTCTCAATTACTGTCCAAGAGGCTTCCTCAGGGTCTCACACTCTTACCTTCCAGCATAGTCTTTATAGTCACAGACTGTTTTGCAATTTCCACATCAACTTCGAAGATTTCTCCATCTGAACTCTGCAGTTTAATTGAAGGCATCTACAAGAGAAGGACAGTTATTTCCACACAATATTCAGCGGATGTTACAACTTCAGCTGACTCAAAGATGTGCATCACCTTTACTGCTGAAATTGTTTCTTCCCAAAAGCAGATAGCGTTAGATAACCTTAAGTGCACTCAGACCATTCACCCCTTGAATCAACAGCCCTAAAGTCATTAATCCTCATGCTTAAGAAACAAGGACTGACTGAAGTCTAACTCTAATTTCTGAGCTTTTTCTTTTTAATTTGAAAGCATAAAATACACAGATTAGTCAATAGTGCTTTTTTTTTTCCCAGTACAACACTACAGATATCTTTCTCCTGAAAAAATTTTCAACACTTCCAAAACACCACTTGCCTTCAAATCCAAACTGCTACTCACTTCAGCTGCTCAAACAATGTCAGATCTCAAAAGCAGTTTTCAAATGATAGCCTCCGGAACAGAACCATAAAGTTGAGCTTGGAAAGAATTCCCCTAGAAAGAGTCTAGTCCAGCCTCCCTTGCTTCAAACAGAGTTAAACAGACCAGGTTACTTGAGATCAAAGGCTTTCATCCAGAAAAGTGTTTGGATTTCTGAAGAGATTAAAAAACAATAAACTCCTATAAGGAAGGCCTTCAGCACTCACTACTGCCCTTGTAAAGCAGGAAGCAAGATCAGTATTTCATTAGCATCTGAGATGACCATGCATTTTTAACAAAGTTCCACAAACAAACTGTAGTAAGACCTACAAAAAAGAGGCAGTGGGCTTGAAAGATCTCATTAGCAGAAACACAATCAAATTTTACAAGAAAGCATTATTCCAGATATGAAACAACTCAAACCCAGAAGTAAAGCACATGACACAGCAGGCAGGAGATGACAATTTCTGTCTGAAACTACACATGCAGACTGTGGAGAGTATCACTGCACTTGAACCAGCTAAAGGACACTATAAACACAACAATCTAGCCACAAAAATTCTATAAATTTGTTCTCAATCAGCTAGTAGGACGTGTTGTAAGTTCCTTTACTACTCAAAATATTTGTCAGCAACAAACCATTGCAACAGTTTCCCTCTCTTTTTGGTCCTTCAGTTACCTGCTTCAAAATCACTGAAGCATGTGTTTATACACCCTGCACAACTACTGTGAACAGCTCTGGAAACAAAGAATTTCAATTAAATTCTGAACATTCTTCCCCCACCAAACTTATAAATTTCACACACGAGCTCCTCACAGTAGTACCTGAGATATCAGTAGTTAATTAACTGGACCACTTAAAGCAAATTTCCATTACCTCTTTCTGAAAGCTCACCAGCCTGACAGCCCTGTGCAAACCCAGGCCAAGGGAGGCTTGGCCAACACATGTTATTAAGCAGCTCACACCAGCCTCGAGTCCTCATTGCTTTAATTTCCATTCGGCACTGAGCAGCTAGTTAACGTTTACACAGCAACGCAACCCTGTATGACAGTGCTACTTCTAATTAAGATGGGTGTTCTGGAGATACATGGTCGTGATTGTTCCAAAGGAACAAGTATATGTAGATATACATATACATATATATATATAGACACAGACAAAACCAAAATCTGGATTAAAGCACAGTTCTGATAAGCAGTTTGAATTATATTCTGGGAAAAGTGCTGTAGGCACACATTTTAAATTTAATGCATCTGTTCTTGCAGTGACTGCCTGGGAGAACTCCAGAACAAACCCAGCTCCATTGCCAGTCTCCCTTGTGCCTGGGCTTACATAATGCTGCACAACAAAGCCGGCCAGACAGGGATGCTGCCTTAGTCAGGAGAGCCCTAGCAAGGATATTTCCCTCCTATCACTCACCCAAACCCACTTCTAACAAGACCTTTAATTACTGCTGAGGGTCTGAAATAGGAAGAATTAAGTTAAACTACTGCCTTAACATTGACAACACATCAGAATTTCATTCAAATTTCATTACTTTTTTTATACCACAGAACTCGGTTTCCTAGAAAAAACAGAGGGGAAAAAAATAATTTTTAGCAAGCTGCAGTACAGTTTTGGCAGGTGACAGTCCCTGGGCAGCAGCACCACTAGGTGACCAAGCAAACCAATCCTAAAAGCTTTATCCGACAACAGCACAACAGGCTGGGAGCCAGGCTGAAGCCAAACCTGAATTACAGTGGCAATTTACATGTCTAAACCCGAAACGCCAAGCTCAGCCACCTACAACTGCGCCTCCCAGCTCCATCCCAGATGGATGCCCGCTACTTCCCCCTCGCCTTCCGCGTCGGCGCCGGTAACAGGAGCCAGGTAACGAACTCACACCTGAAGTGCGGCCGCTCTGGGTCTCTGGGAGGGGGCAGGGCGAGCCGGGAGGGGGAAGCACAGCCTCCCGGGAGCCGCGGGGGAAAGGCTCGGTCTGCTCGGAGGCTTCACTCACCACCCCCGCAGGCAACGCTCCCCACACCGCCCCCGCGAGAGTTTTATTTCCGCACGGCCCAGGAGGGCTCAGCCCCAACGAGCCCTGGGAGCTCCAGCCCTACACGGCACAGGAGCGCTCATCGTTCCGCCCGCCCCGGCCCCCGCGATCACCCCACGGCCTCCCAACCCTCCGTCCGCGGCAGGCCGGGCCCGCTGCCCCCACACAGCTCCTACTACGGCCCCCGCGCCCCGCTCGGTCCTCACCGTGAGGCTGCGGTGGCTTCGCGAACAGACCGTGAGGAGGCGGCGGTGGCGACGTTGAGGCCCGGCTGCGGCGGCGGTTTTTTACCGGGCGGGGACGGGGGAAGGACCCGCCCCTCGCCGCCTCGCAACGCCCGGGCTGCCCACCACGAACGCCTGAGCAAAACACCCCACCGCGGCTCCCAAATGATAAAAAACAATACTCGCGCCGCCTTCCGCAAGGTGCGGAGTGGGGAGCGGAGCCGAAATGAGTTTGAGGGGAAGGAGCGGCCGATGGAGGGTTTTTCAGGCAGCGACGGAGCCGCGCCAGAAGCAGCACAATAGACGGAGGCCAGGGCCCGGCCCCGCGGCCTGAGGCGCCGCCGCGGGCCTGGCGCGGCCCGGCCGCGGTGCGGGGGGGGAAACGGGCCCTGCGGGATCCGGACCGCCCCATGAGGGGAGCGCGGGGCTCCCGTAACGGCGGAGGGTGCTGGTGTCGGGGGACTGGCTCGGTGCCCTCCAGTGGGCCCGGCTGGCAGGTCGTGTGATGAAATCGGTCATTCAGGGTAACCCAGGCTCGCCCCAGAACGCCCACGGTGCGGGTTTTCCTTCACGGGGAGAAAGGCCGAGGCCCGGGGATAAGTGGGCTGATGCTGCCAGTATCTGTGGAGGCTTCCCGCAGGTAAACACGGTGAAACCCCATTGTCAGGGGTTGCTCCAGCGGCGGAAGACAAAAAACAACATTGAACAACCGGCTAGTTTAAAATTGTTCAAATATCAGACAGCCTTCCTCAAGTGGAAATACGTGCGGAACCTTTCTTGGAGCCGGAAATTGATTTAGCTCTGAGTGGTGCTCACAGAACATTTGCCCTAGGAAATTCCCATCAGGAATTTCAGGCAGCTCTAGCTCGGCCCTTTAAAGCATTTCCACACACCAGCTCTGCAATGAGCCCCCGGGCCGAGGAGCAGAGTAGAGCTGGGAACAGAAACACAGCCCAGGCCTTTGTGTTAGCACAGCCCCACCTGAGCACTGCGCCCAGCACAGGTGACAGCTGAAAGGTCACCAGTGTGTGCTAGAAAGCAACAGGTGCTGGGTTTTCAGGGGAAAAAAAGAGTATGTGAAGGGTTTTGCATCATGAGGAAGGGCAGGCTATGACCTCTCACGTTCCTGTGAAGTGTCTGGGACACTGTGTTGTGCTGTCACAGCACGCACTCCATGCTCTACTTCTGAACCCAGTTTTGCATCAGCTCTCCATGACAAAATACCTTTCAAGTAAGCAGGATATTTACACAGTGACAATGCAGGATTCTGACAATTTGCTTTACTTCCAATCCGAAACAAAAATGTTTTAAGAACCAAAAAAGCATGTTTTCACATCACTCCAATGCATACACTGCCAGGGTGCCTATAAGCACACTGATACCTGCAACAGCATCACACTGCAGAGTACAGCGTCATTTACAGCCTCAGGCAGCACCAGGGGAGGTTCAGGTTGGACATCAGGAAGGATTTCTTCCCTGAAACGGTTGTCAGGCGTTGGCACGGTGGAGTCACCATCTCTGGAGGTGTTCAAGAAACAACGTAGCACTGAGTGCTGTGTTCTGGTTGACAAGGTGCTGATCAGTTGAGGGTTGGAATTGGAAATCTTGGAGATGTTTTCCAAACTTAATGATTCTGTGATAAGTCACAGGTTTCCCTTCCCTTGGGGTCCCAGAGAGTCTCAGGCTGTGCACCCCACATGTTAAGGAAAAAATGACAGCCAGACACACTGGAAAATATCTTCTAACATGAAGAATTTTCCCAGGATTCAGAATTTCTTAGTTGAGAATCTTGTTTCCTCAGTTCAGTAGCCAAGCCAATGAAGTGTCAAGAATTCCTTACTCCCTTCCCTCCTTTGCTGCCTTCCTGTCCATCTGAGAGTAGACATAGAATCATAGAAGGGTTGGAAAAGACCTTAAAGCTCATCTGGTCCCACCTACCCTGCCATGGGCAGGGACACCTTCCACTAGATCAGGTTGCTCAGGGCCCTGTCCAGCCTGGCCTTGGACACTTCCAGGAGTGAGGCAGTCATAGCTTCTTTGGGCAACCTTTGCCATTATCTATCTCACATAACAAGTGAGACTACAATTAGAAAAGTATTTAATATTAAAGACCTTGTTGGTTGGGGCTGGTTCTCTGGAGAGATGGAAGACACGAATAGACTTTCAGCCAGAAAAGACCTAGAGCTCAGCTGATAGCCAGGCTCTTCTACATCAGAGCATATCATTTAGAACAGGCTTCTCTACAAAATTCCAAAGAACTGTGGGAGACGACTGCCTAACTTGGGAGGCTTGTTCCGTGGGCTTTAGGATGCTGAGCAGTTTGTTAGTCAGAGCAGATTTGAATACAACTCTGAGCAACCTGATCTGACTTTGCAGGTGGATCCAGGTCACCTCTGTGGTCCCTTCCAGCCTGGATTACTGTGTGCGTCTGTAACATGTGCTCCCCTGCGACTCTTTCTAACAGCTGACTGAGGAGCCAGGGGGGCCAGGTGATGGTTGGCAGCAGACTTGGACACTAACAGAAGTTCCTCAGAGATCCTGGTATTGATAGTCACATAAGCTTTTTGTTCACCATTGAATGGGACCTAATTTTCAGTTTTAATTTTTATGTATCTCATATAGTGTGAAGCCTCCAAACTACATCTAACATGACTTCTTTATTATATCAGCATCGCATTTACCTCTTTCTTCCTCAATCACACCATCTCATACTCCAGTGCTGAGAACCACATTCATTGCACTAAACACCACTGCCTTAATTTTCCTTAAATTATTTTTTATTTATATTAAAACTCCTCGGTTTAGAGAATCAGACAACAGGAGGTGGCCAGCAGAAAATGTATCTACAAATTCTAAATCCCCTTTCCCAGTGTTGCCAAAGACCAAGGTTTCTGATCTGGCTCGTGACCAGCAAGCACAAGCTCACAGACTGCAAATCAGGCTCAGCAAAGGGGGAATGGGGTTTGCTTTCAACACAAGACAAATCTAATGGAATCTAGGAACAGGCAGAAAGCTAAATTCCATGCTTAATTATAATTGTGGATAAATTTAATTAAAATTATAATATGGATGAGCTTGGTACAGCTCTCTACAGCTTTTCAAAGGAGAAAATTCCATCCTCAGTGGACTTTGAATTCTACTGTTGAATTAGAAGCCTGGGAACGTTAAAACAGCAAAAACACCCCACACCCCAAAAAAGAGGCAGATGGCTGTCACAGATATGCTATAATCACACAACAGTACCTCCCACTGTGCCCTACATATCGTACAATGAACCTCCCCAGCCACTCCAGATGCTTCCTATTATCTGTTGTAAAAAACCAGCTGCTGCAGCAGTGATAGCCCAAGTACTGTGAGTCAGTCAGTATTAATGGCACAAAACCCCCCAACCCTGGCTAATGCTGCGAGGCAAAGAACAAGACTGCTTAAAAAAGAGGTGGCCCAATTTCAATTGTTCTGCACATAGGTAATGATTGCACTGCAAATAATCCTAAAGCTGAGCATTGCTCCCCTTCGTGCAGAGAATCCACCATGTATTAGCCATAGGTAAATTACAACTAAGGGCCTTTGACCACTGAGAACATGGAGGAGGAAGGGATCAGCTTAACACCAAAGCAAATACCTGAAAAGACTGGAGCAACTGAGCTTGATTTAACGCTTAATCAGATCCAGAAGAGCTCTAACCTACGTACTCACAGCATCCCTGGGCTGCAGGCGCAGCCAGATGAGCAGCCACACGGCCACAGGGGAAGAGGGTTTAACATGCTGAAGTGAGGGAGCAGCCTTCTGGACACAGCCTTGCATCTTCTCCATAGCCTCAGATTCCCATCTTGGATGTTTCTCTCAGACAAAAATTAATGTGTCCCCCACTCTTCAGAGCACCTCACACTCCACTTTGATAGAGCAATGGGATTTTTTTTTAGCTGCTGGTGGTGATTTAGAGACTATGGAGATAACACACTGATCATTTTTGAATACAAATGTGATGTGGGATTGTCAAAGTCTAATGACAATCAGGCTTGAAAGAGCTCAGCTTTGCTCCATTGACAAGTTGGAAAAATCCACAGAACTCATCCTGGATTCACTGAACTAGGGAGAGCAAGCCAGGGAGAGAGCCAGGTATGACCATGGAATCTGAAAAATAACCTACTCTACATGTAGGGGAGGATGACAGTTGCTGCAAAAATCATCCTTTTTTTCAGGAACACAAAAGATGAACATTTATTTGAAACAAGCAGCCACATCAAAATTGAACAATGAAAATAATTGAACTGACTGGTTCAGTGTAACACCAGAAAACATCAGAATTATTCACGTGAGAGAGATGGTAGAAAGACACTGCTGAGCTCAAAGGCCTGGGCCACTGTTTTTTAAAGCAGTCTTGGAAAAATGCAGCAGCAGAAGAGGTAAATTCTTGTTCTCAGTACAAGTCTGAAAAACCTGTATAAAGCTATACAAAGCTAATTACTGCATTTCCACTTCATCAAAATTTGTATTAAAGCAGCATCCTTGAGAAGGTGTCACTTTTCATACAAGTTGTATCCCAGCAAAAATGCAAAATGGAGGGTGGCAGAGCCCAGCATTTGGGTGAGTCCAGGTCTGAGAATCAGAGAATCCTAGAATAGTTTGGGTTGGCAGGGACCTTAAAACTCATCCAGTTCCAACCCTCTACTGTGGACTAGACCAGATTGCTCAAGGTCCCATCCAACCTGGCCTTGAACACTTCCAGGGATGGGACAGCCACAGCTTCTCTGGGCAACCTGTACCAGGGCCTCACCACACTCATAAGCAAGAATTTCTTCCCAGCATCCAATCTCGTCCTGCTCTCTCTCAGTTTAAAGCCATTCCCCCTTGTCCTGTCACTCCAGGCCCCTGTCCCAACACTCTCTCCAGTTCTTTTATAACCTCTTTAGGCACTCGAAGGGGCTCTCAGGTCTCCCCAGAGCTTTCTCTTCTCCAGATGAACACCCCCAGCTCTCACAGCCTGGCTCCAGAGCAGAGGGGCTCCCGCCCTTGGAGCATCTCCATGGCTTCCCCTAGTCTTGCTCCAGCAGGTCCACAATATCCTTCTGATACTGGGGATCCCAGAGCTAGACACAGCATGGCAGGCGGGGACTCTCAGAGCAATGTAGACACCAATGGACTGATAAAACCCAATAATCAAATCCTGTCAAGCAGACACCAAGTGAGATTTTTTTACCGGCTTCTATTTCTTCCTCCAACAGCGCTCCCATTCCCTTTACATAACAGCAGGGATTCGAGATAGTTTAAAAAACTGAAGACGAAGAGAAGGAAGACTGAAAATAGAAATACCTACCTCAAACCTATTTGCAGCATCTATTTCCTAATCTCACCCTCACTCCACCTCCCCATATTTAAACAGTGATTTTTGTACCAGTTCTGCCCTGGCATCCTCTGAAATCATCTGGAGCACTCTGGAGGAGCCAGGCCCTGATCCTCTACCTGCTGAGGGTGAGGGTCACCCACCTCCAGCCACATTAGAGCCAGCCCATGTCAGCCTTGCCGATAGCAGAGCAGTTCCCAGCCCTGCCGAGTCACGACGCGTCGCTCCCGACAGGCGGGGCAGTGTCACGTGGTGGCCCCGGGGCTCGCTCCGAGGGACGGGAGCCGTGGGCGAGCTCAGGCTCGGACAGATGCGTTCCCGGGCATTCCAAGAAAATAGAAAGTGCAGACTTTCTGTAGATGGTATTGAGAACGATCTTCAGTGGTACCGTATAAAATTGTAAATATCCTTGATATAAGCACGAGGGAACTGACTTAGTATTACAAGGGTGCCTGGCCCTGGTCTCCAACGCTGGAGGCGTTCAAAGTCCAAAAAGCAGATTCTGGGCTGGTTCTGACGCCACAGATAATAGTGAGCAGTTGCTTTGAAGTTTCAAAGTCCATGGGAATAAATATGTGTTTTAGAAGTCAGCATTTTAAAATGCATTCAAAGCATTTTAAAAAGAGATTCCAGGGGGGAAAGGGACATCTTGAGATGGCTGAGCTAAAGCTGGATAAACTCATGACCAGACAAACAAAATCCATCACTAGCCTTTCTCTCTCACAGGAAGCCGTGGCACTCCCTCCCCTGGGCATTGACCCTGCTCCAGCAGCAGCCGGCTGTGTTCCTCTTCCCCGAGGATAAACACAGCAGTGGAAAAGGAGCGGAGCTGCCTGAAAAGTGGGTCAAGCATGGAACGAAACACCCANCTTATAAAATAAAGAAGCAGAATAGAGCAGCCATCACTGCCGACTCCTGCACCGATGACCACGATAAAGAAGGCTTTTCACAGCAAAGTTTAGGGTTAGGCTGGATGGGGGCGGGGGGGGATGTTTTCTCAAACTCCTGAAAAATAAAGGCAGTTGGGAGCCAGGCTAAAGCCTTTCAGCCCAATCGATCATGCAATTATCAGTGTAAACAGGACACTCCTGTTGTACAGTTCAGCACTTCTAGTTTTAGATGCATAGTCTGGAAAACAGTTAATAGATTTATTGAAATTAAAAAACAAACAAACTAAAGCAACAGAAACAAACCAAAAGAACCTAACCTCCAAAAACCCAGATGGATTTGGGGGAAATCTACTGAGGAAGATGTATACGGAAGTCAAGACAACCAAAAGTAAAGATGTTAATTTAATGTATACAAACTTGGCAATGATACCAGTAGCAGCAAAATGGAGAGTATTCTCCTCAAAATCACTTTCCTACAAGTTTTCGTGCAGGATGCTCACCCTGATCACACTGCTCCTCTTCCACCACCAGTCCCAGGTACTATTAGCGACTAATGTTTGATACGTTATTTTTACCAGCAGCAATTATTTTAGTCTCCATCCCAAAGTTCTGTTTACCAGAGTGTAATTAAGAGATCAGTAGTTCAACCCATTTTAAAGAATAAAGCTTTTAAACTCCAGCATAGGTTTTAAAAGGCTAAAATATGCAGCACTGCTTAATTTAAAACCAAAAGCATTATTTCAGCCTTTTTTTCCCTGTCCATATGCCAAAGCCTGCTCAAGCAAGCAGCCTGCCTTTATTCCCATCCAAAAGCAGTACAGCTAAATTAATTAGAGCACCAAAATAACTTTTTGTAGAACTACAGGAGGCTGATTCATGAACTGCTGACTCTCCAGGGTTTTGTTGGTGTGTTCATGGGTACTGAAAGATTTCTACACAGTCCACTACGATTTTTACTTAACACTTCACCTGTTTCCAACTTTCTCCCAGAAGAACTTGCAGAACACCAATACTGAGTGTTATGATTGCTGTAGCACACAGAAGGCATCCAATGCCTTCTACAAGGCTTCAAAAATCACTGCTTGTAGACATTTTGCTCCAAAAATCCAAGCTCACACAAACCACGAGTATGGTTGCAAAAAACATGGAACATGTAAAAAGCCATTTCTGAGGCAAAATTTGCTCTAACCTACATGGCAATCCTTAAAACACATTAAGAATTTCCAGGACTGCTCTGCATCCAGACAAAACAAGCAGGAGTTAGAGCAATAAATGAGTGTGGAACAGGTGCGTAAGGAGGTAATGAGAGTGGAGCCACACCTTCAACTCACTGAATTTGGAGCATCATCTAACTTAAAATTCAAAATTGTGATCACGCATCTTCTTACAAGTATTTTTCCTGAATGAACAACAGTACTTATTCTTCAGCCCCCTCCCAAGGTCACAGCTCCTGCAAGAGCAGGACCTGCACTCCAGTATTACTAAGGAAACAAACAGGTGAGAGGGGAAAAAGAATGTGTTTATTGAACTATGAAAAAAGGCCCAAAATAAAACCAGCACTACCACAGCAGGTTTGGTACAGGAGGAAATCCTTTAAGAAATAGGATAAATTTTTAAATTGTCAGAGCAAAGACATTGTCCCAAGGCTCTTGAATCACAATTGTTTCCTAAAAAGGACTCAGTGCTTCAGTTTACTACTATAAAAGCAAAATAAATCCCAAGGAACATGGATTGGTAGGTACTGGCACCTCTCAGCAGTTTTTTCTGTTACTAGAGGAGCTTTTAACAGGAACTGGACCAAGACAGAGGCAGGTGAAATGTCACAATTTCCATTGGCAGGATGTCCCTTCATCACCTTTTTCACAGGACAGAATTTATTGTTACCATCCAGACATCCGGGGAAGGAGTTAACACTCTATCTGCGCTCTCCCATGCATCCAGTTGTCTTGCCACGGTGTTATCAGAAGACCTAAATGAGGTAGTATTACCCAAGCACTTGGAGCAGGGATACTGAGTGTGTATGGAAGTGTCAACAGCTAGAAACAATCCGAAATGAGCACCAGGTGACAGTCACACATTGGTTACCTTGGATGAACATCCATCTACAGTGGCAGCCTGGTCAGCAACAACGGAGCAGGGACTGGGGCAGCAGCCAGCCCCAAGCTCCAGGGATCTGTGAAGAGGGGGCCATAAGCAGACAAACAAAGCAGAGGGTGGAAATAGGCAGAAGAAAGGTGCAGAAAGAGGGGGGAAAGCAGAAAAATACCTGGCAAATCCATACACCTCTGTATGTATGTAATACATATTTTGTCTCCTGATTTTGAGTTAATGGGCCCTTAGTGCACCAGTTTAGGGTGCTCACTTTGTACAATTAAGGCCAACAACTTACACAAAATGAAATACGGAAAGCTCAAAACCCTCCCCCTTTGTCCATCATTATTCTCCTGGCTCTATTCAAGTTCTGAGAACGAATCAAAAAAAGAGGAAGAACAGCTCATGGAAAAGTGCAATTTCATTCCCAACTGCCTTCTGGTAACCTAAACCCAAGTCAGCCCTCCCTACTAAGAACTGGGTGTGACATTTCCACTTAAACAACATAGAATTTCCAGCTATGCCTCTTATTTTGTATTTCATGGAATGCAGCAGGTGTTGTAGAGATGGAGGAATTACCAGTGATCAAAACCCACTCATTTCTCTGCAGCCACTGTGCTCACAGGCTGAAGTAAAGGAAGTTTTGTGCAGGTGAACTAATCAATCAGCTAGCAATAAATCAAACCCCAATGATCTATATCTTTGTTTCTTCTCTTGAATCTTCCAAACATGGGTTCAGCTGGTTAGTGCTCCATCACAGCAACTAATTTTTTGTTCACAATGTGGTTTTCTCACTGGAATCTTCACACAGACCATCACAACATAATTATAGAGGAAAGCACAAAAACTGACTCCAACATTGTCCATGAACTTTACTAACAGCCACTTGGATTTGTGTACAGAAACTGAAGCAAGGAAAGGACTGCTCCCCACCAGAGCAGATGAATCACACCAGTTAGAGCAACAAGGAAGGCAGAAAATAGGGCAAAGTCATTCCTCTTGAAGGAATGGTGTCTATGAAAGCACAAAGTCCCATCTACACAAACACAAGAGAAGAACAAGCGACAGGAATGGAACGTGAACTACTCTCAAAGGATTTTTTTAATAGTGATCAAAGCTAAAGCTCCTAATATACTAAAAAAAGCCACTTCAGATGCACTTATTTTTAGCATGCACTTCTTCCTGTAAGAGCTGAAACTACAGCAGCATTTGGAACCCAACTTACAGGACAAGGCTCAAATTTTGCTGAAGGAAAAGCAACCACTTGAGCCCTTCTGA
This sequence comes from Rhabdornis inornatus, assembly GCA_013397075.1. NCBI lineage: Eukaryota > Metazoa > Chordata > Aves > Passeriformes > Rhabdornithidae > Rhabdornis > Rhabdornis inornatus. The sequence continues at coordinate 94,743 of VWZS01001548.1, read as the reverse complement.
AAGGGGATGAAGTAATGCTTGATGAAATGCAGCATCTTCTTTGCAAGTTAAAGAACTAAGTTGTCCTCCAGTTTTCCAGAAAAGCAAGAAAGCACCAAAATGCATGTCTAGGACTAAAGCTCCAGGTGAGTTGGACATTTGTAAAATTTCTGTGTATTCCTTTAGAAACAAACAGTGTAAAAAACAAGCCTCCACGTTATTACAGAATCCATATTGTGCCCAAGTCTCAAACAATATGAATATCCTTCTATTAAGTCAACAGCCAGACACATCATTTAGATGTACCCAAGAAGTTTCATGCACAAGCCTTAAGGCAGAATAATATTTGAATTTTGGCTTTGAACCAAATAATCAGATTGGGGTTCAAATTCTGAAGAAGTTAGTAGAAAATAAGTATTTTAACAGAAGTTAACATAAACCACATACCACTGTTTTTCAGAATGGAAGCCTGGGCAAATACACATAGCACTAAATGTAAAGTTGTTTCCTTTAATATTTACAAAACTAGTTTTATTATTAGTTTCTCAGAAAAATTACTTTAAGTATTAGCACCTACATTGTAAATTACTCAGATTTACACTTGAAATAAAGCCACACGCAATCAATTAAGTGAACCTATATTCTTCCATTTCTGAGCATTTCAGTAGAGCACCAAGAGGGAAAGAGCAACATGTGGGTAACCAGCAAGCTGTTCTCAGCTGTGAGACACAGGCCCAGGCACCTTCCTGGGACAGGATTCTAAAGGTCAGAGTTTTCCAGCACACTCCAAATCACCTCAGTTTTAGTTATTTAAAGGGTGGAAATTTCCATGCAGGTTTATAAAACCCATCCACCTACATGTTAGTTTATTAAACCACAGTCGACCTGAGATGCAATTAGAATTTTGACATTTTTCCATACTTAGTTCACAAGTTTATTATGAAAAACACTGCAGCTCTGTCCTGCAGTAACATTGTTTTACAGAAAAAAAACAGTTCTGTTCAAAGTAATTCACTATCCTTGGACAATTACAAGGGACAATATGGTAGGGCAGAGTGGAAAAGGGAACTGAGTGCAGCCAAAAAAAAAAACAAACAACAAAAACAAAAACAAAAAAAACCCCAATAGATTAAATTAAACGGTATTCCCTGAAAATAAAACAAACAGTTTCAGAACAAATATGAGGCCTTGGTACTTATTTTAAAAACGTTCTTTAAGCTTCAATGATTGTTTGCTGCTACCCTTATCTACAGTCATGCTGAATAAAGCTATAGCTAAATGGAAAGTTAAATGTATTCATGAGGTGTTAATGTCTACATCTTATTATTTGCAGTCTCTCCGAGAAAGCAAAAGTAACTACAAATAGCGCTATGCCAGAAACTGGTTTCTTGACCAACAATGTTGCTTCAGCATGCAATGAACTGGTTCATTCTAAAGTGGTCACAGTTGTTGATGACAAGAGGCTTTGTATTGAGTATGGCACGTCTTTTGGTCCATGTGAAAACAAAGTTTGAATGTTAAATATTTTCTGACACTTTGGAGTTACTGTTGCTCTTCCCATTTTCTTTAGGTCAACATATGGTTCATGGCAATACTGTACAGGTTTAAAATCTCTTTACAGGAAGTAGTCTGGGGTGCGACGAGTAACATGCGGCTCACCTCTACGTGGTGCCGGGTCAAACTGCAAACTGAAGAGCACAGACATTAATGAAAACACAAGAGCTCAGTTTACATTCAGGTATATTCTAGTCATCAGTTACAGGAGCAGTGATTTAACACAGGTGAGTCTTTGCAAGTTTTATCAACCAAGTTAAGTATTCTAGAACAAGTGTTCCAACTCTTCCACCCCTATCAGTATGTGCTTTGAACCATCACATTTTAAATTCCTCTTACCATAAATATCTGGAGATAAATTAATTTTAAGCTTCGAGATTGAAACTAGTTAAAGATTAGTATCTCTTAGAAAGTTAATGTCTCCAGTTATTTTCAGAGGGCAGTTTGTACAGTGATTTTACCTCATTTTCTAGTAAAGTTGCTGCTGCAATAGTTAATTAGAAGTCTCATACAAAAAGCTGACATCCCAACACCTGAAGAATTCAAAGATTCCTAAAGTCTCCTGCCCAAGACTGACACAAAGGCATTACCTTAGATGTGACACACTATTCCTGCTCTCAAATCACATTCCTACACAGTAAGTCATTAAAATCCAGGCAGTTATACAAAATAAAAATGAGGAGTCCCACTTTAATCTGGCAGAGAACATCTGAACAGCAACTGTTCCAGAGGCTTGACTCCAAGACTTTAAATGTGACTAACCCAACAATTTCACACTCACTCCACCTCCCAAAAGCTTAGAGAAAGGGAAAAAACCCATACTTTAACACCATTAATTGGTATCTTAAAATCACAGGCAACGTAATTCTCATTTTCAAACATACTTACAAGGAGTATTTTAGAGTATCATCAAGTTCCATAATTGCAGCCTGGTTGCCACAACGGTAACAATAATTTGGAGCACTGAAAATTGTTACTACATTCCGATCATGGCACCAGTTGTACCCCTGGAGAGGAAGGAAAAAATAATTATGACAACCAAGTTAATGTACCCCATGTAACCACCTGACTACAAACCAAGCTTTTAATACACACAGCCCTAAGTGGCATTTGTAGGGTTACTTTAAATAAGCTTAAGGCTGTATCTTTTTTCTCTTCTGGAGAGAAAAAGCATAAAAATTAGTTTTGGCCTTCAAAGATTGCTTCTTACTAGCAAGTATGAGCTATATATTTAAAAAAAACAAAAAACAAACCACCTAGCAAGATTTTGCGATTGCATTAGCATTAAACAGTTAAAACAGCAATTCTAAAGTACACAATCTACTCTGAACTTCCAACTGTGATCACCAAAACCAGAGTCCAGACATACATTTAAAAATCTAAACTGCTAAGAATAACTAGAGATCAAGAACAAAAGCACACATCCAAGCTAAAAAGAAAAATTTACACCTTTTTTCCAAGAAACACATATTTAAAAGCCTTTTTATCTACAAAGAAATGCAATACCACATCTAGTACCAACATCGGGTTTGGGATATTACTGTAAATTTTCAGGAAAACAAGGCCAAAATAAAGGTTATTCCACCGTCAATCTCCTTACTAGCACATGAACACTGTCAAGGTCAAGTTTCTGGAAGACTGTCAGCCAGATCATCACCCGTCACAGCAGCATATGCATATCTCTGACACACAGAGCATGGAATAAATGGACCAAGGACACAACCCAAAGTTTGAACACACAGGCTGTCCTGCTCACCTCCATTACCAACTGATGAGCTCTTGAAACCAATGTAAGGCCATTAGCATGGTTGAAGGTTTCTGAAATATCCTGTCCAAATGTGTAACCTGCACCTCGAGGAGAAATTCCCCAGCCACCGCGATCATCTGGATCTGACCATAGCAAATCACACATTGGACCCTGTAAGACATGTAGACGATGTTTCAGAGGTGAAGTGCAAAGAACCAAAACCAAACAAAACCCAAAAAACCTTGCACTCGCATCACCCCTGCACAACTCCGCAACTTAATATACTTCTTTCCTTAAGCAAGGACATGCCCTTTATTTTTCCTTCAAAAAAATCTAGAACAGGAAGATAGGCATTTTAATATTGCTAAGCTGACTTGAATTTCATTTTCAGCCTGTGAACTTTACCCCCAAATACATGCTGAATCAACCTCATTGACTTAGAAAATTATTTTTCAGTACCTCATGGGGAACTTCCTGCAAGCGATCAAGTGCTCTGATGTGATCCAGTGTATCTATAGATGGAGAGAGGCCACCATGTAGACAAAAAATCTGCAAAAGTTAAGAAACATGAAGTTTATTTGCATTAATCAGTGCAGTTGGAACAGTTTAGAATAAATGATTATGAGAAAATCTGCATAAGATTCCTTTAAAGATGAGAGCTGACAGAATACAGTGTTAAGACCTCCCTTTACAATCAAAAACATTCAACTTGGTCAAATGTCAACATACCTGGCCATCCACCAAGGCAGTTAGAGGCAGGTAATCAAAAAGGTCTGTAAAGTATTTCCAAACATTTGCATTTCCATATTTCCTTAAACATTCATCATAGAAACCATAAACTTGTGTGATTTGTCTGCTTTCATGGTTCCCTCGAAGAATTGTGATACGTTCACGGTAACGGACCTAAACAGAATAGTTTATTTTAGCACATCAATGAGCAACTCTTCCCCAGAACAGAATTTGCACTCCTCAATCCCTACCACACATCAATAAAGCAATTAAAACCAAACCATTCTGAAGATCCAATTATAACTTCTGAGGTAAAAAAAAGGAATGACTTTTTCAAATCTTCAACTGCTGAATACTTTTGAGATTAATTACAAGTTGGGTTTATTATTACTATTGGACTTCACTACATCTGTGCATTAAGCTGATCTCTCCAAGCAAATTCTTAAAGATTGCAACTTAGCGAAGTAAAAAATGAATACTCACTTTAGATAAAGCTCAGGCTTGCACCTAAACATTTTTATAATTTTTTTTTAAGAAGTGACAAAGACAGCCAAGAAGTCAGTTTCAGTACCTCTGATACCAATGCAGTGAAAATCATAATAGATATTAAGTGTAGTCAGGACAGCAATGATATATTTTATACAAAACTAAAGCTGAGAAGAAAAGTTACCTTAAGAGCTACAAGCAATGTGACTGTTTCAACTGAATAATATCCTCTGTCAACATAGTCTCCCATAAACAAATAGTTCGTGTCTGGTGATTTGCCTCCAATTCTGAAAAGTTCCATGAGGTCGTGAAATTGTCCATGGACATCTCCACAGACTGTGACTGGACATCGCACTTCTTGTACGTTGGATTCTTTTGTCAAAATTTCTTTAGCCTATAAAGCCAAAAAGAACATGAATTGTGAGTTTGTCTATGAAGAGCCATTTTATTCAAAGCACGCTCTACCACTTCAACTCTGCTACCTGCTCTCTTTAGGAGCTCTTGTCCCTTCCTTCTCTGAAGTACTTGAGGTAAAAGTTTATCTTTACTTAAATGATGTTTCTCTTAAAACAGCATTTCACTTTATGAAACCCCGTATTAGTAACTAGTTACATGGCTTTTCCTCCTTGAGGACAGTATTTCAAGTAAAACTTCAGACTTTCTACAAAAATGGTCCTGCAAAGCATAGAACAATGATCATCACCACTGGAACTTAAAAAGTTTTTAAATATATTCAAAAATTAAATCTAAAAATCCTGTCAACATCTTACCTCCAAAAGCCCAAACTCAGACAAGGTCAAACACTACCAACACCTTGGCACTCACATGTACAAAGATCTTCAACTCACCTGCAAAGGCAGGGAGTCCTGCATGAAGCAGAATGAGAACAAACACCCACTGGTACCAGCAATTACAGAGCAGGTCATTATCCGCAAAAGTTTTCTCAACAAGTTTTGTGATTAAACACAGACTAACAATATCAAGTTGTGTCTTCATAAACCAAAGCTGGGTAAGATCTTTGTCATCACCGTTTTTTCCAAAAAAATTGTGTATATAAAAGTTGCAGGCAAAGGTAATTTGTATGAAGCATAGGCTAAATATAGCACCAGAGAGGTAATTTTAAAATAATGCAAGACAGTTGTTACAGTTTGTTCTCACAACAGTCACCAGATACATGCCACAATGATTTGCTAAATTAAGAAGGTATTCGAAATACAAATAGTAAAGTTTACTAGTTACCATCTACTAAGATTTCCCTGTTTTTCAAGAGCCAATGATCCTATTCAAAAAGGATCCTTCTTTACCTCATTACCTAAATTACAAGAGAATATATAAAAACTATATTCTATTCTATAACCCAAGTTGTCTACAAGACAGTGGCTGACACTCCCACCTAAAGTGGTGTCACTGTCCCACATATCATCCTGGCTGACCACCATGGTCACCACTTCAAACAGAAGCAACACCTAAGTTTAATGATGGAAATTAATGAAATTCAACATTTCACTGCAACGAAATGCAAAAAAACACAGCATGGCTAAGCACCCTGCACAACACAAAGCTTTAGATGTCGCTCTGCAGACAGATTTACACCAAAAGTCAATCCTGTATGACAGTTTCCACTTGCGCTGTGCCTAGTACTAAAGATAGGCTTGTGGTAATTCCTGGCTTGTGGTCAATGCTAAAAATGCAGATTTATTTTAAGATAGCCTAACTTAATTTTAATGCAGTGACACTCACCGGATGTTTTGAAGGTGTTTTAACAGCCTTAGTCTCTTCTAATACTGTCTTACATTCAGAAGCATTATCCAGCTTAATTCTCCTTTTGACAGAGAACGTCACAGATGCTTATGGCACTTTGATATAAAAAAACCTACTCTTTAATGAGGAGGTTTCTACCACTGGATTTTCTTAACACACTGCACAAAGAATGCAGCGTTCATTTTTCATCAAAGGCATGCAGCATTTGTGCTGAGAATGGCAGTTTTCAGCAACTGAGTTGTTGCTTCCCCAGTTTCTGATATATTAAATCACTCAGATACCCACACGACCAAACATGTAGAGCAGTCAGACAGCTACTCTGATGGAAAAAGACTGTTCCAGGTCAACTTGCAAAAACAGCAACCTCTGTTCAAATCCTGCAGTGAAGGAATGCTGGTGCATTTCCACGTCCTAAAACCAGTTTCATACAACACTGTGTTATGAGCTATTTAGTTAGTTTACAGTCTTAAATCCCACAGTATTAGAAGCGGCACATACTCAAGTGCTTAAACAGTCTATTTGGCTCTATAAAAGAGCTTCAGCAGAGCTGAAGGTAGAAAAGAAACAACACCGTGAAAAGAAGCCACCAACAAGCAGCCTACTATATCCCAAATTTCACAATAAATGAATTCCTATAAAAAGGTAAAAAAAGAAAAAAAAAAAAGGATTTTTAATATACTGTAACACAATACAAACACAAGCTTGTAAGACAGCAGCACATTTAATACTGCAACTTCACAATGTTAAGTGATCACTAATACTACTCCTGCAGTATCTGTGCCCCTGACCTTGTACTGATCACACATAGTAATTCCACCTGATTCCACTCCCTCTTTTTATTGATTCTTGATGGTGCTGCTTACTCGCCAAGTCACACAACTCCATCCCCTCCTCCAACAAATGGACTTCCCACCAGCAGCTCTCCTACACTTTCTCATGGAGAAGCAGTAGAGCATTCTTCGGCATGCTTCAGCAGAAGGCAGAAAACTCCTTGATCACTCGACAACCATCTGACAAAGAAGAACTAGGAAAGACACACACACAAACACCACGCCCTGAACTTTAAACACCCTGGGACCTATTGCCACAAAGGATAATAGTGCAACAATGCAGTACTTTCATGCCAACATTTTGCAACACCCAGGTTTCACTGCCTATCATCAGGACAAACGATAAAATCCAGAAAAACGGATTTTCTTGATCACCTATTAGTTCTTTGCTATCTCTGCCTTTTTTCAATTCTTAACAATTCCTACTATTAAGACAGCCCTGAACTTCTTTACACCTCCAACACTCAATCTTTATTACATAGTAGAATACCACCACAAGTCAAACTTCTGTGGTACTCAAGCAAAAACTTGTTAACGACCTCCTATATTACAGTTGCAAAACCCTGCCTCCGAATCAGTTTATTTTTTCAGTACTACACTCTCAGATTTCAAAATACAGTGCAAACGCATACAGAATAAGACTGCAAAGAACACATTACTTCGAGTTGATAAATGCTAATTTTACAGCCAATTACCAATGAAGTCAAAAACAGAAAAAACACAGCAGTGAGACACAGTTATGCAAGAAGAATATAAGAAAAACCAAGGGCAATGCTGTCATAAACACTACTGCTGAGGTGGAAAGTCACATATTTTACTCAGAACAATCTCAAAGTTCAAACAATAAGCACATATCAAATACATTTCAGCTTAGTCATAGTGACTGAAATTCATTCTGACTTGATACTGGCTTACTTAGTCATTTCACAATCCCAAAACTCAAAAAGAATAAAACTAATATTGGTTTAAACACACAAGAAAACAACCAGTTTCGACTTTACTATAAAAAGAGTAGCACTGTGTAGAAACACAACCTAGTACTTAAGAATTAAAACCATTCCTGGCCTACTGCACATCATTCAAAGTCCCAGATGAGCAGTACCAAGCTGCTTTGGTGGCTCTGTTTACAAAGCGCATCTCTGCAAAATGCTGCTCTCAAAACACAAAGATCAGCTTCGTTGTTTTAAGACAGTACAAGATCCAAGTATATGAACTGCGATCCAAGTATATGAAATGCCATGGATAAGAATTTTGCAAAATATGACTATTAAAGTCACTACCATATGATTCTCAGATCCTCAGTTTATTTAATGAAATGCATGGGTTGTATGAATGCAAATGTATCTCTTATTTCCCCTGCTCCCTCCAAATATTTTTACTCTATATGTCACAAGTTAAGGCTCAGAGTCAAGTGCCATAAAAGCCATAATCCATTCATTTTACTTCCTCAACTTACTCTCTGCTGAGGATAAGCAAGTTTCCCTTATGAGCAGTGTACATCAGCAGCCTTGTCTCAAAGAAATTATTCCCAGTGGTCCATTTCTGCAAAATCCTCTGAATTAATTTGTACCCAAATTCCTCAGTGTTTCCAGAATATACCAGATATTTCATGATTACTCCAACCCCTTCTTAGGTCTTTACATTCTAGTATGAGCTGAAAACTCAGCCCAATTATCTACCCTGAAAAATTCTGGGGCACATAAAAGAAAATAGCAAGACCCAATCAAACAGTAAACATCACTGTGTCTGTATAGAATTTTAAGTCAATGCTTGAAGCAGCACTATGAAGCACTCACGAAAAGATTACCACTACTAACTCAGTAAAGAAAATACAACCACTATTTTAATTAGAAACATAGCCGCAAAGTCATGGTTGCAGATGGTAACGTGTCATTCTTGGCAGACAGAATTCACACCTGCAGCCCACCACGCTGTCTAGTAAAACGTGTAATGAGAAGCATCCACTGTAACCAAGAAATAGCTGTTTGTAGTTACCATAAAGATATTTTTATGAGATTGAAGACTTCAACCACACCCATAATTTCCTCTCACCAAGGTGCACAGGATGTGACTAAAGGCACAACGATCAGCTAATTGGGATGAATACTGGTTTTAGCTGTTCAAACAACATGACCCGGAAAAGATTCCATTTCCATACAGTCAGCAATTCTTTTATAGTTTCCTCCACTCCTTACATTGGAAAGAAAGAGAGCAAGGTCAGAGAAAAGACGGGCTTATTTTTTAAAGCAAAAGGTGTTTTCATTCACTGTCTGACATTTTAAACAAAACTAGGTAAATGAAGCCTCCAATAACACCCTTCTGTGAAGGAGGCATGACACATGACACAAATGGGAAATTGATTTATGCTGAACTTGGCAATCCACTAAGGAGTTCAGTGTGAATGTATAAATAGGAACAAAATTAAAATTTAAAGCTCCCCACTGACATTTAGTATTCCAAAGTAAGTAAAACCAGGACTTCCATCCACACAGAAATACTGAGCAGCAAAATACTCTTCTGCCAGGACATCAGATGATGCATCTCCTTTGTCTCTGGATTTGTGACTAGGACCTACACCTTTATTTCTAATCTCTTCAGTGAGAAGAGAGACCAGTTTAAATAGAAGATATCAACCAACCAAAAGAGCAATCCAGTCCAATGGTAGGACTGCTGCAAGATTAAAATAAGACAACCACTTTCCTTTATAGCCTGTAAATTCTAGGTCTACAAAAAATCATGCAAGCAGCAAACTTCTGCCAAATAACCCTCTCTTCCTTGGTATTACAAAAGTAAGGATGACACCATTAGAAACCTTAACAGTCACCTCAACATTTCCATTTGAAAAGATCAGTAGTGGTATCACACATTCAGAGTAACTGATAAGTGTTCTTGCCCTCAGAGGTAAATGTGGGAGAAGGGGAAAGGCTATTTATCAATCAGTAGCTGACAAGAGCAATGGGGATAGGAAAAGGGTCTTCTGAAAGAACTGTGTCATTATTTTGCCTCATACAGAAGATCTTAGTATCTTTAAACTGAAGAAAAATAATCAAGAAAAAACTTTTTTAAAAAAACATAAGAAGCCAAATAATTCAGGAACCCTTATGCCTTCCTTGCCTCATGGGAGTTCCAAGAAACACAGCAGTGACAGCAATGCAGGAAGCTGACCACTTACAGGGATATTTTTCAGTCGTCTCTGTAGAACAAGCTGTATTCATTTTGAATTATTCAAGATATTAAAAAAAGAAATAGGCTAAACTTATTCCCGAACTAGTTGTGCCTGATATCAACAGGTCCAGCTTCATGCAATGAACTCAAAAAATTCTCAACCCTTTTGTTCCACTAACTCGGACACAGCTTGGCACAGTCACGCTACAGGTCAGGACACCAGCTGGAGGATGGCATGTCAAAACTCAAGAAAGAGTTTAGAACCAACCAGCAAGCAAGAAACACCTGTATTGAAAGGCACATTCAAAATATTCAGCAGAAATACTGGAGACATGGCTACTGAGTAATTGAGCTCCAGTATTCATTCTTTAGTCAGGAATAAACTTGTTTCAGCTTAATATATACTACCTGAAGAAAAAGAATTTAACAACAGCATTAATGAATACAGGTGTAGTGTTCAAGGGTCCCTAAGCAAAAGCAAAAATTCAATCCCTGCTCCTGTGATTCCCCTCACACAGATCTGTTGTACAAGGCCTTGTGAACTCCTGCCAGACACAGTCAGACAGGTTTGGGTTTTGTGCTGGGCAAGGCAACCCAGATGAGTAACTGAAAATGGCTCAGAAGCGATCACAGAGCAGCACTGTCACGACATCTGAGGAGGCAACAGCCTCAGCACAGGTAGATTTGGAAAGGACATCAGTCTTGCAGCCTCATCCATGTCTTTAGCCTCAAACTGGCAGAACTCAAAGAGGAACTACTCTGACTTAGGAGTGCTTCCTGCTGTTAGCTTAAGCTATGCCCAAAACAACACAACTATCTTTCACTCCTACTTGATCACAACTATAGTCGCAACCAAAAAGCAAAAAACCAAAACCAAACATCTCACTGCAAGCACAACTCAGTTCTTACAGAACTTACTAGAATGGAGAAAAAAAAAAAACAAAACAACAACAACAACAAAAAAAAAACAAACAAAAAAAACCACAAAAAACCAAACAAACAAACAAACAAACATAAAAAAAACCAAACAAACCCAGAAAGCTGCTGATCCTACAATCACTGGCACATTCAAGACTAAATTTTTATATGCACATCAAGATGTTGTACGTAAATCCGGACTAGGTGAGAAGGCTGGCAAGGTTGACACTTCAAATGCCTTCTGTGGAAAGAGACAATTTCCATTTTTCATTATCAACCATAACAAAAAACAAAATGAAACAAACAAAATGAAACAAACCACTAACAAAAAAAATCCCAACAAATTAGAACGCTAGGCATGAAACTGGTTTTTTAAGTGTTCCAGAATAATCTAAAACACAGTCATTCAAATGTTACAAAAGGTTTTGTACACAACACTTGTAACTCTTTCAGAGAGAGGTGTAACTACAGGGCCCGGTCAATGACTTGATCTGAGTATGTTCAACAAAGCAGCAAAGGAGCCCTAAACCACCCCCTCTGGTCCCCCAGAGCCCCTTGAACAGCTACTCAGGGGCCCTGCCACCATTGGCAGCAGTTCCCTTGCTACAGAATCCAGAAGCCAGTGCAGTGACAAGGCAAAACTGCGATGCTGCACATTCCTCTTCTGCCAGGGCCAGGGCCGGAGGGACACAAAACCTGCCCAATGCACAGCCTCCACACAGGACACACCATACTTCTACTACTTGGGAATTCTGTTGGGGTGGGTTTCTTGGCTGATTTACAGCAAGTTCAGACAGGAACATTAATTTTCACCATCATCTTAGTCTGAAGAATAGTTAGTTATACATGATGGGTATGGGAATGCAAAAGCTAGCTAAACGAAAAGTCCTTGCAAATGCAGCTGGAAACAGTTTAAAAATCCACTTCTGGCCAAAAATTATCAGCTAAGAAAGGCAACTGCCAAACAGCATAGGAAGCAGAGGGGAACATGTACTTCTGCCTGAAAAATAAGTTGGGCAGACAACTCAGCTTAATACACAGGAGTGAGATCCACAGAACGTGTAAGTCCTATCGATTAGAGGAACTGAACTTTGATTGCACAGGGTTTTTTTTGACCCAAAAGAAAGCTCCATCAGAAACATACTTGTCCTCTCAGAATTAAGTCACTTAACATAAACTAACTGAGTTTGTGCAACCCACACAGCTGCAGTGGGTATAAGCATCTAACTTGGAAGATCAGGTATTAAAGTGAAAATTCTACAACAGGAAAAAAATTAGGAAAATACATCATGAAAAAGGTACACACCAGAGAACAGTATGGCCCAGAAACACATTTACACTACAAAAATTAGCAATGGTGACAAGTCAAAGAACAAATGTAACCAACATCATTGTTACAGATCAAAAACTGCAGGAGTCAAAATTTGAATCAAGGTTTCTTGAATGCCTTTACCAGTATCAGCCCTTCACTTAGTTTAAAATATTTTGATTAACTGCACTATCCATTCAAAGGTCTTTTACTAGCAATTCAAAAACCCTGAACACTCTACACAGTATATATGACCAAACAGTCTTCTCTCTCTCCAAAAACTGGAGATGCCACACTCAAACTCACGAAATTATGGAACAGTGTTTTGGAGGGAGCGGCTCTTGACACCTCTACCTGCACTAGATACCTTCTGCAATAATCAAAGCAAACTCTATCCAAAAATTCACCTCATTCCTTTGTGCAATTTTAGACTGCCATCCCACCTTACTGAGCAATGTACCACACTCCCAGCTCCTTGATTAAGGGCATTTATACACAGAGGAGACAAGACCGTTCCCCTCCACCCTCAAAATGTATGGGAAAGAAACTGTAAACCAGCACCCTTTATTCAAAATGGCCAGTGGAAAAACTCTCACCTGGCAGTAAAGACCTTCCTTTCACCGCTGCCAATAAACAATTCAGCACTAACATGCTGAAATGTAACAGTAACTGGACTGGGTATATTTTGACCACTTTTTTAGAACCTGCACTTCTCAAATGCTGAAGCAAAGCACACATAATCGGTCACTCAACTAATGTAACACTAAACACACAGCACGTACTAAGCCTAGAATAATTTAACTGTCACTCAGAGGTTGATTATTTCAAATAATTTGTGAAAGAATAATGTATTATTCATGGTTACAAATTACTTCTACACTTCGAAGATGTTTCTGCCCAGTTCCCACCACCACCATCACCCAGGAAACCAGGCTCAGTGAAAGACACACCAAGAAAGAAACTGGGATGCACAAATGGCCGCACAGTTATCATGTTTGTAAAAAGCTGTTATGTTCTTCAGGTATCAATACTGAAATACAAGACAGCCCTTAGGCTTATTCTTATTAGACAGGCACAAGTCCTGCACACACGAAGCCCCAGGAGATCAAGAAATACTCATCAAGGAAATCATCCAATCAAATAGTGTTAGCAGGGAAAAGCCATCAATTTTTTTTTTTAATTGTTGGTTTTAACTAGCCCTAGCTGCAATTCAATGTAGGGAAGAACAACAGTTTACACCTGGTACAGTCTTTATCTGTCCTTTGGAACAAGAGCTGTATTTGACACTGTCCTTAAGCTATTAATGAAAAAACAGCCTTTTGATGTGATTACATCCACATAACTATTTAGACAGTCCAAACAAAGCACAACCCAGTGAGGTTTCTGAAAGTCAGTCCTGGGAACATGGAAACACATTAAAGCAAGTGCTGTCCCTCAGCAGGAAGGTGCAGAACTGAGTTCCCACCCCATTTCCATGAACACAGCAGAAACAAGAAGATGGGAAACTCAGACCTACTCCAAGCCTCAGGGCCTACTTCCAATTCCTTGCATCAGCAACCATGAAGAAACTTAACTACTCTTAGAAAGTCCAAGTAAATCCACCTGTTATCAGCAACAAATCAACTTTCCCTAACATCCCCTGTGGCTGGACTCTGCACAATACTGACCACACACGTGGCACACACAGCCCAGCCAACATGATGAAGACTGCTGCTAAATAATACTGTGATTGGCACATTTCTCTTCCACAGTCTCATGGTCTCTCATCTCAATACACAGTAGTCAGACACAAAGTTTAATTTTCTCCTTTACCATTATCTTGGTGATGAGCATTACACATCTATCCATAAATACAGCTGATTTCTGTTCTTCACTGAGAAAAAACAAAAATGTCATTTTGTGCAACAATGATGACTGGGACTACTGTATCTTCTGTAGGAAATTTCTAGTGACATGCCTACTTCTCACTGAACCAAAACCCCCAGCACACTGAAAGCTTTTTGTACATTATACATCCCTCATGGTCCTACAAGTTACCACATAACCACAAAATGGGTGCACTGCTCTGGGTGCACCCTGGGATTCAGGACCCAGTACCCATCAGTTTATAAATGATGACAAGTGAAATACTTGCCTCTCACACAAAGCAATACAAAGAAGAAGCTGGACCACTGTCATTGGAAACGCACATGGAAACAGCCAGGCAGTGACATTGCCACTCGCTTTCAATACTCTTTAAAATACACAGCTCAGATCAAATGGAAACAGTGTTGAATTGCTGGAATACAAGTGAACTAAAATTTGTACTGGAGCAAGAGCAGGTCTGGTCAAAAATACTGCCAGTTCTTTATTAAGTTCATAGACAGTCCTCTCGAAACAATTTGCTTCCAAAGCAACCTGATGAAGTATTTGAAAGCATGATTCCAATTTTAAAATATTGTAGGTACTTCCTGTGGCAAGTACATAGGCTTCTTTAGAAGCCAGTATATCCATAACTTCATGTATTCCTTAATATCCAGTTCCCAAAAGATTCACAAATATTCCATCTTTCAGTCTAGAAATACAGGAATACATAAAACTATCAGTAAATTTAAAACAAGTGAACAAACAAAACACCACCAACAACCCTCAGGTATTACGTTACATCCAGAATTAGAATTCAACTGGAAAATGCCTCTGGATGCTACGAGAACAAAATTTTCCTGAATTTCCAAAACGCAATCTGTTTTGGGTTGCAGAAAGTCTACAGCCTTCCTAAGCTATGAATGTCTCAATCAACACATTGCTCTGTAACATGCACGTCTCAACATTTTCAAACTATCACCATAAAAATACGGAGTTCTATAGGATCTCGAATGCTTATGCCGTGAATTTCGTGAAACTCAGAACCTTATTGAAGGAAACCAAAACCCCAAAGCTAATTTACCCTTCAATTAGTTATAAAAATGTCTGCTTATGCATATAATAGGAAAAAAAAAATTTAAAAAAAACCAAAGCAGCAGCTCTTTACCGCGTGTAATTTCCAAGTGCTTACCATAAGCTTTTATTTTCATTGTAATAACTCACGCTTTTGGGGACTGATTTAGCATTTTAACCTGGGGGGAGTCTCTCGGGGGTCTCTTCCAAGGATCCATCGCGGTCGCGGCGCCATTTTAGGAGGCGCTGAGCGGGCGGGAGGCGGAGCCCAGGCTCCACCACAGTCGAGGGGCCGCGGCTCTCCCGGCCCCAGCTCCCGGCCCGCTCCAAGCCCCCGGCCCGCCCGAGGGCCCCGCGCCCCCCCGGCTGAATGGCACCGCCCCCGCCGGCAGCTCCCTGCCCTGCCCCACCGAATCCTCACAGCCCCTCGCTTCTCACCTTCTCGCAGAGGCTCTTCACCTGCCCCTCGGACAGCTGCTTGCACTCGTTGAGCTGCTCCACCCACTGGTCGAGCTCCTTGGTGAAGACCTTCTCCTCCATCCCGGTCTCTCCCCCCCCTCCTCCTCCTCCCCCTCCCCCTCCCCGGCTGTCACATGCAGCTGGGGGTGCAGGAGAAGNGCACCGCCCCGCGGGCCCCTGCGATCCGCACTCCCCACAGCGGCGGCGGCCGCAAACGCGTCAGGGCGGGCGGACGGGCGCGGGAAGAGAGCGGCCCAGGGCGCCCCAGCTGCGGCAGTGCTGCCGCTCCTCGCTCCGCACCGTGTAATGGCCGCCGCTGCTGACGTCACAGCCCCACCGAGGGGAGGGGGACGCCGCGGGAGCTGACGACGCATGCGTGGCCGCCGGGCGGGGCTGCGAGTGCGTTCTGAGGGGAGGAGGCGGCTGGGGGCAGTGACCGCGCGCGCGGCCGCCCGGAGGTTGTTGGGTGGCTGTGCTGCCTTCCGGGCCTCAGTCCGGGTTCTGGGCTCCCGGGGACTGGCATTCTCCCTGTGGGGGGGGGGGTCTATTTGAGGGGCGCAGCGCAGCCTCGCCCAGTCAGAGCCCTGAGGCGGGAGCCAGGGCACTGCTATGAGGGGTCGCTGGCTGTGCCGGTCCCTTCTGTGCCCAGGTGCTGAGCGCCGGTTCCTCGCGGGGCACAGGTTGGGCAGGGTCTCCGCCTGCTAAGCTCCTGCTGTGGGGCGAGGAGGCGATGTTTCCGAGGGCTTTGTGCGGCTCCGCAGTGTTTGTGATTCTCCCTGCAGTTAATGCCTATAGGTGTCTCCGAGGCGGGTGCAAGAGACTGGTGCCAAGGTCTTTGCAGCGACAGGATGAGGAGCACTCGCCCTAAACTAAAACACAAAACGTTCCACCTTCCACCTTTCGCACGAGAAAGAATTTTACGATGTGAGTGGCAGAGCACTGGAAGAGGCTGCCCAGGGAGGGCGTGGAGTCTTCCTTTCTGGAGACTTTCAAAACCCCCCTGGACACGTTCCTGTGTCATCTGCTCCAGGTGACACGGCCCTGGCCGATGGGTTGGACTGGGTGATCTCCAGAGGTCTGTTCCAACCCGAACAATTCTGTGATGCTGAGGTCCTGAGCCCAGTTACTGTGTCCGTCAGAGAAGAGAGAAGTGGAGGGTGTTTGCTGGTGTTGGGTACTTTAAAATGAAGCTTTTCAGTTCTAAATAATGAGCATTAAATATCATCTAAATTGTACCATCTGGTAGAGCTTAGGCTAAAAAGGCATTTCTGTGATGCATTTCTTTAAAACAATTTATACTGAAAGAGTTCTTGGAAGTCCAGAGTTTATTATTACATTTTTCGACAGAAGTAATGCATGAAGTGCAGTGTAAGTGTTCAGTAAAGGAAATTAGTGATGGACCTTTCAGGAGACTTTCAGGAAGGTAGTATTTTTTCAGGAAACTAGTGGTGACCTCAGCTATCTTATTGTGCTCAGACTCTACCTAAGGGAAAATACGTCAGTAAGACACAGGTAAGTTGCAGTAAAAAAATGTCGAAATACTTAGAACCAATTTCTAATGAATGATGTATTTTATTGCAATCTGCTTTTTAAATTATAGAGGAAGATTTCCCTTAACTTACAAAAGGCATGGAATGATCAGTTCAAAAAAGTAAGATTTTTTCACTTAAAATGGGTTAAAATGTTGATAAAATATTCATTTGTTAATTTCAAGAGGGCACAATGACTTTTCCTAGTTAATTTGTGTTAATCGTCTTGGTTGTCACTTGCCTAATACAGAGTCTGACTTGTTAAATTCTTTGCCTACTATTGAAGGATATTAAAAATTCCATAGTGACCAAGGGGTAAGGAATGTTTGCTATCATGGGTCAGTCTCGGTTTCTTACTCTCCTGCTAGACATCAGTTGATTTGAATTGCCTGACTTAGGTTTTGTCTATCTTCCAAAATAATTTTGCCATTCTTACACAGGTTCCCATATTCAGATGGCCTTAGTTTTGTGCTTAAAGTTGTAGTGATGAGTCGGTGGGAGACAAACAGCACTCAATATGAGTGATCAGCAAGTCTCGTTTATTGGCAATCTTTGGTTCATTATATACTATCACTAATTAAGCTCATACATAGTGCAAAAGCAAGCTCACTATTGGACAGCATCTTAAGTGTTAACCCATCCCCATTCCACATTCCTTTGGTCGTCCAGCTGCAAAGTTTCTTCTTTCTCTAACCGCAACACTCTGTTGTTGTAAAACCCCTTTCTGATAAGGAGATGATGACCTTGCCAGTTAATCACACCAGCTGCGCTCTGTTTTTGCTGTGCTGTGCGGGTCCAGCTGTCTGCTGCATGGGAATATGGCCTTTATCGGCTAGCCATTCCTCCACATTGTAGAAGGAAAAATACCATTCATTGAGAAGTGATAGGGTTCAAGAATTCACTCTGTAGCACATCTTCCCAAAATAGTCTTGAGCAATATATGCAAAAAATATGAAGCAATAACATAAACTCTTGTGTAATTTGCCAAGCTAAAGTTCATTTTCTTTAATAACTGTTGACTTTCTGGCATAGTTACATGTTTGAGGATCACACTGCAAACAAGCTGTACACCTCACACCTTCCAGACATAACATGGCAGGATTTCAGTTGCAGTTTTGTAGGCAAACAAGCCAGGTTAATAGTTTCTTCCTGTTAATGTGGATCAGACTGGACACTTCACAGATTAACAATCACTGCTGTCTTCAGATCAATTGTGATGGCTCCCAACCCCACCATTAGTTCCCAGGAGCGTAGTAGTAAAGAAACACTTCCTTGAAAAGACTCAGTCATAGCTCTTTTTCAGACAAACTCCGCTTGGGAAGGTGTAGGTGATTCAGCACTCACTGCTTGCCGCTGAAAGCTGAGGCCGTGTCACTCGCTAGAGGAGATTTCAGGACTCTGCAAAGGAAATTCAGGATTCATTTATCTAGACACTCACAGAGAAGGGGGAAGCTTTGGTTTCCATCTCCATTTCAAGCATTAGCTCTGTATTTTATCCTCATACTCTTTTGAATTGTCTATATGTGGATCAGAAATCAGATCTCCTTCCTCCCTCTGACTTGAGAATGACTATCAATGGTTTAGAGAATCACAGTTGCTTTTGTCTTCTTAGATATTTATCTGAGCCTTCAAAGGAGAATGTAATAATGAAAGGATATGAGCTATGTTGCATAAGTTGGGTGTTTGTCAGGGCTTCAGATACACAGTAAGATTAAACTGTAACCTGTGAGATGGCAGTAATAAATTATAATTAGTATGTGAATATATGCCAGATGTGTGTATGGTTTTTACCTAAGGAGCTGTCTGGGTGTGGCTGCCCCTGTGCGTCAAGGGCATGGAGGCCACACTGCTGTGCTGACATCTGAGTCAGGGACCCATGTGTCACATGTGTAGCATTCTGGAGAGAGGTGAAGCGGTCAGGCTGACTGCACTTATGTTTATACACATCCAACTGCAGGTTATTCAGCTGTTAGCCTATAGTGCCAACTAATTCTGTACTGGTCTGAAATTAATGTCAGACTCATGGACAAGGGTGTTAGCGACTGCAATAATCTTATCAGTAACACCAACATTTCCATTGTACTGAGACATCAGTGTTTAAATGAAGATTTATGCAGATTTATATCACACCATCCAACTATACAACATAATGTCAACTTAGTATTTTAGAGTAAGGAACACGTAAATTAGTTTTCTTCACACTTAACTCTCTGTGAATATTTTAGTGATTCTAAATTATCCATCAATGCATGTCCAAAATGTCTGTTGCTATAGTGTTTTAATACTAAGTGCAGAATTAAAGGGCTATGTAATACAACATAAAGACTATACTATACAATTTAAAGGCTATACAATAGTGTAACAATGAGCTGCCACCTTTAGAAGTAGGGGTGCCAACTTTGAATAATATGTGTATTTCTGCAAGCAGAGAATATAGACACTGGTACATTAATGTGGAAGTCAACTGCCTATATGAGGAAAGGGACTTCTGATCTAATAAATTCAGAAGTACACATCATGTAATAATCTCTTGCATATTCAGATACTGGTCACTACTGGGTAAAATATATGTTTTGTGTCTTAATAGTCCCATTAAATCAGATAAGCCTTTCAGCTTAAGTAGAACCGTTGCAGAAGACCGAAAGAAAAACAGAATACATTTACAACAGATATGTTACATCACCACAAATACTATTTCTGTGTATTTGACTAATTTCAGAGTCCAGATAGTACATGACAAAATCAGTGACATCAGTAATACTACTACCAACAGAAGCCCACTCACTTCAACTGAATGGCTTCTGTAAAAGATGGAATCTTATTATTAATCACCTTGTATACCACAAACATATTACTGAAATCTGCTAGTTCATCATTCACCCTCGTGTTGTAGATAAAGCAGGAAGTGCAGTGTCTTACTGAAAGAAGAAATTACAGAGTAACCATGAAAATCACATTTTTAAATCACTATGGTTACAGATATTTCATAGTCAAGAGTCTTAAAAGCTAGGAATAGCATGCTGATTCTCCAGTGTTAGGAGCTTAATATTTTGTAAATATTTTATGTCCTGTTCTCTCCCCCTGAGCATGGCACTGAACTCACTGTGTCCAGCCTGGCTGAGTAGGACTACTGGGGCAGTGGGTACATCCTTGTGCACCAGAGCATGCAACCACGTTCCTCCTACCTATCATCTACCAGTTTTAATCCCTAGAATACCTGACAAACACCACGTCTGCCAGGACAAATATTATCTCTTTATTGCCAGATGGGCAAATACATGATTTCAGCCCGATGAGGAAACAGATACTGAAATTAACTCACTTTCCAAACGTGACAGAAGCATTGAGAGTCGAGAGTAGAGACACCAGTTCAATAGATACTTTGGCCCATCCTTAAATTCCTTCCTTTTAAACAGATAAGTATCTGTGAAATGTCCTGCTTAGCTCTTGCTGGGAGACTTTAGGCTTGCTGATTGCTGGTGTAACCCTCTGATCCGCACAGCTTGTGTTAAAAGTGCTTTCTTTGGAGAAACTCCTATTATTCAGTCCTTTCCATAAGCTACGTTTAAGTACACAACAAATTGTTAATATGTACAAGCAGTTGTCATGGAGATAACATGATCCCAAGTACGTTTTTTTTTAAGTGGTGCAAACCTGGCACATCCCACATGCCTTGTATGGACAATTCCTACATAACGTTTCCTGTGTTAGATATGGGATAGATATATATCTTTGCTTTTTGTGCCAACACCCAATGGAGAAACACTGCTTCTGGCTTTCAGATGGCTGGCTTTAGGAATATGAAAAATGTAGGACTTGTAAGACATGGCGTTTTTTAAGCTGCAACATCTTAGCAAGGGGCTGAACTGCTCACTTCTGTGAAATCTCAAACACAATGCAGCATCCAAATTATGGCTAAAAACTTGCAGAATGTATTTTCTCTCCTCATCTTGGTCCACAGAATTATGCCAAAATGTAGTAATTAATCCAAAAGAAGGCAGCTAGCTAATGTAGCTGGGGAGCCTTCAGGGGCATAATGAGGATAGTTTTCCTTAGAATGAGACTGCTATCCTATTAAATGTCTATAAATTCAGGTGACCTTTTGTTTAGAATTATAACATTTCTACCCTTTAACTGTTTCTTTACAAAGTAGTTCGCTGTGCACTTCAACCATTCTTACCTTTAGTCTGCACCTCTTATCTGGTACTGGAGATTCTGTTATGCTTCAGCCAGGCAGCATCTGATTGTTGGAGCCTGTTTACTTGCGTGAATGAAGGAGATTCTCTGCATATTATAACTGTTGCTTTTTTTTTTTCATTCTTTTTAGATATTTACTCATCAGTTAATATTACATTACACTTACTGTCATAATAACCTTGGGCTGGGCCAAGCAGTTAAGCTACAGAAAGGCTGCAAAAAAGAATTGCAGCAAGAAAATTTGACTTATTTCTCCCTTACTTTCGTGCCCAGTGAATGTGTGTTTCTTTCATAGCACTGCCACTGTCTTGCAGTGAAGGAAACATAAACTCAGCTGGGGAGTACCTGTGGCTTCTAGTGCATGTTAATATGATATCCATGTTGGTTTGGAGATGTTGCAGGTGTCTTGTGTGAAAAAACAAACACAACCTGCTAAGGATGGCTTGGCTAAACTGCTGCCTTGCCCTCCAGCTCAGCATCAACTCTCAAGCCCAGTTCCAGTGCTGGCTGCTGCTTAAATGCTTCCTCTGAAGAGAGAGCCTGGGGAGGGAAATTTTCTTCTGAAACATCTTTGTGTATGTGCTAAAGGACTAAGAAGTTCACTGCGCAGGCACACTTAGATCCTGATTTCGCTTCACTGTGTTTAACAAGTATATTATTAGTAATAGATAGCTACAAATAAGAACCTGACCTTATTTTTAACCTAATACTCAATCAGATCTAATTGTAATAGGTGGGTTCGCTGCTGTGCTTTGCTCTTTGAAGATTCTCGTTCAGAATTTCAGTGCCTTCCATCTTAGGTATTAAAAATAGGTGGCAAGTTGGATAATTCCTATTGTTCCAAATCTGATTTGCAGCCTTACATAACAGTGTTCTCACCAAAACATTTATTTTAAGTGTGGAGTGGAAGAACGTGCTGTAGCAACCTGAAATTACTTGCAATACTGGGTAGCTGTGTTATACAGAGTCTAGATAGAACTGTGTCTTCTTTTTTTGATGACCCATTTTAATATTAATAAAAACAAAGATATTAATTAATATCAAAATGTGTAGACTGCCTGAGCTTTGGAATTACAAAGTCCTGTGTTGTCAGTCACAAGCATCCTTAGATAAATTGCTTAAGCAGAAGCTGCTGGTCATTCCAACTCAATGACAGTGTAATATTTGAGAGTGTAATAATTGTAAATATATAAACATGCAAAATGTAATAACAATGGTAAATTACTTAGAAAGATAATTACTCCAGGTGGATAGAACTGCACTTGATAAACCTGAGCTTTCTCATTAGTAACATTAGTAACACTGTGTTCATTCGGAAAGTACTATCTCCATTTTTAGTAGCTAGGATCATTTATCCCTCCAGCCATGAGCTGTGTCACCCTTCCTCACCTTTCTTCATCATATGCATCAGGCACATGTGACTTGGGAAGGACAAAAAATGTTGGGAAGAGGTAGTGATCAGTCCTGAGAATATCAGATACCCCCCTTCAGCTGTAACAAGCTCCTCTGCTCTCCATGTGATCATAATAACAACAAAACCTGATTTATTCTATTTGAATAATAAATTTTATTTTTTCATCTTCTATTTCATTGCATGCTGTGACCTTTTCGCATCAAAGCTAGCATTTACTCTTCCTGATTACTGTTCTCCTCTATCTCTTTTCCTGTCCATAACTTCCTTTCTTCCCCCTTTTCAGCCTCACTGAATTGGATCAGCCAAATGATCCGCAATACCTCATGAGCTCTGAAAATGTAATTTTAAACTGTTTTTTCTCCCTGGAGTCCTGCATGAGATAAATATCATAAAAATAAAAAAAATATACTGTTATAAATGTGACTAATAAAAATCTGAGATTTGGGAAAAGAATGAGAAATGGCCTTGAAGAGTGACACATTAATCTTGCTGGTAGATGGTAATGCCAAAATTCGTGGCATTTCAGCTGGAACTGGGAACTTACTGAGGGAGCACCTGACATCCTTAGTGATGTATTATAGCATCAGTGGTAACTGCTGAGCTCTTTCACTAGCAAAGTAAGATTCCCTGTTAGCCCCATCACCACTGTAATGAAGTGCAGGTTTATTATGCAGGTGCTTTTCACACCTGGCTGTTGGATGCTCACACCAACAAATCCTAAAAGTTTGCAGGTTAAAGCTGGGTTTGCACTGGGCTGCCCAAGTGCACACTCAACTTGAGCTGAGTAACCATCAAAGTCCCTCCTGGCACTAAGGGCATCCAGAGCTTAGTGTTGCTGTGCTCAAAGGCAGGAACCAGTACTAACCCTGCTGCTGGGGCACACAGAGATTTACTCTCAGGTGTACATATCTAGCACATGCATAATGTTAATTTGTACGCTTAACCAGTGTGGTTTTCCTCCTCGGATTACAAACTGAAAAGATCAATGAACTTGTAACTGTTGTTTTCACTGGATGAATAATTACTCTATAGTTAAATAATGTTATCAGATGTATTATCACAGAGAAGAACTGGTTTCAGGAAACTGTCATTAACTTGAGCAATTATAATTTTTCAGTTCAACAGTGAATGCATCTGTATCAGGACTGAATGAGTGAGAGACAATCAGGGCCTGTCACAGCAGTGCTGATCTCAGCCATGCAGAATGAGAAGATGTTTCCAGCTTCACAAGGGAGGCTCCCCAGCACAGAATCATTGGGCTCATGCTGTGGGGTACTGCCCAGCAAGTTTAATTTTGATTCAAACTTTACCATCAAAAATAATCTTAAAAAAATTCATCTGAACCTCCTCAGAAGAACATTTATTCCAGAAACATCATCACCTTTCAGACATCAGATACATTACAAGTCATTCTCAACAGTATGACACTTATACTGACCATTCTTGTGATGGAGCTGTTCCTACATGAAGTCCCTCAATGTAACTTTTCATAAATGGCCCTCTCTGTCCTGATTACAGTTACATTTCCTTTAACAAATCTTATCTATTACAGCAGAAAATAATTCATATTTTTTCTTCTAGTAGGCAGAAAAACTTTACTTGCATAGTTCCTACAGCTCTGGTTTTTTGACAGTATCCAACTGAAGACAGTCAGGAAACGTACCAAAATTTACCAAGAATTACTCGTGTGTAATTAATATACCAAGTGTATAAAGGCATGTACATTACAGTAGCCTTGAGATAGGGCTGACTTCTTCCAAAAAAAGTTCTTCTGGTTTTATGGGACTATTTAATGCACTTCTGTGCTAAAGAAAATAATTCTTGTTCTCACTCTGTACTATGAAACCAGTTAGCAGGAGGCACCATGGGCTGGTGAACAAATCAGGAGACAGGAGAGGATGTCTCTTGTATCTGTTTAAAGATCTTCAAGGCCATTTCAATTCCCACTTCCTCTTCTGTGAAGTGTTACACCTATTATTAATTTTGCTAGTTATATGAGCAGATTTTCTAAAGTAAAATACACTTTCTTCAAAGTATAAGGTATCTTAAAGAGTAAAGTCATATTAGGAAAACAAATTCATTATTACATCTGTGAAAAAGCTTCTGGGCAGTGCTACTGAATGCAAATACTTGCATTTTGTTCATCTGTTTTAATGTTAATGCTTCTACATATAATGCAGAAGAAATAGATATACACATTTAGAGAGGGTAGCTCTAAAAAAATACTGACAGTGGGTATATGTAACATGGCTTTTCATTTGTCTCAGGAGATTCTGCAGTGTTCAATGTCTTGCAGACACAAAGGTAATTTCCCTTAGTCTGAAGAGCAGCTCTGTGTAAGATGGCAGAACCACAGCACTGGACACTAAGATTTCTAGGTCAGGAGTGACTTAATGTATCCATGTGAAACTATTAATACGTATTTTTAAAGTAGGGGTGCTACCAGCAAAGTACAGCTTATTGTGAAGTGAGACCATGTATGTAGCAGATGCTGGTAGTCCCTGTACATCCAAATCCTTTCTACTTCCCATTTTTATAATGGGATTGTGAATTGTGGTTTTTGGTTTTGTAATTAAAGGGTAGAACAGATGGAGAGAACTTGAAGAGCTGCATCCATTAATTTGATGTAGAGAATGTCTCTATGTTGTAACTTATAATGGGATTTTATAAGTTATAATGGGATTTTACTTGAGTGAAATAAAACTCTACAGTGTAGTGCTTGGGAATGTTTACTATATGAGCAGCTTCACTGTTGAAAAGATTTCACTGAGTCATGGTATGACTCTGCCAAATACCAATCATATGACCAAGCCAGCTAGAAAAGGGTGTTTCTTCATGCCAGTACATTTCACATGCCACCCTACACTGAACCTTTTTTTGGCTGTTCACCTGTGGATTTTATGTGACAGCAAAGAGGGACAATATAATCTATTTGCATGTGTTTAAAAAAAGAGTAGATACCAAGAAGCACAAGCCAGCTGGTCTAGTATTAAGAATAGTGTAACAAGAGGGGTTGGGTTTGACCTGATTTCATAAGTAGGTTTAAGGCAGACAATCCAAACCTAACATTGATATTGGTAAAAAGCAGTGAATATCTTGCCAGTTCCAGGAATTAAGGTGCTACCCAGGAGATAACAAACAATTTCAAAAGTTCAGAGAAAAAACTTCCTTATTTATGTTGAGACAAGGGTTTTAATTTTTACAGTTAAGACAGAAAAAGAAAATCCAAAAGTAGATTAATGAGTTTTATATGCAGTAGAGGACACTGCTAGATTTCCCTAAATCTTGCAAATTATTTATACTTAGCTGTAAGTATTTGAGTGAATCTTATGTTAGCTACACTTTGGGAAATTTCTATTTTATTCCTGAAATGTTTTTTATCTATGGAAAGCTACAGCAAATGTCTTGTGCTAGTGATTCTTTACTCAGCAAGCTCCAGCGGTAGATACATAATACCCATCTCCCACACAGCTCACCATGGCTAGCAATCAATACATTGTCTCCTGCATACAGAGGCTACTCCTCTGATAATCAGTCACTAGGATAGGGATGAAATCATCAGGGAAAATAGTGCCAGAAAGAGCACAAAGGCTCACAATGGGCTCAAGTTTCTCTGCTGCAACCCTTAACTCCAACTAAAATATCCTACAGATTAACTTGCCTTGGTGACTACTGAGTAAGGAAGTTAACGGGACAAGCACACATAGCACAGAAAGTTTCAGTTATATTCCCATCAGTGTGATCTGTGAAATCACTATTAGGCTGCATGGGAATAATTGGGAGGTCACAAGGGATTATATGAGCATTTATGTTTCATTCTGTCTTAAGTGTGTTCAGCTCCATTGATATCAACCAAATTGTTTCCATCTTCAGTAATGCTGCATTTGCCCGTAGGCCTTGAAAGAACAATACGTTTATTAACTGTACGTATTTATCTGTCACCAAGATCTCAGGTTTTCGAATTTTCAGTATTCAACTACTGAATGTACTGAAGCTTCTCTGCCTGGTGTGAGGAAATGGAAAACAGGATGGGTAATGGTTTCAGAGCAGAACACACCTTACCTCCCTCAGACAAAGCAGAGCATTGCTTTAAATGGCAGCAGGCTTTGCCAGGAAACCTGGTATGTGGTGCCCAAATCTTCACCTACCACTGTGTTGGGGGTTGAATTGTTCCCTTTTCTTTCTGTGGAATTTTCTCCATTTGTTATGCTAAGTATTTGTGGCTACACCTTAATAGCAATAGTTTTTCCCTCGCAGGGGGTGGGGGATAAGGGGAGACCGGAAAAGGAAAGGTGGGACAGGGGCCTGGGCGCGCGCTCTCGCTTGCTCGCTGGCTCGTGGGGTGGACGGAAGATGGCTGGGGCTCCTACCTAGCACCTTCCCTGCCATCCCAACGCCGGGAGCCGCGTTCCCTGCTGTCGGACATCGCACTGCTGCCTTCCTGCTTCATCCTACTACTTCCGGACACTCTGCCGAGCACCACGACTGACACCGTGAGGAGGGAGTCTCCCCTCCATCCCCCTCTCACACCTGGGCCGCCGCCGCCATCACCCAGCCCCCTTCAGCTGCACGGGACCTGCCCTGCCCACACAGCACCGGTAACTGAGCGCAGAGAGAGAGGGCCTGTGGCCAGAGGGACTCGAACTGAGCTATACTGTTCTGTTTTGTTGTCAATCTTTATAGCTGTTGTTGTTTCTGCTGTTTGCCTTGTTAGATATATTAGTAAAGAACTGTTATTCCTATCCCCGTATCTTCTGCCTGAAAGCCTCTGATTTGCAACTATAATAATTAGAAGGGAAGGGGGTTGCATTCTCCATCTCAGAAAAAAGGGGTTCTTGTCTTTCAAACCAAGACACACTGGATGAGATTTGTCACTTCCTTTCACCTGCTTTCCTTTGTCTTCCCTATACTTCCTCTGTAGCTCTCAGCTGAGGAATGGCTCTTTCTCACTTCCCTACTTTAACCTCATCCTTCTTCCCCTTGAAAAGGACCTCTGGTTTGGAGAAATATTCACACCATTTAAGCAAACCTACGGTTTTAGTGAGCAGTCCCTCCTTTGGCATCACTTTGTTGCTCTTCAAACCACAGCAGAACACATTCCATGAGATAATTAGCGGCTGTATTCAAGGGACTCCAGGGGAGATACAAGTTCTGAATTTTGACAGAATGTTCATATATCTCGTGTAATTTTGTCTCATCACAGCCTGCATAAGCTCCCTATGCAACAGAACAAAGGACAGAATTAACCAAAGAGTCCAAAAGCCTTACACGAGGAAAATAACTATTTTCTTTCCAACAGCTGGTGCAGCATTTTCCGTGTTGGATCTGTCTGCAACAGCCCAAAACAACTAAAAAGAAAATGTTAGAAACCCTCCAAAATAATGCTTGGTGTAGGTAAGATAAGGCACTCTTTCCCTGACACATTCGCTGAAAATCAGGTTTTTCACTTGGAAAATACACTTCTGCAGTTAAGCAACTGTGGTTTTTCTTAAACATTTACCCCTATATGCAATAAAATACTTAAGTAATTTTATTATCAGCTCCTCTGCAGAAAATCCTAGTAGATAGAAACTTGTGGCAAAGAGCAGAACTCCCAGAGCTGCATGGTGGGTGTGGCTGTGCTAAAGCCTCTTGCGCAGCCCGTGAGTGACTCTGTGATCTCTGATCTGGATGTGCCTTCACAGAATCACTGAGTGCAACAGATATTTCTATATTGGGTAGTTATTTCGACCTTACTCACAAAAAAGCCCTTTCCCCCCACCCTGTTTTCTTCCAGCAAAGAGGTTCCTGCTTGTGTTAGGATTTCTTCTTTCCATGGTGTCCTATTTGCTAACTCTGCAGAGTGATGGGAGGCATACAGGAAAGAATTTCTAATTTCCCAGGGCCAAACCGTTTAACAGCAGAGATTAGCTGATTATCTGGTCTTCTCTGACCACTCTTCTAAAACCTGATAATTGCTTAGATCTGAACACGATGAGCACATTTCTAAAATAATTCAGATACCTGTATTTTGTATGAAAAGCATCATATTTTATTACCAACTCTAGAATAGCATTTTCCATCAGTAGTTCTCAGTGGGCTTTGTAAAGTCAATACCACTTCACAGGTGAGGAATTGGTGTTCAGCAATGAGATTATTTACTCCAAACCATCTCAGCCAGCAGCACAATAAGGAAGGAACATGATCCAGACAGTTTGGCTGGCATCAGGTCCAGCTGGGCATTTAAAATGGAAAAGATGTTACTGTTTATTTTTGGAGGATTTGCTAGCTCAGCCTCTCTTTCACATTTGTTTTTTTCAGCCTCATAGATACTGTTTTTCTTTCTGGGATCTTTAAGGTATGTTCTTCCTTCTTCTGAGTGAGACCCAGTGAATGAAATCTGTTTTTCTGAGCCTTAACTCTAACCCCAAGCCCATGGAAGCTTTTTCTGGAATGTGTGACATTAAGCCCCCAGTTCCCTACTTACTCCAGTCCCTCAAAATAAATTTTTAGATGGGATTATACAGGAAAATGCATGAGGAGAAGAAGAGCATTTAAAAATAGCCTAGCATCCAAATCTGGATGTAATCTCCTCTAATTCTCACAGTATCTGAGCACAGGGCATGGGGCTGTACTAGCCTGGTGTTGTTAAATTCAGGCCATGTGCAGGATATACACTTCACAAATAGTAACAGCTGGAAGCAAATCACAAGCCAGGGAGCAAAAAGGAAATGGGCAGCACTACCCTACACATAAGTTTAATCAACAATGCAAGAATAAAGAGGAAGGAATTAAGATGCACCAAAATTGTCCTAATTTTGATGGTGTGACTTCTCGTTGCCATGAAACATGCAAAACTGTTAATATTTCAAAATTTTATATTGAAATGGCTGAATTTAAGTAGTTATTGTGTTTTAAAGCTACAAAATAAATAAATAAATATTTGTTTTAAACTTAAACATAACAACAGAGCTCTTTATTTTTTAATTCTGTTAATCTTTTTAACATTCCAGACTTTTCATAGCTTTTTACTATGTCCAACTATCCAGCTTAGGTTGCTTGTACTTTTTTTTCCTAGCAATGTCAGTGACCACCTGGAGAATGTAACAGGGGAAAGCTAATGAAAAATTTTAAATAGGTGACAATAAATAGGAAAATTGATTGCAAAAGGAACTGAAATTTGCATCCTAATTCTTGTGATAAACAGACTTCTAGACTTCACAACTCATTAACTCTTCCAGTTTCCTTATTGCATGAGTTTTGCTGCTCAACAAGATTCTTTAAATACTTTACAGACACCTCGTGATACCAGATAACGTCACAGTTAAGCAGAAATTGCTTTTCCTCAAAAATACAGGATGGACAAGAGAGCCCCTACAACACATACAGTCTCAATAATACATTTTCAGTACAACCAAACTCCTTCCAGTTTCAGTTGAACATGTGGAACAGCAGTTTAACTCATCTCCACTAAGTATTTTCCTAGTTCCAGTTTCTTTTACTGCCTCTACAGGTAACTTATGCTCAGTTACAATCTTCGATCATGCAGTGGTGACTCAGCTGTTAATGTGTAACTGCTCCTCTTGCTGCAGATCCACCACCACTCAGAGCTGGTAACAGAAAACAAGAAGGTAACTATAAAATACCTACTAATTTGCTTTTTTGTTTGTTTGCAATTTATGTTCTCCAAGTAGATCTTCCTCCCAGAAATGTATGTTTGCATGCTTTCCCTACTTTTATGTTATTGTACTGATTCCTCATGTGTTTTCTGTGTGTACTAATCCCTGTAGCATGCCATTAATCCATGGTACACTAATTTATTTTAGGCATGGATATTAGAGAGACAGAATTAAAACAAGACTGCAGTATCATAGCTATGCAATTACTCTCTGTTTTATTTTTTTTCTTTAGATACTGAATGGGCCAAAGTCACTGTCGGGGTTTCAGTGTGGAAAGCCAAGGCTGTGGTTCCATGTCCTGGGTGAAGCTGCCCCTCTTAACACTTTCTCCCTCTCCAGGCCACAATCTCAGTAGTGGCACAGCATCTCCATGAGATTTGTTGCAGGAAAAGCATCCAAGCTAAAAATACCCATCTTTGGTCAGGTTATTGTAATCCAGATCAGGTACTTGGCCAGGTTCACTGCGCAATCCCACATACAATTACACCAGCACAGCTTAGGAAAAGATGTGGGACTGGAGAGAAACAACATGACTTTGGGCTGCAGCAGGCAGAGCTGCTGCCAAGAGAAACACTGATCAAGCTATACCAAATACTTGTTTTGAAATAGTTTTGAAATATAGTTTCAGAACACTTGCAAATGAAATGTGTTTAGTTGTTGGAATAAAAGATTTAGCCAAAGCTAAATCTGTCTCCTAACTATACAGGATAAACAGATACAAAATTAAGACAATGGAGGTAGTTGGTAATAGGTGATTTCACTGTTCATATTTAAATATCAGCTATTTAACAACAAAAAATATTAAATAAATATTTTTGATTACTCATGTCTGTCACCCTGTTCACCAAACTACAGCTCACAATCAGTGTTCAGGAGTGAAGAGGCTTCCTGGGCAATGCTGGACCCCTAACTCAAGCATGTCCTCACCTCACTATAAAACCAAAGCCAGCTTTTGGCTAAAATGTCCTGTCTCACTTTTTCACATTAGCTTTATTTTTGTTAATGATGCTGGGACTGGAAAACTTCAAAAACAGAGGTAGTTGAGAAACCGTACCCTGTAAAAATTTGTTGTTTAAAGATTAGCCTGTAAGAAAATACTTTTTGTTCAAAGTATACAGAACGTTTTTAATCTGGCAACTGTTTTCCCTTTAAACCTGAACTAAAAATAATCCTGTTGACTGTTACAGTTCAGGAAATTTCTATGAGCCAAGTTTTCTTGTTTTTTTCAGTGGCTGTTTTTCCAAGTTAAGTCAGCTCAGCAACTGCTGACTCCACAATCACAACTGCTTTCATACAACCTTCATTTACTTTCTTTTATTTTTGGAAACTATGACAAAACACCAGCTAGAACACTCACTATTTTCTTAATATATCTAGAGTAAAACAGAAGAGGATCGTCTCCAAGAGAAATATTCCATAACAATGCACAGCCCCCTAAAGGGTGTCTCATATCCCTGCCTGGAAGGTCCTTTAACAAGTGAAGATGTTTCTCATGCTGGTGTTTAAAATCACCAGTGGGTTGTAATTAAAAGAACAATTTTATGCAGCAATAAATATTTTAAGAAGAGCAGTTCTCACCTTCCTAAATCTTGCACCATTCTGACAGGCATTAAAATCAGCATTTCTCATCTTTCAGTAATTCTACATCTCTGCTGTTACTCTATGCTTTGAAGGAGAAATTGATTTTGTTTCTTGTGAAAAGTTGGCTCTCAGGTCTTACCAGAATCTGATAACAAATGGTGATGTTTTAAGTTATATTAAATAAAATTTTCTTTTAAACCACATGCCAGCATCTAAAGTAAATCTGGTATTAAACAGCTCAGACAAGCCAAGTCCCTCAGGAGTAGTTGCAAGGATAATGGCAATTGTGTGCATCAGAAATGAAGATTATTAGCAAAGGACACAACCAATAGTTTTCCTTTGCAGCAAAAATCCTGACACTATGTCCGTGTAAAAGACGTGGACAAACACACCCGTGTTTACAGTTCCCTTGGGATTTCCCAGGGACAAGGCAAACGCGCAGCTTGTTGTAGTATCCTCGCTAGAAGGGAATACGGCGATGTCATCGCTCCGCAGCCTCGGGATTGATGGAAGAAATCCGTGGATTTCGAGAGGCTCCACAGCCACACCTGCTGGCTTGGCGGGCTCGGCACAACACGGGTGAAACCGGGGAATTTTTAGAGAAATCACTCCATAACAATGCTTAATGCTGTGTCACACTATAGTGCCCTCAGGATGTCAGAAAAATGGTCAACATTTTAAAACAGTGTTACACCAAGTGCTGTATAGCGGTCTTTGTAAAAACCTCTTTGTGACCAAGCCAAGCATTAAACAAGCTCAAAAATAGAAATTACATTTCCTAAGCTCCCACAACCTGTTGGTGCTTCTTTGTATATTAAAAGGTGATTGCATGGTATCTGCTATTCGACTGGAGAGTTTACTCACCCTCTGTCCGGGTGGCAACAAAATGGTTTCTCTTCACTGTTCACTGTGTGATTTCTTCACTCTGCAAAGGGCCAAATCTGGTGTTTTTCCATGATACAGTTATGACTTTTGAGGAGCAGGTGCAGAAAAGTGAAGACTTGGCCACTCTTTCTGAGGCTACTCTTGTGTAGGAGAACAAATAATCAATGTTTTGTGAAAGATCTTACAGAACTGTAGGGAAACATAGGCTTTGGGGGATCTTTTGGGACACTCTTGGGCTTCTCTGAATATCTCTCCTTTACTGCACACACACACACAAACCAAGGACAGTTTGCTCTATAGAAGCAGTTTACCAATGTGTACATAGTTATGGACTGATAACTGCTCATTTAATTAGATAATCCAAAAATTAATATCATCAGGTGATTAAGAGTCTTCTCATCTAGTGCTATTTAGTGTCTGTTCTCTACTTAAATTATCTCTTTTTTTTTTTTGTCATTGCACCAACTTTAGTAACATCTGCGATGTCTGGGCCTTATTCTGTTGCTGTGTAACCTAGTTCACAGTTTTTGGCTCATCGTTTTGAATAGGTACAGTGGGTGGGTGGAAGGTGAGTTATTTTTTTAGCTCCTAGTTCTAGGGTAGGTAAGGGCCCCAGAGTTTTAGCTAAATTATACTGGAGAAATTATTCCCTCTAGGAGGACCCTGTTGGCTGAGGACTGTCCCAAAATACTCTTCTAATTTTCTAGATAGAGGTTATGAATGGACTATCAGGATAGCTGAGGATGTTTCACCTCTCTTTAGCTAGTCCTTTTATCTTTATTTCTAAACTGCATTTACATGTGCTGCCCTACCCTTTACGTTTCTGTGGATGTGATTCACACTCATGAACAGAGCCTGAAGTTCTTAGAGTCATACAGGTTTTGAGCATGGAATAGGAAATTAGACACATAAGATTATCAACTTAAAACTTCTGGGCAGCCAGGAAAATGCAGCATCTCTGACTACAAATTCTTCCTCCAATGTGCAAGATCTTCTCTGAGTGTCAGGAGAAACAATGGCTTTTTATCTCAGCTCAGGTGGGATTGGACTCTGCCAACAGTGTTTCCAAAGCTGATTTTACCATATCCACATCCATACATTCCTCTTCTGCATACCTGAGGGATATTGCCCAACTTTAAGACTGTCAGTCTTAAACTAAAGAGCCCATATGAGAAAGGTAGGATCCCTATCTTCCATAAACCGTTTGAAACATCTGATTAAATAGTTTAATTATTGCCTAATTTGAGCCATATGAAGCATTTTCTGAGAATCTCTGCTTCTCTTCCTTGGCTGTTCAAATGAAAAATAGATGCTTCCAACCTAAACAAATCTGATGTCTGAAATGGATGGACTAATGCCCCTCTAAAGCCAGAGGAAGAGACCAACTTCTTGCATCATGTCCTCATTCTGAAAGAACATCCTCCATCCCTCCATTTCTATTTAGCGTCCAGCTACCACAGCTGGGTGGTGGCCACTTCTGAAGGGGGGCACTTTATAATGTCCCTTTATGCTGTCTCTGTGGGATTCATCTTGCATGGAAAAGAAATCCAAATAAGCATACTAAGAGAAAATAAAATGAATCTTCCTGAAAGCTTTCAAAATGTTTGTGAAGGATTTTGAAAGGTTACAAAGACTTCTGAGGAATCTAAGTAGCCTAATGGATAAATTGCTTTCCCTTCCTTCTCTCCAAAGCTCCATTTCATTTTAAGTGTTTAACTTAGTTGTTAAAACTCAACACCTTCTGAAAATGTATCTGTAACACTAAGTCAATCCATCATCAACAAAATCAGTGACTCTGGAGATTTTAACACGTCCCACTACAACTATCAGAGATTTGGAAGGACAGAGAGAGAGAAGGAGTTACCCCTTCTGTAATCGAGACAGGGAAAACTTGGCCTCTGGTCTTTCCTTTTCCCTGTCCCCAAGAAATGAATGAGATCCTTCATTCCTCAGCAGCAAATGCATTTTCTATTGCAATAGAAAGAATGAGTCAGAAGAGACTGCTGCTGGTGAAAACTTCACTGGGCTGTCTTCAACAGAGTGCTTCATCCTTTTTGTTTGAGTTTTTGTGGTGTTAATCATGAAACACCACATAACATGGTGTTAAGTTATTAAAAATGTCCGGTATCACCACGAGCATTCTGGATTTGTAAAAAAAGCTTTTTGCTTGTCATTTATTTTAAGACTTAATGAACAAGTTCTCTTTGTGGAAGAAGACATTTTAGGTATGCTCTTAAAAATGAAATAGAGCAAGCTAGTAAAAAAGAAAATGCATCTCAATTAGATTATTTCTCCTCCATCTGTTCTCTCAGATCTTTCTTTATGGCAGGAAATTGCCTATTGGATTTTTTATTTTGCTTAATGGAAATGGCAAAATTTAAATCCATTCCCATTCCCACTGACATCAGGAGAAACAAAATTCAGTGTCTGAATAGAACAATTTTTTTTTTTTAAACATTAGTGTCTGCAACTGCATCTCAGTGAATATAGTAATTATAACATCAGTGAATTTAAATTAACTGAAATACTTATAAAACTGTGGACTGGCACTTACACTTCTGACTCTCCTTGGAATTTCTGAAAATCCCAACTTCTCTAATTAGCAATTTCTGATATGCTATTCTTCCTGTGTGGACAACCCAAATAAACCCTGTGAATTCCCCATATGACTTTGGGGTAACAGACCGTAAGTGGGTGGGATTTCTAAAAGGAAGTGAGGTTTCTAATAGTAAATAGCATTTCCAGTAAGGCAGTGAGCTGGGGAAACCTTTTCCTTGCATTTTTTAGGATGCTGAACTTCAGGAAGTACCATCCCTGAAAATCGTGGACTGTATAAAAACCTCCAAGTTTTTTTGGAAGTATCCAGCTGCTTGACAATCAGGACATTATAACAGACAATAAATCAGCTGGTTAAAGAGATATAAAGATTGTATACCATATTCTTCTTTTGTAACCATGTGGGGATTGGTCAAATACATTCCAAATCTCTCATCAAAAAGCCTACTATCTTCAAAACTGAAATGAATCCAAATATCCAACACTGCTGTGTTCCTCCCTGTGCTTCCTCTCAGAGAAGAAGGATATGTAAAAGTAGATCCTTCCCGCTGACTCATCCTGCTCTATAAACTGTATCTGAGGCTTGAGACTAAGGGAATTATCCTGGCTTGTTATTTACCTCCGTGTTTGTAGTCAGCACTGCCAGAATGGCTACTGCAGGGTACTGTTGTTATAATTATTACTACTATTAATGATAATAATCAATATATACAGCATGAGTGAGAGCATGACTTATAACAGGAGTTCTCTCTCCTCTCCACAATTCCAAACGCCTACAGAATTTCATAATAGTAGGTGGACAATAACAGAATTTTACAAAATGCAGAATAAATCTTCAGTGGAAATTAAGTACACACGTGGAAAAACTTCCAAGTTACCACGTTGTTAACCATGTGTGCTGTGTCCCCAAAGTTCCATATTGTTGCTTCCTTGCTCTTCCAGCATTTTCTCTTGCATTGCTCCTTAGAGAGCCCTTGTCACTGATCATCCATGGTCTCAGTGCCAGCACTGATGGACATCTTTGATATGGACAATAGGGAAAACCATCTGCAGGGCAAACAGGCATAGGTTATCTAGGAATAACATAGATTGCCATCTTCTACAGGTTTATAAAACAACTCTGCTGTTTGGTTTATATAATAAGTGTTATTTTTAAAGATAAACGTTGCACTGCTTTGACTGAATCTGGAACCAGAACATAATGGTAACTCTGACCTTAAATGTAGCATGTTACATGTCACCATTTTAATTTAGCTTTTATATAATTATTTTCCTTTTGCTAATATGGCACTGTATCCAAAAGTTCATGTGCAGAGAAACTGCTTTTTCTATACCAGTTGAATCAGAGGTGCCATCCCCCTCCAAAAAACCCCGCACATATATTTTTCATGCATAGGGTCTTTTGAAATCAGTTAAGGAGCCCTGTATCATTGTGTAACTATATAATCTGCACAAAAATCACCAGGGGTAGGTCATGTTTAAGCAAAACCTAAATCAGAAAGTTTAGTAATTCCACTTAGTGTTAACAAAATATTCTCAGATGAAATCATGGTATATAACAAAGGAAGGAGAAAAAATAAAAAGGTAAAAAAAACCAACAAAACCAAACAATACAGTTTAATAAGAAGCAGATTCTGTTTGTTTTAAAAGTACTTAAGGCATGAAAGCATGGACTGAAAAAACCATCCTGCTACATCAGAACTGACTCTGAGGCACAGAGTGCCCTCATTTCCCAAAGTCATCAATGTTCTGATCCTACTGCAATTAGCAACTGCTAATGTAGGTGATGAGCAAAAGAGACCAGGATTTTGGCACAGTACAGTATGGATTTTGGCGCAGTACCCAACCCATCAGCAGCAGGACAAACCAGAAGTCATTGAAAGACAGGAGACAGAGTGAAGGAGAAGGACAAGGTGGGAATGCAAAGTACTGAACACTTTTAGCTCTTCCAAATTTCAGAGAAGGGTCCGAATTCTTTGGAGTATCACTGCTGTTGCCCAAGTCCTCCTTCAGTCATCCTGTCCAATGTTGCAATTCTGAGATAATTTCATACCAGTTGGAAGCCTTAAACTACAAAACTAACCCTTGTTCTTAATAAAGAATTAACACGTTTGTATGACAAATCACAACAATAAAGTAAGGTGTGCTCTAGAAACAATAACATTTTATTTATTATTAATCTTTCCATTAGTTCTTTCCTGATTGTTGTGAAGGTACTCAACTGCTTGTTCTAACTGGAAAAGGTATTTTTAAGATCTTTGTTATCCAAGCCATGGAAATAACACTGGAGCTCATCTAGAATTGTATGAGTGATAAATTCCAGTACTAAGTGAAGTCTTTTCTTTCTGCTTAAATACATGAGTCAGGTCAACAGTATTCTTATGATGAAATCATTGTTGGTAGAAGAAGAAAAACACTTTCTACCATGGCTTTTTATTTCAATTCATAGAGACTTCCTCTAAAAGGCTGATAACAAAAACTGTAATTTGCTTAACTGAAGACTCTCATTAATTTGAAAACATGCTAAAAGTCTTTGTTTCTGCTCCCTCAGCCTTTCTCCAATATTCAAACATATTTACCACATTACTTTTCATGGCACATCTTCAGGCTCTGAACCAATACTGCTGCACCAGAAATACAGCAAAGAAAGGAACAGCTCCTTTCATCAGCTTAAAAATATCCTCTTGAATATGTTTTATTTATGCTAATAAATCATAGATAAGAACTCCCATATTAAAAGAATCACAGTAAAAATGTACTTTTTCACACTGAGGTCCATTTACCATTTAATTTTTACATTACTAGCTGCTGATAATTTGAAGCAGTTTTAGGTTGACTACAAAGATGGTTTTAACTCAATATAAAAGTATCTGTTACTTTAATTACCCCCCCCCCCCTTTTTTTTTAAATTGAGGGCTACATTCTCACTGGTGCCAGTGAGAATGGTCTCCTTAGTGCCACCAAGAGCCAGGATATCAGTGTAATTAAAAATTGATAAGAACTAAAATTTTAAAATATCCAGTTACTGCAAAGAGTAGAAATGGGATGGATATAAAATATAGAAGTAAGAATCCAAATAAGTAAGAATCTAAATTTATAACCTCGTATTCTGACTACAAGTTATTGTTTCTGTACTTCACAGAAGTTCAGTTAAATCACAGTGAGCTGGTGTGTCTGGCAAGGAGAAAAACCAACCTGACGTATGTCCAAACTGAAATTCTTGTGGACTTTTCCACAAGCAGAGGTCTGAACTCAAACTGATCTTTTAGGGGAAATCACAATGCTGACATATGTTTGCAAGGAAATACTTGTGGATAATCCCCATTGTGTTTGGGGATGGCACAGAACTGGTGCAATAAATACGCCGCCCCTTCTGTGGCCAATGTGCACTGGGGATGTCGGGGAGGGAACCAGAGCCAGGTGATGCAATCCGTAGCTGGCAAAAAGGCCACCCGGGGAAGCTCGGGCAGGGCAGCGTGAGCTCCAAGGACGGCCCCTTGGAATTGCAGAAGTGGGAGAAGCCTCTCAGTCAGCTCTGCTTTCTCTCTCCCGTGGCCTGATGGGGCTGAGGACACGCAAGAACTCTGGGATGGAAGCATCCACAGCAACGCCCATACAGGACACCAGAAATTCACCTAGCTCACAGACATCATCTTGTGATGGGTCAAAGTTACCTTAGAAATAGTTTGGTTTTGTGAAATGCTGCACAAGAATCTAGTAGTTACTCAAGATTAATATAGAATATGCTGTAAAATATTACCTTTAACTTAATGTAATACCTTATCAAATGGCACTTAAAAAAAAAATAAAAATTGAACTTGAAACAGCTTTCTGATCAGGAAGTTGTTATATCCATCCCAGTATTGCTCAAGAAGGAACACATTACTTTCCCTTCTAGGCCAAAGACTGTGTAAGGACTTTTTCCAGGTATTTGAAGCACTGTTACAGGGGATAGCTTTAATGGTTGCACAGAAAAAAACCTCTCCAGGCACCAAATGACAAAGTTAGTGTTGAAATTGCTGTTGCCACTTATCTCTGGAAATCAGTGGGTTAAAAGTACATGATAAATTGAAAAGATTTCAACAAAAATGCCCATAGTGACATTATAATGACAGTGAGGCATTTAAGTTCATTAAGCAAGGAAGTACTGGAAATAATTATCAGCAGATACAAATCTAAAGTGCATATTAAGTGCAGATTTAATTTTGAGACATATTAAACCACCTTTGCAAGGCCAGAGCCTCTCTTTTTTTGTTAGTTGGGACAGATTTTTTTTGCACGTAGCTTGGCATATATTAATTTTAAAATATATATGTGCCATGCAATCAACAGAACAGAAATTGCATCTAGTTCTTCAAAGGAGAAAAAAAAAGTTTTTAAGTTGTTATTAAAACTGCCAGCTACACATGTTACTGCCAGGTAGGATTAAAATATTCCATTAGATAACCTCAATACACTGTTTCCCAGTGGTGTCAGAGGAGAAGAAATATTGTCCCTGATGAGATATTGCTGCAAAAGTTCCCAAGCGAGGTGGAAACAACAAAGGGTTTCAGATTCAACTCCAGTTTGGTGTTCCGTTTTTGTTTATTTCCCTGCACAGGCTGAGGGTGACTTGGGCTTCAAAGTGCAGAGAGCTGCTCTGGGGACAGGGGATGTCTTGTCTGGGCTCTGAAGCAGCACCTGTTCATACTGGTTGTTAAGTAATGAAAAATGTTGTTAATGTTGTTAAGTATGAAAAATAAAGTTCACAATCTAGAATTTAAAAAGTTTAGTAAGGGATAAAATTAGGGACAAAAAACCATCTAGTGCTGGGGTGCTTTTGGTGATTAGCCAAAGAACACAGCCTCAACATAAAATACTGGTTTTTTTAATATATTGTAACATTGCTGGGGTACCTGCATATTTATTTATATATATTCTTTAAATATTTCTTTGAGTCTTTGAAGTTCTGGGAACTCTTGTGTTTGGTTTTATCTTCTGACTTGTCTGCAGGACATTCTGTAGATTAGGTCAATATATTTTATTTCTTCCTGTGTTTCTATCTTGTTTCATACTCTTTAATAGTGAGGAGTGGATAAATCTTTCCTGAATGTTTATGTCCTGGTTTCTGTTACTGTTATCTTATCACTCAGAGAGGCCAGTCTGCAGATATAAGAAAAATAATTGCTTTACACCATTCTCTAAGTTTGTTACATAGAGTATTTTAGTCTCTATTTTAACATTTTGTTAAAGCCTACGATATATTTATCACACCACTATTTCTATAAACTATATAGTGTATACATAAACTGATAAGATTATACTATTAAAAAACAGTTAAAAGTAAGCATAAATTGTATTCTACTGAAATACTTGTAATGCAAAAGCCAATATTACATTGCCATCTATAACATTAAGCAACCTTCATTTTGCGTACAGGTCTGAGCTTGCATTTGTTTTTACAGATTGCTTTCTCCCTTCCGAGTTAACAGGAGCTATATATAAGCTGGATAAAGGTAGAGGAGCAGCAGTGGAATGAAAAATGGAAACGTGTGATGGAAGGAGGCAGAGGAAAGTCCAGAAAAGGAAAGTCTGCGGGGAACAATTCCTCACTAGTGTGGGGAACCATGTTTTAGTGTCTGGGGTATTAGTGTTTCCTATTACCAAGCCTTTTGGAAAAGCTTGCTCCCCTGCAGTACCAGGCTTTGTGTGAATTCCTCACTTTCAGCATCTGACTATTTTCACTAAGGTGGGACATTGGACTCAAATGCTCTGTTCTGAGTAAATCTTTGCAGAGTTAAATCCCACCCTGTGTGAAATACAAATTCCTCTTCTAAATAACCCAGTCAGTGGTGCCACTGCAGCAGGACCTGGCACTAACTTGGTGAAAAAGCAGTATTGAGCTTTGTGCTGTTAAACCCTGGGTTGATGCTGTTCCACCACCTGGATGGCCGGAGGCAAAGGGAGTGGGCAGGGGATGCAGACAGTGTTTATTTCTGTCGTTTCATTATGAGTCCCATGACGTTTTGACCTCCTTAAAATCATCTGAAAGAGAAGTAGAGAGGCACATGTAACCACACAAATACAAGTTCAGAGATAACTTCCAAGACCGCATGTAAGAACTGGGTCACAACTTCAAAGAGACCTGCTCTGTCTGTTGGAGTAATGGCATTTTTTAAAACGGCCACCAAG
Organism: Rhabdornis inornatus; assembly: GCA_013397075.1. Taxonomy (NCBI): domain Eukaryota; kingdom Metazoa; phylum Chordata; class Aves; order Passeriformes; family Rhabdornithidae; genus Rhabdornis; species Rhabdornis inornatus. The sequence continues at coordinate 52,899 of VWZS01001548.1, read as the reverse complement.
AGCTAGGACATCAGTCTGTATTTAGAGGGAATTTCGAGAGATGCTGAGGGACCCATATGGCAAAACGAACCACTATCTCTAATTAAAATTTCATAAGAACTGAATTTTTTAAATATCCAAAGATCTTATTGCAAAGAGTGGGAGCAGAGTGATAACACAGCACAGAAGTAAGAATCTAAATGTATAACCTTGTAATCTGACGACGAGTAATTGTTTCTGTACTTTGCAGAAATTCAGTTAAATCCCAGTGAGCTGGTGTGTCTGCCAAGGAGAAAATCCCACCTGAGTGGGATCGTCACCCGCGTGAGGCAGGGCTGCTGTTTGCCCGGCCGGACCCGCGGTGCTGCAGGCCCGGGCTCTCTCCCGGACCCTTTCCCGCCGCCTCTTCGCAAACTTCGCCGAGCGCAGAGCCGCGCGTACCCGCCTCCCCCCACACCCCCCGCGCTGCGCGATGGTGCGGTCCGGCCTCCCCTCCCGCTGGCGCAATGGTGCGCGCGGTGCCGGCCCCTCCCCGCACACGCAGACGCCATTGCGGGTTGTTTGTGCGGACGCGCAGCGAGCGCCGGCGGGAGGCGGCGCCGGGGCTTCGCCATGTCCACTCCGGCGCGCCGCCGCCTGATGCGCGACTTCAAGAGGTGAGCGGGGCCCGGACCTACCGCTGCCCCGCGCCTTTAAGCCGGGCCCGCGGCTGGCACCGAGCCCCCCGGGGTCAGGGGCGCGCCCCGCAGGGAGCGGCAGTGCCGGGGGGAGCATGGAGTCCCGCCGGGTAGCGCCGGCTTTGTTCGAGCCGCCGACGGCTGAGGGCGTGTGAGGATAGAAGTTGAAGGGGTGGTTGCGAACCGGGCGGCCCGGGAGTGCCTGCGGGGTCGCGGGGCGCCGGGATGTCGGGTGGGGTGCGGGCGCTGCCGGGCGCCGTGCCCCGGCTGGCAGGGCCCGGGACCCGTGCCACTCGGCCCGCACCCCACCGCTGCCGAGTACGTCTAGTAGCCGCAGGCTCCAGCTTTGGACTAGATCAGGCAGGATTCAGAAGTATTCCAGGGTTGGAGGGTCTCTCTGAAAAAAAGTTTTTTCTGAAAGCTGAAAACGAAGCGTGAAGAACTAGCGTACGCTTCGTTTGTGTGTAATGAGAACCAAAATGCCTTTAGTGTTTTTATGTACATGATACTGTGTTTAAAGTTCGCAGTCATGAGGAATCTTGTGTAATATATGCGAACTGCTAAAGAAGAAGTTATTAGTTGCACTCTTCTAAATGTTAATGACTGAACCACTGACTCTGGAATAAATTATTTCCAGTCCGACACGTAAACACACTTAAAACAGAGTGTGGAAAAGGATGGGGGGGTTCCCTTGTAAGATTCACTGTAAGAGTTCTCCAGAGTGGGTCGACCAAGAGTAGCTGAAGGTGAGTCAGCTTTGATAGTGTCTCTTTTTTTAGCATAGCTATGTTATACCAGCCCCTGAAAACACATCAGTAAACACTTGACGTGTATTGTAGTTGCTTTACGTGGCTGCACGTAAAGCAACAGCGACAAATGCCTGATTCGTTAATCTAGAAGCAGTAGGAGGTTTTTGGGAAGTGGAGCCCTCCCCTGCTGTTGTATGAGTGTTGGTGTTTGTAAAGTGGGTGTTGCTTGATTCCCGTTCAAATCAAAACGGGATATTCAGACTTTTTATTATATTTGGTTATACCGATGAAAAAACTAGTGGTTTTTTTCAGGCTGACTAATTTTTCAAGACTACAATCAGATGTGCGTTTTATGCCTTTATATTCCTACAAGGACTGGTTTAATAATTTTGGAGTTAAGGCTGGAGAAAAGACTCTAAAGCTGTGGAGAAATATAACCAAGTAGACAAAGTAAATCAAATCTATTTGTCATCTACATGCAGCTTTGATATGCCAAAACTGATGTACTGATGTAACTTTTTCATGTCAGTTTTTGTTTTACTATGCTCTTTTGTGCTGCAGGTTATATATTTGTTTCTTATGTTACTTGTACTTCATAGTGAAGTAACAGACAGTGTGCTGTGAACTCTGATTCACTTAATTAAATATAAACTGCTTTTGCATACTGTAATTGTCAGGAGCAGTGAAGAGAGTAGTTCAGCAGATTTCTTACCTTCTCTAATTTGAATAAACCAAAATAAATAAAAGATTATTTATTTATTTTGCTGATAATAATACCACATTTTATCTGCTGTTTAGGACTTTCAGGATTAGTCCTTTTTGCAGTCCTTGCCAGATCATTTCTGTAGTTAGTCCCTGTGGCAAGTAGGTTGCACGTGTGCTGTGAAGTTGATCTAAAAACCAGTCATCTCCCAAATGCATTTGTCAGGCTAATGCACAAGGCACTGCTGCTGGCCTGCAGCCTGGCTGTCATGTAGGAAGAAGTCCTGTTCCTGCTTTCCCTGACCAAAATAGTATGTGGTTTATGCTGTTGATACTCAGCTGTCTGGACTGAGTGCGCTTGAAGAGCAGGGATGTAAACAGAGTTCAGAGGGGCTCTGAGCAGCTTCTGGGCTGCTCTGTAGGGCAGCACCACTACTCAGCATCCTTGGACAACACATGGTGTTACCCCAGGCTGAGGCATTGCAGGTGCAGGGAGGATTGCCTGGCTGTGCTGCTGACACCTCTCAATAAATCTGTGTCTGGACATGGCATTTTGTTAGAATTTGTCCCTTGGTCTACAGAGCTTTTTGTGGTGACTTGTTTATAAGTGTGCTATGATGCTATCAAACCTCATGGTAACACTCAAGAGTTGTTTAGATAAGGGTAGTCACTGCATTTTCTTTATTCTTGCATAACTCGAGGCAAAACTGGGGAGTAGGAGCTGTCACTGAGGGGGTTTGATCAAGTGGATTGATTGGGGCCTGCTGGTGTACATTCTTCAGGGTCTAGTGATTGTTAACATGGATGCAGCGATAGGCAGAGGAGGGTATTTGCATCCTGCCCTTTGGCTGCAGTACATACTTCTGGTTCAAGTTTGTGAAGCTTTCAGTAAGTAACATGGTTTTCCCTGGTCCAAGGATTAAGAAACTAAAAATTTAAAATGTTCCTGTAATTGCTTTAGAGATAAACATTTGGGAGACTGGTAAGAGGGAGTAGCAGCACACAGGTTTCCCCTTTGCTCCCTTTTGAAGCAATCAGCTTGTCAGTCAAATAGGCTTACACCAAATTTAGCCACTTCTCATGCATGGATCTGGGTATGCAGGAAAAGCTCCACTGACTTGCCTTGAGTCCCAGCAAGAGTGCTCTCTGTGTGTGTCACTGCCTGGATTTCAGCTCTTGGTTGTGGCTGCAGCTTGTTCTCTGCTTCACTGTAGCAGCCAGCAGCAATTGCTCTCTTAGTTCACAGTGTAGCGCCATAAATCCCAGCTGCCCATGGTGCTATAAGTTATTTTTACAGTTAATCCTTTGTTCCCTGAACACTTGTCAGACATGTTGTGCCCTTGTGTCTCGGTGTAAAACGTGAGAAAATCTTGATGTGCGTTGCCTTGTAGGTCTGTCTTTCAGAGCGTTGATAATCTGCATGTAATACTTTGTGTATTCTCTGATCTGGAATGAGAAAATATTTACAAGATGTGGATATTACTGGTAAATTATATCTGCAGGTGGCAGTATTTAATATATGACTTGTGATTCTATGTTTGTAATTCTTAGATTGCAAGAAGACCCTCCTGTGGGTGTCAGTGGTGCACCATCTGAGAATAATATAATGCAATGGAATGCAGTTATATTTGGGTAAGAGTTTTTGGTCACAATGAAATTCGGTATCAGAGGGCTAAATATAACAACCTGAAGTTTGCTTTTATAGTTATTCTCTTGTTTCATGTATTTAAAGTCAGTAAACTTAAAATGGCCAAGTGTTATGGTAAAAGTCTCTTTTCACAGATAACAGAGAATGGTTAGGAAGGAAAAAATTTAAATTTTAAATTTGTTCAGCTTTTTTGTTGAAAAAAGCCTGCATGTGGCTTAATAAATAGGTTATACTGTGTTATGAAAAAGCAGGATTCCTCTTTAAAGTACATAAGTGCCACATGTTCTAAGTCATTAAATCAAGATGTATTAGTGATTGGATTGAATCCTAGTAGAACAAGGTGCAGGATCTGTCTGGGAAATTACATTACGTATCCTGTGGAAGAGGAGGTGGCTTAGTATCCTTTCATAAAACTGAAGTGTGCTTGCTAATGATCTGCTCATTTGTTCCAATCTAGTTACCTAAAGGCATATGTATTGTTTGGGATGATGATAAAGTAGATATCCCAAATAGAGTGACTATGGGAAGTGTCTTAGATACAACAGACCTCTCAGAGATTGTCTATGGGTGCTTCTCTAAGCATTTAGATGATTGCTTCTATCTATATCTTGGAGAGGATGAGAAAGAATATATACATTTATTGTGCCTGTGTGAAAGTAGGTAAGGATCACTTTTAACTAGAGTTTCCTTTTAAAACCTTTCAGGCCAGAAGGGACGCCTTTTGAAGATGGTAAGTTGCTAACTTTTGTGATCTTTGTCATTCTAATAAATGTTGCCGATACTAACATTGTTCTGGTTTTGAAAAACAATAGATGCTATCTGTATATAATTTGAAACAAACCAAGTAAGTGAAGGAGTGAGGCTTGCTGGCTCTAAAAATACGTATCTTGATCTAAGCAGTGCCTTGTCATACTGGCTCATGGCTGGTTAGAAAGCTACGAAGTAATGCTTCTATCAAGGCTTTTTCATACACACACACAAGAGCTTTTAGCAGGGGTTATTGGCCTGACGTACCAGGTGTGCTTGCACATCTCTGTAGCTGAGCTCAACAAGAGCTTCTGTTGTTTCATCTTTTTGGCTTGTTTGATTTATCACTGTTCTCCCAATGAAGAACAGGTGAAAAACCTTGAGTTGTTCTCAATATAGAATTCAGTGAGGTTGAGGGAATCCCTAATTTGTACCATAAATATCAAAGCTAGTGTGTAGTGAACCTCCCTTAGGCATATGAGGAATAATGAGTTTAATAATTATAGTATTATTGCAGTAATTGGCAGCAGATGGGTTTTTCTCTGTGTTGGGTTGGAGGCGTTAGAGTAAGTTATTCACTGGTCCATAACAAACGTTTTCAGTGAATCAGTTGTGAGCTCCGAAGACTGAGATTGCTGACTTTGGAATTCGAGTGTTTCTTTGCTGGCACCACAGTGCCTTCTTAATGAAACGCCTTAAAGTCACACAAGTCCATGGACCCAGCATACTGGGTCATAGAAAAGTGGAGTAATGTTGGATATGGCTGCCTATGTCATGTACACAATAAGTCTCCAAGCTCTTACCCATCCTCTGCTGCTGGGTTTACTACTCTAACCAGTAGTTCCACAGTTCCATTATCACTTGAAATATGTGAAAAGCAATCAGATTCTGTGTTGTTTGTTTATATAAGGGTGAGGAGAAATCATGAGCACATAAATTAATTTTTTCTTCATGTTCCTGGGTATGTTACTTTGTTGTTAGTTGTCTGATGGTATTTATCTTTGTTTGGACAGGTACTTTTAAACTAGTAATAGAATTTTCGGAAGAATATCCAAATAAGCCTCCAACTGTTCGATTTTTATCAAAAATGTTCCATCCAAATGGTGAGTAAACCATCTTTATTTAGCTGTAATACTCATTAAATATTACAGTGTGGTCATGCATTCTCTGAAGCTCCAGAATGCTTAATCTCTCTTCATCTCCTAAGTAGATGTCTAGGACAGCAGCTCTTGATGGAAAATTAAGACTTACGATGCTATTAAGAACCAGCTATCTGCCTCTTACTGATTGATATGTAACCTCAGCAGCAAAGCCTGTGAGTATTTTCAGCAGCAGCTGCACTTAGGTTGGTTTAAAGAAGCAGTTCTGGCTGCAGATTACTGGCCCCTTCCATTTAACAGCAGCTGCATCTGTGCAGCCACATCTTGAGTTGCAGGGAACTGATGGAGCCAAGTGTTATTTATTCTTGCCAGGTGAGGTTTCATCCAAGTCCCTACTTTCATCTGGTGCTCCATGCCAACCAGGACTAGCACAGGAAAGAAAATGAGGATGCTCAGTCATCTCATTTGGAGGAGGCATCTGACCCAAACTCAGTGATGAGGGCGTCTAGAGTGCACTGTGCTTCCTCTCCCAGCACTGATAGGTTTTGCTGAGTACACGCATACAGAAAAAAGACCCCGCCTGCTGCTTCTCTTTAGAAATTATGCCTCACATACTGAGCAGGTCAGTTTGTCTCTGCCACGAGATTTATAATTTGTTGAGAACAAGCTGGAGGACAAGGGTGTAAAAGTTTGAGCAGTAAGTCTCAGGTTCATGTGAACTCCATTAAGACTGGTAGGTATCCAGACAGAAGTAGGATTTCAGGCACTTCTCCATATTTTCTGCTGTCTGCCTTGGTGCCTCTCATTGTGAGTGTAGGGTGTGATAAAATGGGGCAGGAGCTGCTGCTGTTCAGGGTGTGACGGCTGTGAGTGATTCCACTCCTCCAGTGGAGACCTTGCTGCTCTCTGGGGGGCCTCTCCACTGTGATTGTATGGATCAGTCACACTAGAGGAGCAGAAAACCAAGTCTGCCCGTTCCCGTGCTAATGCCATAATCTTCAGACCTGCCTTCTTTCCCTCAGAGGTGTTCTGTTAAAGTCTGTGTCAAGCCAGAGAAGATCGTGAAACTGCTGTCCTCTTTCCTAAAGCATTAATCTAAGCACGGACTGAATTGGAAGAATAACTCTGCCTTGAACAGTGCCAGAAATCTGACAGTTTCTAAGTAATATCTGTGTTGTATTTACAGTGTATGCAGATGGCAGCATATGTTTAGATATTCTTCAGAATCGCTGGAGTCCAACATATGACGTTTCATCTATTTTAACTTCAATTCAGGTAACTGCATCTGTTTTACCAAATAATTATATTATTTTTGGTTTCTATTCCAGAATTCACAGCTCAGTGATGGGGATAGCCAGGTATCTGTATCAAGGGGAACTTCGAATCCTTCTGAGCTAAGCGCTTTTTAGATCAAATAAAGGCAAAAATGCTACATAATTACTAATTCTGAGCTACAAAACTGCCATTATATATTTTTGCACAGGAAAGCAGTTACTGGTTTGTATTAATTTTTAACTGTTTTTACTCAAGATAGGATATCAGATGCAGAAATTTGCGTCGTGTTTGAAACATCTAACTTTACTGTGAAACCTTCAAAGGGACAATACTGCTGAAACACACTACTTGGGATAAGTAAAAATGGCCTGGCACAGTGAAAGTGCACAATTCTTTTGCTTCTGTGTGATTGTTCTGATTTTTTTCAACAGTGGTGTTTCATAGGAGACATTGTAAGCCCCTCTTTATAGTCCTGAATGACAGTAGCAATGTAATTACCAAATAGTCAGTTAGCTCCATAGTGCTGACTAGCACGAACTCTCTCTGTTTGCTTTGTGAAGCTACAAGTGTGTGCAGCACTGATGTTTAGGCAGGGTGTAATTTGAGGTTCACCCCTAGTTATTAATATAACTAGGAGTACCTAACAATGAGTTTAACTAGGTTTTTTTCAGCTGGGCCGTTCTGAGTTGTGTCTGCCTCTGAAACACATTTGACTTGAAAGTAAGTTGTTTTTTTCCTGATTTAAATGTGTTGGTTTGTCTGACATTGTTTTCCCCTTTTTCCAGTCTCTGCTTGATGAACCCAATCCAAACAGTCCAGCAAACAGTCAGGCAGCACAACTTTACCAGGAGAACAAACGTGAATATGAGAAAAGAGTTTCAGCTATTGTTGAACAAAGTTGGAATGATTCATAACAGCTCCTGTGTTACTCTCCATCCTCATAATCTTTATGTACAATTTAACTCTCAATAGAAGGGCTACCAGAAGTTTCAAGTGCCACAGTTCTATGAATTTGCATAAAAACTCATTTGCAAACAAAATTAAGCCCTCCAGTTTACGGAAAGCTAAAAGCTTGTGTATCTCAATTAATGTCCTTTTTATTGCATGGTAAGAACTAAGTTATTGCTACATAAATTTGTAATATATCCTGTTTGTATTTTTTTTCCAAGTGTATAATGTTGGTGTGGAGTTTTCATGACAGAATATACACATTTTGTAAATCTGTACTTTTTCAAATATTGAATGCCTTATTTTTGAATTCTTTAGATTTTTAAATTGGAGAAAAGCACTTAAAGTTTTTACATATGAATATTTCATGTGAAACTATTGAATACATAACCTTAGTGCAAGACATTCTGCTCTCACTCTTATCTTTTTCCAAGGGCTCATTTTTTTGTCCATGCTGTTGATACCCTGCACTTTACAAACAGAAAAGTTAATCCACGATGCAGCTGTCTTCATGGCATGTCTTTCCTTCTGCACCTCAGCCTTGACTTGATTCTGTGTGTCCTCAGTTGTATGAGGAAGAGACATTTTGGTAGCTGCCAATTACAAATGGAGAAACAGATGTAACTATTTTGCTGAAAGTCTCACCTTAAACCAGCAGCAGAGTTGAAAACATAACCAGGCTTGGTGATAATGTATTCTAGTAAGTTTTATTTTTCTGAAAGATTGTATTTTACCAACCTGGAAAATGTTGTCATCTAAATCTGTCCTATATTCACACAGTGATTCTGTAATATAGTTTTGAATATCTTCCAGTAATTAAGAGGTTTCCCATTAGTTTCCCTTGGGAGTAGGGAAAAATTAATCACCAACAGAATAAAACATGTCTGCAGATTTAATGGAGTAATTCTTCAAAGCTCGACTGTGTACCATGTGGTCAGGTCTCATGTCTATATCACAAAAGCTCCACATATTCTTAAATTGAGAGTTTAAAGAACATTGGCTTTGTTTTTAAAGTGTTGATGTGGTAGTTATTTCTTACTGTATTCTGTTAACCAGGCTAGCTGACTACAGTAAAGAATTAAGCCATTATTTCTTCCAGCATTAAAATTGTAACAGCTTTGTCATAGTTCCAGCCAGCATTACATATATATTAAACTCCCCAAATCCCATTCCAAAATACAGATCAGTGGTGCCTAAAAAGCAATGGAAATTGATTTCACCTAGAAAAGGAAATGTTGTTTATTTGCAGCAGTCATTACTAAAAGTTATTCTCAATGCACTGAAACAAGAATATCAATTTACACCTCACACCTGCTTGTAAAGGTCTGTGATTTCTAGGACCAGCACTCAAATATAGAAATGGCACTGAGAATATTGTAAAACCAGACTCTCTTAGTAGCTTGTGGAGTAAAGCTACTCTGCCTTGGATAAGCATTAGTGTGCAAAGGCTCAAAAAATATCAATGCTATGTAATAACTTTGCTTTCATTAAGTCAGTTTGCTTTCCTTGAACTGCTGAATTTATGTTTAAGAATTTTTCAATCTATGTCTGATTAATAACAAACTCCAAAGGATCCAATTTGCTTTTGGTTGTGGTGAAGTTACAGTAACACTGGCAAAGTGGTGCTACGTGGCTTAAAACAACATCAATGCAAATATTTTTTTGTTCATAAATATAATATGGGAAAACTTCCTCTTTCTAAGAATTAATCTAAACTTTGATTTTTTTTTTTCAATTTGCCTCTTCTTTCAGTTTTGTTGTTCCTTTGACATGTGCATCAGCTGAGATTTGCTGTTCATTAGCGTTCACATTAGTTTGATTATTCCTGAGCAGCCGGTTTGGCCCAGTTATCGGTTGATGGTGCTTGGAACATGTTTTTGTGTCTCTGGGATGGTGGTAGTGGATGTGTGAGAAACAAAATTGGATCCGAAGGGGGTTTAATTAATGATGAGCATTGCAAGCTGCCTGTGCTGACACCCACACTGTTCAGGGACAGGTGTGTCTGAAGGTGTGTAAGAACATTCTCTGTGGAGGGCAGAACTTGAAGCCTACACTTAGTAAAGTCTGCCTGGAAAATGTCCTGCTGTCCCTCAGACAAAGGTGAGGTGCTGTATCCCAGGGTGTGGTGGGGAGGACCATTCTCTTGCTCACCAGATTTCCCACATTAACACTCTGTGATGACTCTGCAAACCGCGTGAGAATCCAGGCTCCCTGATCACCTGTGGGGAGGCGCTGGTATAGAGGAACTTGTGTTTCTGGAGGTGGGATCCAGGAGCAGCTGAGGGCTGCATGGTGCATCCCCAGGAGGTGTGGGGGAAAGGGTGACTTCTGTGAGCCCTCCACCAATACACATTAAAAACAATCACAGAGCATAGGTTTAAATCTGCTTAAACTTGCTAGAAAGCAGACTTATTACCAGGCAGAAGGAAGCAGGCAAGAGGTCGTGGTGTAAAGGACACAATATCCTGCTCAGCCTGACTGATGTGAGCTGTCAGTGCTTACTGGTGCTGCTCAGGGCCACAGATTGCTCTTGCAGCCTTCACATGCCTGTGTTCAGCATTTCCAGTGGGTTTAGATGTACTGACTGTTCAGGCCTGTGTGTTCCTTACTGCTCCCTGCTCCCACCACCCTCCTTTTGGGACCATCTGGTCCCTGGGCTCAGCCCTGCAGGCTCTCCCAAAGCTGTGTGCGGGTGCTGAAACAACAGGTCAGGAGTGTGAGTAATGGACAGATAAAAGCCCTTTCCCTCTTAATGCTATAAAGAACAGGAATGATGACAAAGACAAAAAGCTTCAAGTGCACTGATTCACAAAAGCACTTAATAGCACAATAAACTTTGTGGCACAGTTACCTTCTTAAATAGTATACTGGGATGCCTGATTTTTAACATATCAAATGTAATGCACTAGGCTAGCTAGGACAATGGGATTAGTTAAGGAAGGACTGATGGGTTCATAGTTTTGGATTTATAGCTTCTCGTGGGGCTTTCGTTCATGGATACTAAGTAGTTCATAATCACTTCTTTTCCATTGGATTCATATAAAGATTGAAAATCACAGTGGAGATGGCTTTAAATTACTCACGTGAGTTTCTGTCCTCTATATCCATGTCATTCCCCTGATTTTACAGGTGGACAGCTGGAGGCATCCAGGTTTGCAATGTTCTTGTGTCAGTCAGGAAGTCATTGGTGGGGCTGTGGGTGTGAACCATTCTTGGGCATTCCCCAATCTGAGTTTCAGGTACAAGAACACCTTTGTCTTCACGTTTATCACACATTTTTCATAAGAAGAATCAAACACTGCACTGCTTGTGCTGCTTCCTTCAGATATCAGTTTGCTTAAGATGTCTCATCCAAATGCAGTCCCAAGCCAGACCTATGGGACTTGGATCTTCACAAGTGTGATTAACTTCACTAGTGTGAGTTGTCCCATTGGGATTCTTCACCATAGTACAGATAAATGTGTTTAATTGAAGAACCAAGGCCTTAGGCTGTGAGAAGTGAAGAAATCACAGCTTGAGGTACTATATCTGCGGCTTCTTTGTGGGAGGTTTTGTATTAATAGTCAACTAATGCAGCGTGTCAAACAAATAAAGCTTTAAATAGTTAGAGATTAGAAGGTGCCTAATAAAAAATATACAGGAAAAAGGAAGATTCCCTGATCACTATAGGGGCATTGAGATATTAAAAATAAAATAGGTAGGATAGCATGGGCAGTTGAATACTTCGTGTTTAACATGTGAAGAGTCTATGAGAATAGCTTCTGATGTACATAAAAATGTACCAGGAGAGGAAGAGACTTGTCATCTGGCCAGACTTCCCAACCTGTGTTTTTGTTTGAGGTTTTTGCTGTTTGTGGAAGCTGTCCCAGGCAAATACTATGCCTTATTTGTTTGGAATTGATTTCTGGAACAGGAAAGGTGTAATCAGCAGGCAATCTGCTGTAATGTGTGAGTTGGCAAGGCAGATTTTCCACCTCTGCTTTGGATGGGTCTCCATGGTGAGTGGCTGGTTAGACTGTGAGTGGAAAACAGTGACCAGAGACTGGGTGAGTGGGCAGCATTTGTGTGAGCGCTGCCAGCTCCAGCACTCTGTTTAATTTGTTGTTTAAGTATTAAAACAATTATCTGACCTCCTCTCCCTGATTTTGCTAATCTTTCTAATGGAAGAGCTTCAGCAGAGTACAGAATGTGCATGTCCTGTGTTGTCACGCTGACAATGGATCACAGACTCTTCTCAGCACACCCAACTTCCTTAGAAGTGTAAACTGGTATAAACCCTTGGATCCAGCCTTGGGCCATATGAACACCATGTAGCCAGAGCAGTCAGTGATGTAGGAGGCATTCTTATTTCATTAAAGTTTTGGGGATAAAACCAGTCTAAAACTAGAAGACCAGCAAAGAATTATGTGTTATTGGAGGCAAGTGGACAGTTTTGTTGAACATGAATCTTCACAGGTAATCTCTGGAAATCTCTTCATATTGATGATGGTGAAAGTGGTGTGAGAAAAAGGAGCTAAGTCTAAATAAAAAATAATATAGAATCAATGAACATACTCCATTAGCAGGATGCTGCTCTGCTTTTGCTGTGCATTCAAAAGGATATGAGTCTTCTAGAAAATAATATGACTTGGATTGTGTGTGTGTATGTACATAGGAGAGGGCTTTTTGAGCTATTATAGAAACTTTAGATAGTAGTGTTTGAAAATAAATGGGCTTTAGGATTTGAGGAGTTTTTTTGCTTAGCACTGTTACTGCACCTTGAGTTCATCTCATAGCTCAGCTACCATGAGCAGAACTTTTTAAAAAAAATAGGCAGAACTTTTTAGACTTTCTGCTAATGACTGTAATTAGCATCACAAGCTATGGAAATGGTGATATTCCCTAAAGGTTTCTTATCTTCTCTGCACTGAAAAGAAAGATTTTTAAGACCATTTTTTAAGGGTATCTTCTGTATTTGTACTGTCCCACTAATGGTAACATTCAGCTTCCGAGATTGCATGAATCCATTCTTAGTGCTTGTGTCTGCTGTGGTCTGTGTGAAAGTTGTATCCTGCCAGAAAGCAAATGTACTGTTCTCAAACGGGATGTTGTTCAGCATCCAGAATGAACCCTTTTTCATGATGTGCTCAAAGCACATAACGTGTGATTTTCTGAGCTGCTGCAAATGTTACTAGAAGTAAGTTTGTTTTAAAATCCCAGTATGTCACTGTTTCAATCGAGAGTTCAGTGAGGTCATAAAATAAATTATTTTTGCTCTTAAACAAGTGCCAGAGCTGGGTCACACTACTGCAGTAAGGGAGACATGGTTTGCTGGTCCTGATAACAGAGACTTGGCTATAGAGGCTGTTAGTGGTGAAGGTGGGTAGATGTCCCTGCCCAAGCCTCCACCTGTAGCACAGGGTATTCAGCCCTCAGCCCCTAGAACTGAAAAGATCTCTGTTTCTTGTCTTGTTTTTCAGTTTGGATCATTAACCACTGTGTCTGATGCATTTCTAAGCTGAATAATTTTGACAGCTGCCAATTTGGTACACATACCATGGGCTGAGCTGGGAGCCACCAAGCTGGGGAGGTTTCTGAAGCCTGAGCAGAGGCTGTATCTGGCACAGCAACAACCTCAGGCATAAAGGGGGCCCTAGATATGTATTCATCAGGGAATGAGTTGGTCAGAAAAAGTCACCCCAAGCATCTAAGACCCACAGAGGTTTTTATCCTGCGTAAACCTCTGCTTTGCAAAAGTCAGTGAACACATTCACATTGTTTTCAAAGCCCTGTTGAACTTTTAACTGTTCAGTCTCAGATTGTTAAACTGTTCATTATCATCACAATTTATTTATTCTATAAATAATTTTGTTTCTATTTTCTGGGTTTTTTGTATTTCTGTCAATTTTGAAATTGATTTGGGCATGACTAGAAGATAATGGGTTCAGGGGTTTGTCTAGAATTCTTCCAGACAACTGCAATGTCCAGTAAATGTAAATATTGTTATTTTATTACTTCACGTTGCTGTTATCATGATGGGACTTGATGGATTTCATTCTGAAATATGATGCTTCACACAGACTGAGGCAAATTGTCTTCAATGACTGACCAAAGTGGGAAGAAGGCAGAAATGCCATCTCCTCTGAATTAATTATGAACCACACAGCTCTTGCTATTATCTGTTTACACATTATTGGCCTTGTGGTGTGCTGGTGAGAGATTTTCTTTCACTGTCTGGTCCAAACGTACATTAAGTCCAAATTCATTAAGAAGGCTGTTCGCCTGCCTTGTTGAAAGGGTCATTGTGTTATTACGGTGTTTTCTTTGTGCTTGCTTCCTCCAAATTCCAGTAACTATTTTGTAGAAAAGTTTGAAAATGAACTTTTGGTGCCTGTGGAAGCTGCTTCATTAACTTTATTGACTCCAGAGCTTGAAGCTCTTTATCCACAGAGATCTTTAAAAGGACACTAAAAAGTTTGAGCCAAAGCTTACAGAATTTGGTACTTATAGTTAAGTATTATAGACCCAATGCTGTTCCCATGGAGACCTAAAGGAATTTTGCCATTGAATTAAGTGGTAGCAAAGCATACCCTTTATTAAGTGGGAAAAGGACTGGACTGGAGAACTCCATTTGTTGTTCCCAGTTTTGTTTGTGTGCTTGCTTTTCTGTATAAAGAAAGAGCAAAATTAAATTTTAGGTATTTTCAGTGAAATTTTAAGTATTTTCGTTGTGATTAATCTGCTTCAAACTTGTGTTTGGGGATAAGGGTGTGTGTTGTTCTAGGGTGATAACCCATGAGGCAGAGCTCTCCCTTTACTTGCTGCTGGTGTCTTTCCCTGCAATCTGGGATGTGAAGAGAGTTTCAGTCTCCCATGTCTCCTGCTTTGGAGAGGTCAGCGGTTCAGCTGGTGCTGTTAGCAGGTGGTGTCAGTGTGTCTCTCTCATGGGTTCTGTGCCACCTATTCTTGAGGACACTTTTAATATCAATTTGTGGAAACACCAACTTGTTAGTGCTGAAATTCCAATTATTTAGTAATACTCAAAGAAATCCCAGGTAGACTCATATTTAGAAAGAGTTTTCCCATGCTGGAAGTTTGGGATATTGCTTAAAGGGTTGTTGAAAGTCCCTGATGAGCCATGCTCCAGCCATGGCTTTGAGTGGGGGCTCTGCTGCAGGCACATGGTCAGATCCTGCAGTTCTGGGGTATAAACTTTAAGAAAAAAATACAATTGAGGCCTCAGATTGTACAATACAGTGCTAAAAAGTGGCTTTGGTTGAAGCTGTGTCATTAAATCCTTGGCTACTGAAGTCAACAGATTTCTGATTTAACCAGAGTGAGGGTCTTGTCTATAATGAAGTCCTTTCATTTTATCTCACTGAGATTCCTCTTGTTCTTTCTTGGTGCCGTATGGCACAATCACTCCACCCTTGCTTCAAACAAAGAGAGATTATACTATCATGATTGCCCTTTAAATATTTTCTATTTGAGGACCTACTGCAAAGGCAAATTCTTGGTCTAGCAGTTGCTATTTATGTCTAGACACATCTGAATGTTGTTATGCTTTGAATGTCCTGGATTGCTTGCTGCTTTCTTTGTAGAGATGGATGGGTCGAGAGAGAGCACATTATTTTAAATTAACTTGAGATAAGTTTTAACCAGCTCGGGGTTCTACTTGTTGCAACTGGCTCCCTTGATAAAAATACATAACAAAATAAGTGACACCACAAGGAAAATCCTTATTTATTGGTGTTTTAAAGCAGAGTAGAAACAGATTCTCAATACATGACATTGGATTCTGTTTGCATATTATTCTTTGAATTATTATCGTGTCTCAGACTCCTGGTCATGGCAAGGAGCCTACATGGGCTCTACAGAAACAAATCCAGTGCCTTGTGTTTATCCAAGGGGCTTCCAGCACAGGGGTAAGGCAGGAAACGGCAGGGAACAGTCAGGCACAGAGGGGAAGAAAATAACAAAATCACGATTAGTGCCATAACTACTGGTCTCTTTTTGCTAACCAACATCATAATAAATCAATAGTTAAGCTTGGCAATTTATATATTTCATTAAAAAGATGCACACCTGAAGTAGAAAGCCAAATTGTCCTCAGTGTGTGTATTTCAGCTCCAAAAGCAGATTATACAATAAAATTCTCACAGACTGGGTGATCTCCACCTCTGTTTTTCTGCAGTTCTGCATTCCTAAAAGTACTGTAAACACCACAAGTTAAATTGCTGCTTGTTTCTGTTTTTTCCTGCAAACTGTACTTGCTTACCAAGCAGGTGAGAGTTATGAGGGTCAACATGAAGAGCAGCCTGGCTCTCCAGCTGTACTGGTGCACATCCATCTAAGAAGGGATGTACTCAGAGCTCTTGCAATTACACCTTCCTTGCTGTTTTGTAGATATTCATGTCACAGCATTCCTGTGTGGGTTATATTAACAAATACACAGTTCTCTATGAGTTTAATTTTATGAGAAACAGTTCCTCTGGGTCAATCACAAGACTTCTTATTTCTGAATTTGGTACAGGCAGGGCAGGACTCACTGCAATATTGGTAAGTAAAATGTTAGGCATGTGCAGGTACAGACATAGAACAGAATCATTGAATAATTTAGGAAAATACCTTTAAAATCATTGAGTCAAACTGTTAAAATCTCCATATCTGCCCTGGACTTCAAGGCTGGAGCTGTGTCTGTGCTGGCTCTGGCATCCATACTCAGCTCAAATGGAATGTTTGGGCAGCATCTTCAGCAACATTTAATCCTTAAACCTGGCAAGATAGAGGTCAGATGTATACAGGAGAAGAGTGAAACTCTGGGTTTACTTTACCTGAAAGACCACAAAATGTAATCAAATCTCTGTATAATAATTTATTGAGCTTAATTGTCTCACTGGAACTGCATGCTGGGTTACATTTATTTTCAAAGGATGAAGCAAATATTTCAAACAAATGATCAAAAGAATATTTTACTTTTTTCACATTCTGAGTATGGAGTCTATGAAACATTTATTCAGGAAATGAAGTATTAGGGCCTGACAGATATCTCTAGTGTCTCTGAGTAAGCAGGTTATCTGGAGATTTCTAGTGCAAACAATCCTGTAGTTTGATGAATACATGAGTAATTGCCATTACAGGGGGTTGAAAGCAATATTAGATTGAAGTTACAGTCATTTCAGCAATTATAAGTAAACTCTGAAAATCAAGTCGATTAAAATGAGGAATATCTTTTTTCATCTGTGCATTTCTTAAGCAAAGAATAACAGAGAATATTGCTTTAGAGTGTAAATAATAATATTTTTGTTGAGCAGGGGGCTGGATATAAGTGAAATAGATTGATGCCTGGTGTCTTAGGGAATTCTGCGGGACAATCTGTGAAATGCTGCAGTTCTACATGAACATAGCTTATGTTTGTCCTTCATTTTGTGTATGGCATTCGTCTACACAATTTTGACACTATTTTCACTCAGTGTTGTCGTCAAAATTATGCAGACCGTCTCTGTTAACTTAAGTATTTAGGAGCTCTGAGACCTTAAATTGTAATTACCTTGCTTCAAATGTCAGGTTCTTCAACATTGTATCACTGCTGGTGATAGAAACCTAAGCAGCTTAGGCGATATAAACCTAAGGAGCTTAATAACTTCATGATGCCATATAATGTATGGGGAATCTCCCTGCACAGGGAATCTGATAGGTGACATCTGAGTCATGGTGACAGCTTCAACAAGCAGGCAGGAGGGGAAAGCAGGAAGGGTGTGATGAGCTCATAGGAGGTGAGCTGATGATTTGCTATTTATAGTTGCACGAAGAGGCTCAGAGGCAGGAACTCCAGGCAGGGTCACTCTCTGCTTTGCTAGGAAAATGATTCCTCGTCAGAGCTGCAAGCAAAACACAATTTGTAGCTGGCAGAGTCTCAGGGTGCCCTCGTTGTACGAACACATGGGCATGCAGCAGCTTTTGATGAGAGCCTGAAATATAGCACATTTTAGCAATTCACTGCTGAATTTTATCTTTCTGCTCCTTGGTGTGTTTTGTTTTTGTAGGGAAGAATGAAATGATGATGTGTATCCTCTGCACTGAAAGCAGCCTTCTCTCATTATTTTAAACTGAAGGAGGGTTGATTTAGATGAGATACAAAAAAGATGTTTTATACAATGAGGGTGGTAAAATACTAGCCCAGGTTGCCCAGAGAGGTGATGGGTCCATTTAAGGCCAGGTTGGACAGGACTCTGAGCAATCAACCCAATGTCATTGATGTCCCTGCTCATTGCAGGGGAGTTGGACTGGAAGACCTTTAACAGGTCTCTTCCAACTCAAACTGTTCTATGATTATGATAAGGTACTATTCAGGAATTAATTATTCCAGTTTATTTACTGGAAGACTCTCTTCTCAGCCAATTCTGGAAACTGGAGTTGTAGTACTTAAATCCAGTAACCTTCTCTTCAAAAGAGACATTGATGAGTACAAAAACCAGTTGTATCTAGCATCCCCATCACCTTCAATCAAAACCAAAGAGATTGTGTTGGTTTCTGTTACTTGGTAAAAGGATGTCATGGTTTAGTGATTTCCTTAAAAAAAAACAGACAAGAAAGGGCAGACTGAGCTCAGAGTTGCAGCTAGAAGCCTCACAATCATTGCTTGGAGACCATGAGCGTAGCTGCAGCACTTTCCCAGACCATTCGTGTCCTAGACAGGGCTAAAGAGTAGTTTGGGCCATTTTCAAGCTGTGGTTAGGCCATGCCCCCTCTGTGCCAGGGAGAGGAAGGCTTTAATACTAAAGGTGACAGCAACCCTTTCCTAGCTAATCCCAGTTCCAGAGAGGGGTCCAGCACCTTCCATCCAGTCAGGGAGACACCTTCTTTTTTTTTCAATTAGATGAAGCTATAAACCAACAGACATGATAATCTTACAAGCAGGTTGGAAATTCTGTCATAAATTATTTTCTCAGTACTCAAAGAATCATGAAATTATTTGGTTTGGCAGGACTCTTACAGATCATCTCACTGTAATCCGCCTGCCATGGACAGGGACACCTTCCTCCAGGTTATTCCAAGTCCCATGCAACCTGGTTTTGAACACCTTCAAGGATGAGGCAGCCCCAGCTTCTCTGGGCAACCTGTGCCAGGGCCTCACCACCCTCACAGGGAAGAACTTCCTAACATCTAATCCAAATCTCTCAGTTTTTGGTTTAAAACTGTTCCCCCTTGTTCTGTCACTGTCTGCTATTATTATAAAATCCCTCCCCCTCCTTTTTATAAGCTTCTTTTAGGTACTGGAAGGTGCTGTAAGGTCTCCCTGGAGCCTTCTCTTGTCCAGGCTGAACAACCCCAGCTCTCTCAACCTGTCTTCATGGGAGAGGTGCTCCAGCCCTCAGAGCATCTTCAGGGCCCCCCTTTGGACCTGCTGTAATAAGATGTTTTCTGCATTTCTGCTGCAAGAAAAAAACACTTCCACAGCCCCCCTNCCACTGTGTGACTGAATGTAGCTCTGCTTCTGCTCTGTCTTGGACCCATCCAAGCCCAGGATCAATGTCATGCCTGTATCACAGATGCTGAACCAAGTGCTTAGGGCTGAGCTCAGAGCCTGCACACTGTTAAATCCTGATGAGCTCAATGAGCACGGAAAGAGCTCATCACCTTGGAGGATCAGGCAGATATTGAAGCCCCTGAAGCCCATGTCACATGCTTATAAAGGTCAGCCCCATATTTACAAAAACCTATCAGATCTGAATTGTGCCCTGATTGAGATTATACTGGAAGGAAGACCTGGCTGTGCTGATGTTGACATGATTTCCTGAGAAGGTAAAATTCAGGCATTTATTTCTGATGGTTTTGCACAGCGCAGAGCTCACAGTCTGATTTTGTATTCAGCTGCTGCATATTAAGGCTGGTCATTGCTCTTGTAAATGGTAGATAGGAAGAACTGCTATACAGAGAAATATTTCCTCTGTTTTAGGGTAGATTTTAGCTGTAGCCCTCCAACTCCTGAAAACCAAAGTCAGAGTGATGTGTCTGGCATTCTCTGACCTACACTCCTGGTTATTTATTCTGTGATTGCAGGAAGGAAGGAGATGTGTGCAATCTCCATTCTTGTTACCAGGAATTGTGCACTTAATTCTCTGTGCATTGTACTGAAAATGAACTAGTAAGATGTGTTCTGCATCAGCAAAAAGGATCCCTTGTTCAGCTGGAATGAGAACATGCAGACTTTAACTTGGGAGTAAAGAAAATCACTGTAAACAATTTCTTTAAACAGAATCTGTTGGGTTTTGCCTTCAATTTTTGCTTTGAGCAAAGATTCTTCAGAGTTTTTTTCTCCTTTTTCCTACCCAATTGCTAACCTTGCTGTTGCATGTGTTTCTGCTGCTTCTAGCACTTTTCATTCTGATGGCAGTTTTTCATCTCTTCACTAGCTTATGGCTAAAACAGTCATTGTAACAGGAATTTCAGTTACTCCTCAGAATTATTATTTCCATTTGTTCCCACTCTGGTCCTGGGGCAAAGGGCTTCCTTGTGTCTCGCCTTGATGGATCTGTCTTCCCAATTCCTCTCTTCATACAAATGTCTTTTCTGCAGGTGTTAACAGCAGGTGACAGCACATCCCTGAGATGTTTTTTAAGTCATTCTTGGCTAATATGTGGCCTGTACATATTAGGACTTATTACTAGGACTGGAATTTCCCAGCTGGCTACTCAACTAATAAAAATGCAGCAGCATACACATGCATAATTATGGAAATGTGTATAATTCTGTGACTTACTCAGTCTGAAAACTTTGCAGAACTCTTCACAGATAGGCTGTGAAGTACCACTAATCACAGCGCAGGCTCCAAACATACACAGGAAATGGAGTGGGTTCTCCTCACACTGTTACTCAACAAGTCCCTAAAATAACCAGGGAAGCACATTCAAATTGGGATCTCCTCACCCACTGTTCTTTGTGTTAGCTACTACCTAGATCCAAGGTGTTTCTGTAGCAAAAGATAGAACAGAAAATTGCAACTCAGAGTTACTGAGGCAAAGTCATTTGTACACTGTGTGATTGTCTAACAGCACAGACCTACAGCTTTATATAGTGCCTAGAGCTTTTAAAATTACATGTATTTATGAATTTGAAGGATCTGAAGCTGATAGATATCAATTAATGAAAGAATCACTAAAATTAGAGAAAGAGTAGCTTCTTATCTGCTCCCTCCACCTAACAGCTGAACACTGTTCTGTACAACGTTTTTTCCCATCAAGGTGTGTACGGTGAAGGTAAAACCACTGCAGTTCTGTAAAGGCAAATGTTAGAGTACAGCATGAGCACCTCCACACCAACCAAACAGCCATGCACCAGGGAAAGGACCAACGTTTGGAGCACAGGACAAGGCACTGCAAGGACGGCAGAGAATCCCTCTGGAGACAGAGCTCCCTGTGCTGGCACCTCATTGTGCTGCTCTCAGCCACACAGCTCAGCGATCATCTACATGAGAAAGCCACCTGCAACACCTAATCTCTAAATTTCAATCAATACAAGTTAATATCAATTTTTCCTGGTTTGATTGGGACTACATTTGATTAACCTATAATAAGCCACTTTATATGGAAGTCAGTGTCAGTCCAGTCCTCACTCCAGTTGAACTTTATCAGTTTATGTGTTCACATTAAGTTCTGCAGCAATACAACTTCCTTCTGTAGCAAAGCCCTCAGAGAGTCATCAGCTTCCTATGGCATCAAGGCGTGTAAATATAAAGTGAAGACTTAGGATATTTCAGCAGTATCAATTCAGCCTGAATTCATGGGGCTGCTGTATTATTTAATGCCTCACTGTATAAAGACTCAGAGCTTTGTTTCAAAACTTATGTTGTCTGCTTCAGGTCTGAACTTAAAAGAGTTTTGAGAGGAACAACCCAGTGTCAATTACTTCAATGATTTGCTGGAGGGAGGTGAGAATGCTTACCTGGGTGAAAGTCAGAGGAAATCTGGGCTCTGCAAGTGACTGACAGCAGCAGAAAAGCCCCAGCAGAAAGGAGTAAAGGCAGATATGTACTTAAGGGCTGTGAAGAGGGGACATATCTGGTGATGGGAGGAGTGGTTACAAACATTGCGGGCAGGAATCATGAAGCAGCCTGTGCCCACGGAGGCCAGGAGGCAAATGGCAAAATTAAAAGCAGAAACCAAGTGATGGTGTGGGTTTTCAAGGGCTCAGAATCACCTGGAGACATTTCATATGCCACTTAAATCTGTGTGTATGCTCAGCCTGTGAGTGAGTAAATGCCTTGTGATCCTTTCTGCCTTCCTCTGAGAGCCCTGTGCACAGTGCGCTGGCTCAGGCTTTATTTCTCAAGGGTTAAACTAGAAACTGAAGTACCCTTGACTCAGAGCTTAAGTGAGGGTGGTTTTGAGTATCCAGCAGTATTATAGCAGCTGGCATGTGGAGTCTCATTCCTGAGCAGTAATACCCATGCACAGAAATCGTCTGCAGAGACCCATTTACAGCACCTCCCGGGTTTATGTTGGTCATAAGCCCTCCAGTATTGATCAGAGGGGTTTCAAGGGTACTAACCTGCATAAAAGAAAGAGTGGTCTTTAAATACTAAATAAAATAGCCGTTTAGAGTTTCACCACTATGAGGATTTTTTGCTTGCTGGGAGCAATGTCTTGGCACTTGTGGACTGTAGAGCTGCTTGAGGAATGAACCACGATGGATGAGAACATACAAATAAAATACTGACCCCAACTCAGAGCTTCTAAATTCTACTAAAATCCCTCTGGCTGGTGTTTCACACTGGTCAGGCATTGCTGGCATTAGGCACAGGGACCTTCACAGAGCAGACACTTCACGCTTTATGACAAGTAAGTAGATTGCCCTTTATGAGACGTAACCATATGAAGTCAGAGCAACTCCAAGAGCAGAGGCCTCCTTTGGCCATTTCCAAACAATTAACATTGTATAAGTCAGGGCAGGCATCTTGGGTGGGAGATCTTCCTGGGATGAAGGGGCTGGAACACTGACCTCTCCACACCCATCAGGAGCCAGGGCTGCCCACATCCTCAGTGCTCGCTTTATATCTGGCCTCCATAAGACACCAATACAGAGGTGCCCATAAAACTGTCTTTCAGGTTATATTCAATGAAAGGATGGTTTTCCTTCACCCTCCAGTGGGGATTTACACACCTAGGCCAGAAAACAGCAGGTTGTGTGACCCTGTTCACCACAGCCACACATATGGGACAGATTTCTTTATTTTTCGCTGCCTTGTGACGCTTTTTTGTCTTCAGTCTGGTGACTCTGTCCTGCAAAGGAAGTCTATTTACGGAGGTACGTCTATAGTTGTAGACTTTGCATCATGTTTACTTTCCCCTGTAGAGAATATTTAACTGCTACTGCTGGAATGATTCTCCAGTGGTTCACATTACTAATTATTGAACACCCATTACACCAATTAAAGTACTCCCTTCTTTGCAACTCCGGGGATAAATTTTAGAGTATTAAGATTAATTTTCTTTTTTTCAAAATCAGTGCAAAGCTGAACTTTCTCTGTTGCACCTGCCCCTGGGTTTTACACTGCAAACTTGGTCAGTGAAGCATGCAAAAATTCTGGTGAAATAAACCCTGGAGACCAGGTTTTAAATGCCCTTTCATCATCCAGAATTCTCTTCTGCTGAAAGTGGTTGCACAAACTCAGCACACAAGGTTTAATAATAATTAATTACTCTAAGCCAGGTAATGAAAAAAGTGGTATGGACAGACTCCATGTACACATACCAGTTGAAAGCATTAAATTTATTTTCTTCTGGTGCAAATCATCTCTGATCAAATTTCCATTACCCAGTGATAGGTGTGAATGGTCAAGAAAAATACTCAGTTGACAGAATTCCAATTAAAGATCTGTGAGTATCCTGCTTTAAAAGTAAGGAAAGTATCCTGGTAAAGTAAGCAAATATTTTCCCAAGAGGATGGTCCTCTGATGGGTAAGTGTGGTTCTGAGTATTTCACTGTAGCAAGTATTTGGCAGGAAAAAGATCAGTGAAACAAGCCTCTCCCAAGTTCCTGAAGAGAGGAGGAGAAGTGATTTCCTTTGTAAATGAGTCAGTCCTGCTCTGAAATTGTTCTATAAAACATGGAGAAGCTTAAAAGTATGGTGAAACTGTTTCCCAAACATGACTTTTCATGCTG
Source organism: Rhabdornis inornatus (assembly GCA_013397075.1). Taxonomy (NCBI): domain Eukaryota; kingdom Metazoa; phylum Chordata; class Aves; order Passeriformes; family Rhabdornithidae; genus Rhabdornis; species Rhabdornis inornatus. The sequence goes on along the minus strand of VWZS01001548.1, from coordinate 28,931 downwards.
TATTTACAGCATGATCCTATTTATTCCATTTCTTCTGATTTGGAGGTACTGTTCAGCTTTGGATGGTTGTTTGTGCCAGGTGAAGGATGGTATGAGAAGCTACAGAGCATAATCATTCCTTGGGAAAACATGAGCAGCCATCCTTGCAGCTGGGGAGGAGGCAGGGTTGGGTTTGGTCCCAAAGATGAGGGCGCCAGGAGAGGGGAGCGCTTGTGACTTCACTACAGTCCTCACACCATTCACAATCATGTAACTGGGGTTTGCCTCAAAACTGTATGTCTTAGCTACATCACACATGAGTTTGAAACATAATTTTAATAAAGCCCATTATGTAAAATTAACCATAGACAGAAGATTCTTTAAAAGGTGAAATCTTAGTAGTCATGATCATGAGTGTCTGTATTGCTGGGAAACTGGGAGCTGTCCTGGGCTGCTCCTCAATATTTGCCTTTCATTACAGATCTTTTCTCCCTACTTGTGGAAAAGGATTTTTAAAGGAGAGAAACGAAAATGACTATGAAGAAAAGTCTTTCTCTGAGTTTTGGTATTTTTGCAATTGGGTCTCAGGTCTGGCAGGTAAAAGACATGGAGATTCCTTAGCAATGGTGCCCTGCAAGGAGAACAAGCAGCAGCACCAGCAGGTGCTTGTTTGTTTGGGAGTATCTTTCGAGGATCCTCATTACTCATTTTTCCATTTTACCTTCATAAATTGTGGGGTTGGTTCCCAATCAGGTGTTGTATCTGCAAATCCCTCATTTCCCAGCACAGACTTAAGCCATTGACCTGCAAACACGTCCTTCAGCCACTCCAGTATCTGTAGATCTGCCACAAGCATTTAGGTGCAGCCTTCAAATAAAGCAGCTACACACTCTTGAAAAACCTGCAGCAAAAGTACATAAGCTTAAAAATAATCACACAAGTAGTGTATTCAGCTAATCAGGAGTTCCAATTGTCTTGGCATTTCTGCGCACAAATCAGTTGTGTGTCAGAGGCTGAAGCAGGGAGTCACCATTAGAGCCTGATTACGTATTTTAAGTGCTGCCTGATTAAATTAAACTTGGTGCTGTTTTTGGCTGATTTTGAGCAAATGGGAAAAATCAGAGATGCAATCCAGGCACTTTAAGCTGATCCAGATTTTGAGAATGAAAAATTCAAGACTCAGATCCAAGTTTTATCCTGAGGTCCCTGTCTTCAGAGTGGACTGATTCAAAATCTTGCAAGGAAAGTCTCTGGGCTATTCCCCTGTAGTAAACTTATATTTGCTTATAAATAAGTGACTTAATTCTTAAGGACTCTGGAAGGCTTGTGTCCTCGGCACTGAGTTCATCATAACAAAGTGCTAAACCCCTGAGTGGTTTGCTTAGACACAGAAATAGGCATCAGAAGGCATTTCATCAGTTCCTACAGTACAATCCAACCTTTGCAGGTTGTCACATGTATTCTCTTTCCGCCTTTTGATTAACTGCTTAGTACCAAAACCATACCTATCTATAGCTCGCAGAATTAGATAAATTCTCCAGATGTGGCTTCCTTTTAGTTATGCTGAGATGACAGGAGATCAAAGCCTTTGATCTTTAGCCTGACTGAAACCTGCTGCTGATATAAGTTTAGAAAATAATGCAGCGAGGGGAACTGGCCACTCTCAACTTGCCCCAAAACATCTCAAACAAAAGGTATGGAAAGAAACTTTGTGAAGGATATTTCTATACGCACCATTGAGTCTCTACTCCTGAAAGTACAAGGCAGTTTTCAATAACATTTTACTCTTAACAACATATTTAAATAGATTGATTTTCTGTTCCAGCTCAGAAATTATTTAAGACTTTTAGTGCATGCATATCCTCTATGATACACAGAACTGGCAGGAAATGTCATCATGAGCTAGTTTATAACCTCAATTAAGACCATTTCCATTGCTTCAGATGTGTAAAGCAGACTTATAGCTGAGTTCCTGGTATAGTGAACTCCCTGATGCATCCCAGGCTCAGCACTGCCAACTCAATGAACCCTTGGAAAAAATGATGAATAGCCGGGGAATTGCAAATTCAGACTAAATTCTGGCAGCATGAACACTATACAAGTCTTAGTTGGTTAGGCAGATAGCACAGTCTGAAAACCCTTATCTGGTACCACAGGCGCTTCTAGCAACCTCAGCTGCAGAACAATGCAAAGTTCTGTGAGGCCACTTCTGCCTGTTTCTGCAGCTTCATAAGCCCCACAGCAAGGCCATAAACCCTCAGCTCTTTAGGTGATGCTGCCAAGAGAGTTCTGACTCCCATGGCCACTTTCACGAGCTGTTTGCTGTAAAAGGAGATGATAACAAAACAAAACAAACACAAACCCAAACCAACCAACTACAACCAAAATAACCCACTCAAAAACCTTATATTCAAATGTCAATAAAATCAGAGAATGGACAGATTTTCATTGGAGACAAAAGGCGGAAATGTACTATCCTAGAGAGAGCACAAGAAATGCAATTTATTTACTAAATCATAAATTCTTTATCAACATCAGAAGAAACAACTATGATGTCAAGATTACTGAAAATGATCATAAAGAATTAGCTCAAGTACGTAAGGGAAAATTCAAACAAAAAAGGTAGAAAACCAAATGCAGCCAGCAAGAGACATCAGTGTCAACAAGAAATAGTCTTTAAGCCCATTAATAATGTGAGGAAGAGCAAATGAAAGGTTTGTCCTCCTTAGGGGTTTGGACTAAATGATCCTTAAGCTCCATTCCAACCCATTCTGTGAGTCTGTGCTTCTCTGATTCTATTAATTAATGCCTATATGACAATGTTCAGTAAAAAGTAAGTAGTGAATAAGAGTTTACTAAATTAATGCTAAGGAAAAGAAATTTCAGCACAGATTAGGGTAAAAACAGGTTAAAGAATGCTTAGATAAATCAGAGATTTTGAAATTGGCTGGGGCTGACTTAATCCTGCAGTCCTTGCAAAACTGTAATCTTGGAACTATTAATGGTATCTCTGAATTCTTGGATGGGCTGAGGTGATACCAGAAGGCTGATGTATTGCCTATCTTTAAAAGGTGGGAGAGGTGAGAGAAAAAAGAATAGGAGAATTGTACAACAGGCAAATTACTCTCAAAATCCCGAAAAAAGCAGGAGAAAATAGACGCATACCTGGAAAATAAGATGAGCAACATCCAATACAGATTTGCCAAGCACAAGTCATGTCACAGTGCTCTAATTTAATTTTAAAGACTAAAAGGCCATGGGGATAGAATAAAAAGAGGAGATATCAAATATATTGACTTCAGTAAGGTTTTTGATACATTGATGGTGTTCTGCTTTTTGTCCCTTGCAGAATTTCCCTTTCTTATATAATTTCTTTAAAAAATAATCTAGAGGAAAATTAAAATCTAGTATTCACCAATTTAAAAGACCATTTAAAGTTCAACAATTCAATATAAGGTATAAATCATAGGATAAAGATTAGAATTTTTGAAGGGTGCCAGGGCAAATTTCCCCACACCTCTCAAGAACTCTCATGAGGGCTCACACCCCTCTCAGGTGACAAGTTGTTTGTGTCTGTGCCATTCATGAACACAAGGAAACATGTGAGGAATGAGATGTCTTGGCATTGCAGGCTCACCTTAGGCAAGGAGACTCAGACTCCCTCTTTTCTCTTTTTTTCTGGTGTGGGTGTTTGGTGTTGGTTTTTGTTGTTGTTGTTGTTTTGGGGGTTTTGGGTTTTTTGTTTTGTTTGTGGGTTTGGTGTTTGTTTGTTTGTTTGTTTTGGTTTTTTTTTCCTTTTTTTTTCTGTAAGTCTACTGTTCTAAACTGCTCTGTTACAAACTTACTTAATGTACCTAATGGAGACCACTGGAAATAGGGAATGGAAAAGGGTGAGACTATAGAGAATGAACAATCGTCTTGTTTTTGAAATAAGCACAATGCAATAGTGTGGGGGAAGCAAAGATGAGCACAGTAGAAAGAGTCAGCAGTAAGCAGAAAGATAAATGACAAGTGCACAGCTTGAAAGCCAAAATATGGCCCTCTGGAGTTGTACAGAGTAACGGGCACTTCACCAGGCATAATGTGTGGTCTGATCCCTCTAACCTGTCTGGACTGCTCAGCTGAACTGAAGCCAAGAGCAAGAGTGGTTTGTTGTCTTCTGCAGAGCTCAGGTATTGCCCTTAGACTGCTGTTCAGCCAGCACTGTGCCTCTCAACGGAGCAGACTTTGCCCTTCAGCCTTTATGTCCTGCTGTCATGCCAGACCCAGCAGCATGCAATCACCTTTTGCAATTTTATCTCCCTACATATTTTTATGGAATCACCCTCCATCCCACTCCACCTATCTCTCCTCATCCCTCTTGGCCTGCAGCTCTGGAGCACACAGCTGCCTCATCATTACCTCTATCTCTAATGAAAAAAGTTTACAGTCTCAAAAAGCCCCAAACCCATATGGGTCAACATCTGATTTGTTTAAAGTCACTTAAGTCACAAGTTGAAAACCCTCCCTTGTGCATATGCCTAGGAGTCAGGTGTAGATTTCTCCAGAAAAAAAGTCTCCTGTCTGCCTTTAAAGGGAGCGGCTTTGCCTTTCATGTAGCCATAACCGAGGAGCTGGCCTAGTCTCACTGTACGTTTCCTTCACAGATACCTTGACTGCTGGGCATTATTTACAGTTCAGATAGAAAACTGGAAGCAGAGTCTTACAATACACTGCTAACCCTGCCCAGGCTGGATTTAGTAATATCTGAAGCATGGTACAGATGCAGGTGTGGGTATTGTCACATGCAAGGTATAGACATGGTCACATATTCTTCACTTTGAAGGAAAGTGAATGTTCTCACTGTCACAGGCTCCAGGGTCAGGTGTGGGCACTAACAGACATTAATGACCTGGAGCAGCTGGGTCCCTCTCAGCTGGGGACACCCCTCACCCTCTGCCCAGGAGCCCATTTAAGCTCAACCCAGGACCTTTCACCTCTCCCTGAGCTGTGTCAGGGAAGTGCTGGGCTCCAGCTAAGCCACCGACTGTGCTGGCTGTACATCCTCTCCCTCAGGCTCAGGTCTGTGGACCTTCTGCCATGATGGATCTGCTTGGGAATTGCTGGATGGTGTCTAACCTGGATCACCTTCACTGGATCTCACCTTGACCTGTGATGTGCCCTTTGAGCTACCCCATCTCTATGAACTTGCCTGATGATGTGGGCTCTTGGTTGAGCCTGGCTGTGACCTGTGGATCTACTCTGCTCCCCTTGCTCAGGTACTGAGGGCTCTGCTGGGTATGTTACCAGGCTGGGCTCCTGGCCTTCTGTCCCTATAAGCACTTTTAAACCTTAAATCTCTTCTTTTAAAGTTCAGTTTAGTAAAATGACTCATGGTAGAGGCTGAAGAACTGAGTAAAGTATGACTCTTCCCCAGGACTACAGGAACATGATGTTGTCCAGGGCCACCTTCTAGCTGGTAAATGAAAGATTTCTTTCTGGGCATAGGTGGGTTAGGTTTACTACTGCAGTATGGGTTATGATATGCCCTTTTTTGGGTGCAGGAGGGCAATAGGAAGTTCAAAGTGATGTGGTGTGTTAAGATGCACCCACAGACTCCAGCTGACACAGGACCACCACATGCATCCAGAGCTCTGTACTCCTGAAGTATTATGAATTTTAAAAAAGATAAAAATTATATTTATAGGTGATATGAATGATTAAAAACACAGGTACTGTGTGTCTACGTTGTCAGTCTAGAAGATGTTGCCTGACCCCCTGGCATCCCACCCAAGACTGAAAATACCCAGGAATGCTGGTATTACCAGGAAGGGAGGCAGAGTCAGTTAGATCTGTGAAGCAGTCTTTGAATGTCTAATATTTTCCTAAAGAAGGCTACATGATATGAAACCCATGCATTTTATTCTGCTGCATAATTGAACTGATCAATCCAAATAACTGACGGTGTATCCCAAACTGAAGTTGAATCTAAATTCTGACAGTTACTGCTGCCCACTGTTTGCTTTTATACTTACAACCATTTCTGCTGCCTTTGCTCCCTTCCCAGCTAGAGGCTTTCTCTGTGAGCACTGCAGACCTGCACTGTTGTCTCGTGATTAGTCAGTTGAGCATTGCTCCAATCTTTGAGCACCTGGTACACACCCAGTATTTTGTCTGGATTAATCGCTAGCTGTAAGTTACGGTCTTCTGCATCCTAACATTGGCACTCAGCTCTGTCGGGGAGGGAGTGGGGGCAAACCTCTTTTCTGATTATTAAATTGTCTATCCAAAGTTGAAGAGTATGTGATAAAAGCACTAAATGTGGAGCTTGCTAATACAAAGCTATACCAGCAATTTAGCTCGTTATCAGTCAGTAAATAAGACTTACCTGCTATTCTTTGATCAACCTTTTTTCTGCTATGAACTGCATGTATTGACAAATTATGTCACCAAAAAGAAAGCCAAGTCTTTGATGAGATAACAGGAAACATGCGTGTGCTGGAAGTTTAAAAATGTATTTAAATAAATTGCTTTAGGATTTTGGATAGCAGTGGTGGATTTGCTTGAGGAAGGGCTGGGCAGGATATGGGGGACCAGGAGAAGCTGGACTGGCCTCAAAGTCACTCTGAGCCCCACAGAGGTTTTGAGCAGTGTGTCCAGAACACTGGAACTACAGCCACCAGATGTGACTGATTCTGCTTTGGGTTTCTAACAATAAACTGGCAGTTTCTGTAAATCGGTGGAAATGGATGCCTCTTTAGAGGAGAGGTGCCTTGCAGAGAGCCGCACTGTGCAGTACCTCATTGTGATAAGCAACTCTTTAAGGGTGAGGTTTGAATCCATGGCTGTGACATGTGAAACTTTATTATTACTAGAAGGCTAACAGGGGTGCTTGAAGGGTCCAGTGGAGCTTAGACATGAGTCTTGGTCAAATTCCAGCTTTCTGAACTGTTTCCCAGAATATTAGACAGAACTGAAACCAATAAGTTTCCATGGCTGCTTCTTGAAAAACATGGCCAGAGAGCCAAGTGAAACAATATACCAAAACAACGGAGAAGTGTGAAGTTGGAAAGCACAGATTTGGACCTGAACTCCTCCAGAGTCTGAAGGCTTTTAGATCCAAATTCTTCATTTGCTCTCAGAATGTGAGACTGCCCCTTGCATCCTCCCTGCCTTGAATTCTTCCCAGGTGCAGGAGAGAGGCTGGGACTTTTTCTGTGGTCAGTTTTTTCTGCTGTAACTGAACTCTGCAGACAAAATCTCTAAAAGCTGGTTCTTCCCTAGCTATAGGCATGTGATTGAGATTGGCTTCTGTTAAGTGTGAAAGGTCTCAGACTCTACCATGCTAGGGTCCAGCTGGCTCCTTACCCTGTCTCCAGCAGGCTCAGTCTCACCCTGTCTGAGAGGCTGCAGAAGAGGATCCAGGAGATGTGGTGGTGGGTGTGTGTGCAAAGGCCTGTTCCCCAGGAATATTTTCTCCCTCCAGATATATCAGTCTAATACTTAGGGGGACTGGCTCAAAACTTGATCTTTTCCCAGGCTGTGGCTCTGGATATACAGTTACATTTGCCCACACAGGACTTGAGGCTCTCCTGTTATTGCTGATTTATGAGCATTCATGATTTCTTCCAGCAGATCTAACGGCATGCTGTATCAGTTTTGAGTTCACTTCTTCAACTTAATGAACATTAATTGACCACTAGATCAGATATTAAGAAGAAATTCTTCCCTGTGAGGGTGGTAAGGTGCTGGAAGAGGCTTCCCAGAGAAGCTGTGGCTGCCCCATCCCTGAATGTGTTAAAGGCCCTGTTTGAGCAACCTGGTCTAGAAGAAAGTGCGGCAGAGGGGTTGGAATATGATGGGCTCTCTGGTCCTTTTTAACCTAAACCATTCTATCATGATTAATTAAACAACATTACAGTTAAATCATCCTTTATGTAGTAATATATTCAAATTAATAAGAATTAAGCCCAGAGGAATTAAACAGGAATCTTTCACATATTTTTCCAGTGGCTCCAGCTCTCACTGATCTGAGTTCTCATCCCCTTCTACTGAACACTGCCCATGTGAATGGGAGCTACTCTGCCAGAGTAGCACTTAAAATTGACCTTGTCCAGCACATTTTAATCATGGTTGCTCTAGGAGTAAATTCATTTCTCCTTCCCCACTGACTGGGACATGCAGCATGGTCAGGTAGACCCTGCAACTAACAGGGAGAGTCTCACAATTTATCTTAATCTCTCTCACATATAGTGCTCAATAAATACATTTGATTGCAGCTTTGAAGGAGCTGCTGAAACTCCAGAGGGCTCATGAAATCAGTGTGTTCAGTCAATTTTTAACCTGCAGAAGCAACCAGTGAAGTGAAAGGTGTAGATCCATTTGCTGGGAAAACAGCTGAATTGGAGAAATGAAACATCTCACCAGGAACAAATATTGTTCGACAAGGTCAGGGCTAGCAAAATATTTTTCATGGAATTTTTCTGCCTGAGGCACCTTCCTTGTGCTGCGAATATAATACACAGGAGGGATGATGGTAACAGTGGTGAGATGAGATTATTGACAGCTTTCCCCTGTTCTTTCTTCTTTGCCTCTCATCATGGCCACCAGCACAGCATGGGGAAAAACCCTCAATGGTAAGCTCTTTTGCTGTCTTTTCACTAAATTAACCTGGCATGGGGTGATAGCCATGGAGGAAGAAGGTAATTAGCCTTTCCAAATCCCTCTGATCCTCAGTTCTGCAGGAGTCTTGAGATTCCTCTAGAGACATTTTTCACTTGCAGTAAGTGCAGAGGCATTCATGGGCTTCTTCCAAAGGTCTGGGAAGAGTTACTAAGGAAAGACAACCTACTGCAGCCCCTTAGGGGAGATACTGGGGGCTTCTAAGATGGAGAGGCTGCTGACCACCCCCTTGGAAGTGGAAGTACAACCAGGTGCAGCTGTGCTCCTGTCTGAGCCTGCTTACTCCTGCCTCCCAGCTCGGGGCTGTGCTGCACAAACTTGCCAGCTGTGGCTGCCCGCAGAAACAGGCTCTATAACCTAAAGGGAGGTTTGTGATTCCAGACAAGCCTTTCTGTACCACCTGTGCTGGGGCAGGTCTTTCTCCTCCCCTCTCCTTAGAATTCACCCATTTGTTTTGTCTACATCTGCTGGATCTGGCAGGAGAGTCTCTAAGTCCGAGGAGTAGGAGGTCACAGCTGCGCAGAAATTGAGCACCTTTTTAAATTAGGAAAGGGCTAGAACCGCTGTGGGAAGCCTGGGATGGATTTCTTCTAAAGCTTTTATGTGCCATTTGGGTGATGTGAGGAGGACTTGACATAACCTGACTTCATGAGAAAGCCAAGAGACCAGCCCAACAGTGGTTAAATGTCTGTGGTCTCCAAATCTGCCGTAATTTGAACTTAAAAGTGAGCTCCAAAGCCCTGCTGCTCACTTTTGAAACTACAACCTTCTCCTTGTGCAAGTGAAATTCAAACAGTCACCAGCTCTCAGATCCCCATCCCTGTAAAGAATAAACTCTGCCTTCCCACCACCCTGCTCTTCAGGGGAACATCAGTGCCTGTGGACAAAGCTCTGAGAGGATTTTTTTTTTAGTTTCCTGTAGTTATCTCAAACCTTCATCTATAAAATTCGAAGGCTTTTATAGACTTTGTATTCTATTAATGTAACACTGAATGCCCCCCTTCTTCAGGTATTTATAGCAACTCCTGCAGCTCCCACAATAACTTTGTGGCTCAGCACCTCGCAACATGATATCTTGTTATCCCCATTTCACAGATGTGGAAATAGGGCACATGGAAATGAAATTATTTCTGCAGGATGTCCTATAACCCACTGCAGTATCTTTACTGTAACACCACCTTCATCTGAGTTTCATCTCAGGTAGGATATTGTGGGCTTCTGCTACTCTCTTCATTTAAGATTATATAAAGAGACATAAATGCTAATTCTAGAGCAATGCCCTGATTTTCTGCAGTTCTGAGGAACCTCAGATGTCTCTGGACTCAATGCAGATATCCAGAAACTCAGAAAATTAGGCTGAGTTTTAGTTGCTTAAATACTGGCGGTGTACTTGCTGGCAGAGCTGGAGATTAACAGGACATACAGCTGGATTATTTTCCAGTTTGAGTTTCAGATCTTTGACTATGTGACAAGAGTGTGATGTAGGGGCTGGACTATTTGGATACTTGATAAGCATGACATTGTTTTGCAAGGTAATACGGTGATGACAGATTATGGATTAAGTTCTTTATTCTATATGTAATGGTGGAGCAGCATTGGAATGCACTGTGCACACAGGCAGTGGAGGATGACTGTTGGGCAAACGGCTGGTGTTGATACAGGAATCTTTCCCTAAGCCGATGGATAAACTGCTGGTGTGGGATGGTTTTATGCATCCAGAGATGTTTCCTTCTTTTGTTCTGCACAGCAGGCCATCACAAAGCTTGTGTATCACCTAAGTCCCTGCTTTGTTTCTGCCATCAGGAACAACTCTGGCTAATCATAGACTCACAGAATGGTTTGGGTGGGAGGGATCTTAAAGACCATCTAGTTCCAACCCCCCTGTACTGGGCAGGGAGACTTACACTAGACCAGGTGAAAGGTCTAATGAATGGCACTGGGCAGAGCTGCATCAGCAGGTGCTCAGCATCTGTTCCCATCCTCCTCAAAATAAAAATCCAAAGCTGAACCTTCAGCTTTTTTGAGGAGAGCTTACCTTGTCCTGAACCACACTGCACTTGAGACTAGTGGGGAAACTCCAGGAAAATGGCTTTTCCCAATAAAACTATATGAAGACGGCCCTTCATAAGGTTTTTATTAACCTTGCTCTGGGAATGTCTATTACTTCCAGCCACAGTGTCTGGTACTGCTCGGTACTGAACACACATGGAACAAACCATTCCTGCCCCAAAAGAGCTGGCAGTGCAAAGCCATGCCTGCTTTGGAGACGTTTGCTGCAGTACATGGACATCAAAGGTCTGCAAAACCTTCTGTGTCAGTGTGTTACACAGATGGAATCTTGGAAAACTGGCAGGTACCAACACAGGACATTTTAAGAAGGATTATGTTTGGTGCAGCACAATAGTCCTTTATAGCCAGGGCCTTAATGTACTGCTAGTTCATGATGGCAATTAGTTGGATTAAGTTGTACCAATATAAAAGTATTAATGAGATAGTTACAGTAAATGGAATGAGCAGCGCTTGTCCTGTGCCAGGTGCAGGGGCACTGTAAGGCATTTGGGATGCAAAGCCTTGGGTGTTTGTGGCACTGCAGAGGACATTCACAGCTGAGCCATGAACATCCACCTGCTGTGGTAGCCTCTGCTGCTAAATAGAGCAGGATGGGGAACAGCAGCACTGCTGGCGTCCCAGCAGGCAAGCTGGTTTCAACCCCCAAAGAGGCAATGACAAATACTTCATCGTGGGAAAGACAAAGGGCTAAGAGGAAAAGGTGAAGCAGCAAGGCTAGAAGTAGGACATAAAATCAGATTACAGATTTGCTGTGTTTGAATTGCATTGTTTAATTCCAGTTTCTACTGCTCTAAGACAAGATATCAAATAGAATGTTAAAATTATTTGAAACCAAGCTACAAGTCTCAACATCAGAATGCCTATTATACTTATCTGTGACCTTGTTACCATTAAAACCACCATATTATCATTATTGTACATTTTCAATTAGGCATCTGAACTCTGCTGCAGCTTGATTTATAGAAACTGCTTAGTCACTGGCAGCAGTGCTGTGCTTGCTGGTGTTTCAGCAGAGGCTCCTGCCAAGAAGCAGACACTGCCCTTGACAGATCATTGAGAGCTGGTGAGTGTTTCCCTCTCATGTAAATCTTCTGGAATAGCTGCAAACCAAACCAACCTTCTTCCCTACCAAGAGCAGAGGTGAAAAAACTCAAGGCTCAATTAATGCACCCCCTCAAATAGTTTTGGGCAGATTTATGTTGTCCTTTGCATGGAAAGCGACCTTCTGGTTTGCTGTGAGCATTGCTGGAAGCACTGCTCTGGACTTCGGGGAAGTAGAGCTCCTGTGAAATTGGGATTTAGGCTTTGGAAGGAGCAGTTTGATGGGACAGAAGCAGTCAGCAATGTGGGAAGGAGCCAGTTCTGGATGAGAGGTGGGGGGACTCAGCAGGTCCAGGCATCAGAGCACTGAAAAACACATCCAAAATTAAATACAGGGGAGGGTGCCTGCAGCTTCATTACTTTAATGAGGGTGATGGTTTCTTTGACCCCACTCAAGGAGCAAATGCTCTGAGCAGAAGTTGCAGGACAGGCCCTTACATGAAGGGTTTTCCCTGGGTTGTACATGCACCAGGGAATAGTAAATGCTAATAATTTACAACCCTCTGAACAAACCGAATTACAAACCTGTTTCTTTTAGCTATTTGCTGAGAAATTACTATGCTAAACTCTTTATAAAGTGCAGACAAAATCAGAGTCCTCAGCCCTGTATGCCCTGAACAGGTAGGGAGTGATGCCTTGTTCACCACTGCTTTAGTCAAACCGCATCATCCCCAGTGCTGGTGCTCCAGCAGCTCTGCAAGTCTGGCCCTCCAGAGCCCCTTGAAACCTGCAACTGAATGGAACTGAAAATAAAACAATAGGTATCAAACACTTCCATCCTGATTTGAGGAAATGTTTCAGCATCATTAATGAAGTGTGCCTGTTTGCAACATGCTGGTATCCTGGAGATTTAAATCCAATACTTCAAAGAACACACATTGGTTAAGTAGCTTAGTCTTTAGTTTTATTCACGCTAGAGTAAATCATTGCCATATATTTTCAGGGAGCTAGCAGGAGAGAAACAATGGCTCTATTTGTCAGATTCCAGTGGATGAAAAGTATCAAAGTATAAAGTCCTAAACTGCTGAAAATAGTGAAAAATAATGGATTGGCTCTTCTCTCCTGACTCAATACCTTTATTCTTTCTGACTTTTTTTTTAAATTGCCTTTTCTCCTTTAATGCATTGTGGCAACTCATGTGAAAGGTCTGTAATAATGTTTTATTGCTGTGAAGTCACCAGATAATCAGTACTCCTGCTTAGGCCTTACACAGTTATGTGTGTTTAGAATATAGCCAGAAATGGGCTGACATTAATAGAACAGGGTGAAATAAGAGGTGGAAAGAGCATTTAAAAGCAGGTACTGAGGAGTCACACACCCAGAAAACAATTATTTATATATCTGTTGGAAATCAGAAAGGGTATGCAATAATCTGGGTGATATACAGAGCTATTTAATGGAATAGCTGGTGCCACAGCAGCTCGCTTTTGTCTTTCTCCTGTTCAAATAATTGCACTTACTCACAGATACAATGCTTGAGTCAATATTTTCAGGAACTTTGCAACTCACTCAGGCCCAGACCATATCTGGCACTTTTTGCTCTCTCAAAGAGCAAGGCCCATTTCATGTGATCCTGCAGATGTGCAAGGCTGTGCTGCAGAAGCAGGGCTGAGCTGGGAATAGGCACTGGAGAAGGGACTCATTGCTTGGTTCAGCCTTGGATTTGGTGCTCAGGAGGGAGGTACCACCTCACTTAAAGTCTCTGCGCCTAGTTCTGAGTTTTCCAGCTTGTTCAGATGCCTAGGTTTTGCTGTAAGGAGCAGAGAGCCTGTTCCCAGGGACTGGACTTAGTTTCCTCTCTTAGCAGGGACATCCGAAGGCCATATTCCAAGTAGAGACATCATGGCTTTGCCTAATAATAAACCTCTTGACTTAGGGCTTTTGGGGGCATGAATTCAATAAATTTGTGTTTTACTGAACATAGTGTTGGCCAAGTCCCTTCTAGCCAAAGGCCATCTCCTCTGAAGCAATCAAGGCCCTATATGCAGCAAAATAGAAAATTCATAACTAAAAAAAGGGAGTGAGGAGTGCTGGTTTGACATTATTGCACAGTCCTGTCCCAGTCCGCATCCAGTTCTCAGCTATTCTCTGCCTGCAGTCCAATAGTAACATAATATTTATTTTCTTGGCTCTGTTGTGTTAATGAAAAAGCCACTTAAAAAAACAAATAGAAGGAAGGACATTTGCAACCAGTTATGGTATTGCTGATCAGTCACATTGTGCTGGAAACTACACACTGAAGTTCAGCCCAGGCAGCTGATCAATAACCTGGTAGCTTGGCACCGGTGCATGCTATCAACTAAATAAATCAATGCAATTCCAGTCCCCGTGCCAGAATATATATATGTAGTCAATATGACATCAATATTATATAACGATAGTTAAAACTAATTGCCCAAACACTGTGGTCTCTTACCTGCTGTGCAACCCCACCAGAGCCTGATGGTGCCCCAGCAGGTAGGGTGGAATTTGGTACTGGCTGTTCCTTAAACATACCCCTGGGCATCACTTAAAATCATAGGTTTAAAGCTTTTTTTTTTTTTTTTTAAACCACAGGGGAAGTCAGCACTCCAGCATGTCATTCAGGGCTGACCAGGATTGCCAGCCAGCTCTCTGCCTCTGGGAGGATGTGGTGTGCACGCTGGGTCCTAGCACGCACTGCAGGACTGGGGTTTCTCCTTGGTAGCTGGTTTATGCATGGCTTCCTCTTCTTAATTAGCTCTGACATTTTAGCTGTTGTAATATGGGTTTGGCTTAGGAGTTAAGGCTAAAAACTCTGGGAGTTTTTTGTTGGAAATGAAGTTTGGTTTAAGTGCAGGGAATCTGGGATGCTTCTAACTGTGTTTAAGCTTTGTGATGGGCTGGACCAGGGAACTACAGGAGCTGGTGGTCACTTCCTCCCAGACCTGATACCACCAGTTTCAGTACTCTCTGCTCTTGTATTTCACTCTTGTCACAGAATCTACGAAGAACACAGAAACAACATACTTATAAAAACCCTGCAATTTATATTAACTATTTAGAAACAGCTTTTTTAAGGGTACCTGGACACTGAAGACATCCTAATAGAATTTTTCTAAGTCCCAATCCTCTCAAACCAAGTGATTCGCTCAGATCCCCACCTCTAATATTTTACCTGAAACCACAGCAACATCCACTCTGGCACATACTCCAAGCCTCTTACTTGGTCATGGCTTCAGCTTTTCTGGGAACATACCTGGCCCTGTTTGTCCCACATCATGACAACAGGAAAAGGGACATTTTGGGCAGTACAGACCCACCTTGGCACAACAACTTCGGTTGTATCCTCACACCTCAGCTGCATTTCTCAGATTCATCATGTACTACAGTCACTGGAAAGATATGTGAGAGATTTCTATCTCGTTCCTCTGTGCTTAATTCTTATTAATTCAAGTGTTCTGCTACATAAAGGATATTTTAACTGTAATATTGGTTAATCAATCATCAATGAATCAAGATAGAATGGTTTGGGTTGGAAGGGACCTTAAAGCACAACCTGTTCCAACCCCTGCCATGGGCAGGGACACCTTCCACTATCCCAGGTTGCTCCAAGCCCCATCCAACCTGCCCTTGAACACTTCCAGAGATGGGGCAGCCACAGCTTCTCTGGGCAACCTGTGCCAGCGCCTCACTATTCTCACAGAGAAGAATTTCTTGTAATAACCAACCTCTGTCAGTTTGAAGCCATTCCCTCTGGTCCGGACACTCCAAGCCTTTATCTGATCAGTCTGATGTCCATTCCCTCTCTGCTCTGTGCCAGTGACAGCTGCAGTTCACTGGTGGTTCCCAGCTCCGCTGCACCTTTCCTCCAGGGAATGCTCTGTTGTCAGTACTGATTCATGCTGCCCAGCCACAGCCGAAGCTAAGTTTGGCTGAGTTTTTGGCAGAAATGAGTTGTGAGTTCTGAAGGGGGAGAAAGGAGTGGCTGTTCAGACTTTACCAGGAAGGTTTTCCTAGGCTTAAAAGAAAGCTGGGCAGAATGTGAGTCTGAGCTTTGGGAAGGAGCTGACAGAAGGATTATAGAATCTGGTGGGGTAAAGGTTGTGGGCTGGCTGTGTGTAGGTAGGTTGTTGCTTCAGCCAGGTAAGAGGAGATGTGCAAAGGTAACAGGAATAAAGAGTAGAAGGCTCATAAATTATGCAACTGAAGGACTGGTATGGTTGTGGAGTGAATTGATGTGGCCTTGAGGGTAGCTGCTAAAACTAGAGTTTGTAAGAAATTATGTAAGAAGAGGGAGGCTTGGAGATTATTTTTAAAAATAAAGTTTTAGACATGACAAAAAGAGCAAATTTGAGGCACAGTTCCAAGAAATCCAGCCTGGTATCACTTGGGTGAGAAGGAAATAGAAAAAAAGGAGGAGGATGGCAGAAAACAACATATTCCTGACTGACTGGGGGGGTGTAGGGCGGTGGAAAACACTGGCTGGGCTGCTCTGTAGAGCTCTTGCAATCTTTTTGAGTTATTTGGGTATTTCTCCAATTTATTTTTTGATTAATGGATTTTTTTTAATATCATTACTGATTCTGGTAACTTACCCAGTGTCACAAAACACTGCTGACTGTGGGTGTACCCAGGCTGGTTCTTCTTCATGGGATACCAGCTTCATACAAACTTCGTTTCTTTTGATATTTCCAGAAGCTCATAGCAGAAAAATACTCTGAGTAAATTTTGTCTTGTGGTGGTTTATCCTTTATAACTTTGGCCATCACTCAAATAAAAAATGGCAGTGGTCTGTGGAAAAAAAGAAAAATAATTGAGAAATAGATTCTTACTTATGTTTTTCCAAACCACCAGAGCAGTTTAGCATTTCTGAGGAAAGATGCAATCAGCCACCATTTCTCTTAATGTCAAAATGCAGAATAATGCTTGGATGAATTTTTCAAAGAAGACACTTTCATATTTGTCCTGTCAAATGGAGAAGATAATCAGCTTTTTCTTTCTCTTACCTTAAATATTTACATCTAGGAACATCAAATAGATTTGTTTTCCTTCTGTAGTTTGCTTGGTTTGGAAAAAAAATTGGATTTTATATTGATTTTTAAAATTTGATTTTGTTGGGAGTATAAAACCAGGATGTAGAACAGTTGGAAATAGGTTGGGGGATTTATCAGTTATACTTGGATGGCATCATATCTCAGCATGGTACGATGGGAAGAAGCTGTGAAATCCTGGATCCAGTAGCATCATTAGCAATAATTCCTTCAGTTTTCATTACCTTTATTAGATGAAAATAATAGAATAATTTGTACTCTTTCAAGGTTTCTCCAAAATAAGTGACTTCTTTGTGATCCTCTTCAAACTGGAAGCTGCCTTTTTGAGTTCCCAACTCAACTACACCAGCAACAACTGTGTTTCTATCTGGAAAAACTTTCATCACAACCTTGGCTCAGGGTTTGCTTGGGTTTGCACGAGGAGATCCCAAACTCCTCATGCAGATGGGGTGGGACGTTGAGGACCAGTGTTGCTCCTGATGTCTGACAGGTGACGTGGGTCATGCCTGAGCTCATGTGGCCTTGCTGAGGAGGGAGCAGCTCTGTGTGCTTGAGGCACCTCCTCCTGAGAGCTCTCCCCGAGTGAGCTGTGCAGCCAGGAGCTCTCCTGAGGTTTACAGGAGTCTCCGTACCTGCCCCCACATGCAGTGACAGATATTTCCTCTCAACAGATGGCTGGAGGGAGAGTGATGAGGAAGGTGAAGTGATGCAGTCTCAGACTCTGGTCCCCACCAAAAGATGCAGCTCCCAAGGCTCCAAATTGACCAGTGAACCCACAGACATGCAAGAGCACTGTCTGCTGAGAAACACGACCCCAAAGGAACCCTGTGTCTGTCTTTGGTCTCGGGTGGCACACACAGATGAGTATCTCCAGCAGCCTGAATTCCAGCTCCCGGCTCTGCTATCCCAGTGACGGCAGCACATTTGCATAAGGAGCCATTGGGTGACTAATACCTACCTCTGTAGACAACAAATCCTGCAAACACTTTGTGGTAAACCTGCTGCTGCTCTGTGAAGGGAGGATGCACTTTACTCGGAAAGCAGAGGATGAAAGACTCTGTGGCAACAGCTTCACTTTGAAAGGGCTGAACCCAATCCTCTGCACAAGCAACTGTTTATTATCAGAATCACTGATCTCCAGAGCACTTAATGCCCCTGCCTGCACCCAAAGCAGCCAGCAGGCACTGCAGCCTCGCAGCCTTTTGCTGAATATCTCAGTCTTACTTCAACAATATTGCTGCTAATGGCAATAAAATTGTGGATTTAAGGGATTCACCTGTTTCAGTCACTTGGTCAGGTAGGCTCAGGATGGTACATGGTGACAGTAACTAAATGTAACTGAAATGGTATATTTGCCCAATTCCTAAGCTACAGGTGTGCAGCGAGGCAGACCTGCACCTGTCAGCACAGAACTGTGTAAGAATTAACCAGATTTTCACCTTTCCTATCTCTCTGTAGATAAGAGCATTACCTCAGACAGGCAGTGGATATTGCTGATAGACTGAACCTGGGTGCTGGGTAACTCCTGACTTTGACCTTGGACACTTATATCACCGGAGCAAAACTCCGCATGCTTCTGTTTGCTTACATGGAGATAAGGATACTGGTCTCTGGATTAGAAGTGTCATTAAGGAGGCACATTATTATTATAATTATTATTTTACAAGCTGAATAGTGTGCAGAAGCTGGCAGGGCTCCTGCTGAGGTTCTTCAAGGAGTGTGTGCCTCTGCAAAAGGCTGAAAGAAACTGTACAGGAGGATTTTCTCATACATAAACTCAAGAAAAGGATTATCTGTGAAACAGCCAGCAGTTTTTATTTACTGTGAAAATCTGAGTACCACTCTCAATTTCCCATCAAGATAAAATGCAGGCATTTGGTTAAAATGGTAACTTAATGCTCCAGAGGTTTAATTACCACCACTCTATAATCAAAATCAACACAGAGTGCAAGATGTAGCTCCCAACTCCAACAAGAAATGCAGCCTTCCACAAAGCAGTCAATAAAAAGAAGATATATAGCATGTGCTTGGATTTTGTGGTCCTTCCCACAGCTGAACTTGCAAATCTGCTAGCCCTGAATTTACATCTTGGGATGCTCCCAGATGCTGCAGTAGCAAACACACAAGTTACTCTCCAAAAAACTTTGCTACGGTTTCTGCCCTTTAAGCAAGGGTTAATCTTCCTCTTCATCAGCCCCACATAAAAAGCAGCACATTTTGTGACCTGCTCCTACTGATTTGTGGGAATAAGAGATACCTTATTAGTAATCCTTGTCCAAACAGTGTTGAACTGGTTAGTGCCAGCACTTTCCATCCAGCACTAGTATTTGTTTTTCCATGCTCTTAATCTTAGAAATTGAATTGAGTCTGATAAAAGTGGCTTCCTGAATATTGCATAACAGTTTACGTCTGTCAGGAGGGAAGACAAACAGACCTGACCTTGAACTCAAAAAATTTCTTCCCAGCAGGTAAAAGCTTCCAAAAGTCTGGAGCAGAGGCTCCTTGTTTCTTCACTGTTCTGGGACATCAATGAGGCTTCCCCGGCAGCCATTCTCTCCATTAAAAAAATCTCTGTAAAATCCTTTGGATCCTCCTCTGGGACCTGAGAATTCCCCAGAAAGAGCTGCAGCAGGAAGGCAGCTTCATGTTCTTGCTCCGAAAAGGAGGCAGAGGTGATCTCCTGTCCATATCTGGCAGTGTTTGGCCTCCAGGGATTAATTAAAGGCTTTTTCAGTTTTTCTCTGAAACCTCACAACATTCATCCCTGCCTCACTGAATAGGGAAAAGGGAGAGGCATTTTCTCTAGTAAAGCACCAGCCTGTTTCAATTTTCAGTTTTACATTGCAGTAATATGCTTTTCCTAAAGAATACCACAGGAAGGGCAAACTTAGGCTTCTCACCATTGGAGCATTACGTCATTAAATGAGCTGGAAATCCGAGCAGCAGGCAAAACAAATTCTCTAAACTTAATAATTCCCCTTTCCTTGGTGCTTCTGTCCCCTCTTCCCTGCCCACAGACAAGGCAGGTGGAGGTGTTGGCAGAGCCAGAATGAGATGGGGACCAGTGAACGAGGAGTGAGTGATGATGCTACAGGAGCAGGGAGGTGTCCCGCATCTTCTGAGCTGCTAGCACTGCTGAGGCTGGGACTAATGGAACTCTGGGGGAGCAAAATCCTTTCTTCTTTGGCTCAGGCTTTTGGTGATGGCTGCAGTGAGGGGAGAAGGTGCCACCTGTGGCACTCAAGACTCAAGGGCTCTCAAGACTCCCTGTGAAACATCTGGGGTCTTTTGCACAGCCTTCCCACTATCAGAAAAGTGCAGGGCTTGGGAGACTCTGGGTTTTGCGCAGCATCCTGAGGAAGCACCACAGCTTCTAGCTCAGCCCACCCCGAGTGCGTGTGTGGTGCCCTGCAGAGCCCCGGCTATGCTCTGCGATGTTTGTTTTCTGATCCCATCACCTATTCCAGTTTGGTTTTCAGCTGCTTAGGCTTGATAATTTTAAACCCCTCTATCTGATTATCAGCAGCCCAGCCAGGTCAGAAATGGGGATCCTGGGGGATCCCCGGCAGTGTTGCAGAAGGTTAATTTGCCTCTCATCCATGCTTCTGAGGGCATTGGTCAGCTGAGCGTGCAGGGGGAAGAGTTACAGGGATATTCCAAATGGGGGGAAGGCAGCTGCCCATGCAGTCCCTGTGCCATAGCCTCACAAATACCAAACTTTGCTGCAGGATGGAGTACCTTGCTGCCATGGGCATGCGGGGAAATGTGTCCTGGCAGGTGCCCAGCACCCCCAGGAGATGGGCACCCCCTCAGTGATGGGCACCACGGCACAGACTAACCCACGCTGGCACAACAGGATGCTTCTGGAAGCAGAGCAGCCCAGGGACACACTAGCATGGCAGGGTGCAGCAGATTAGTACCCAAACCAGGCATAAATGTGCAACCTTTCCAGAGCTGTCTTGCTTTTGCTTTTTGGTTTTCTTTTGTTGCCCTAGAGCTGTTTTCCTCCTCCCCCAGCAGTATGAAGAAGCCTCCAGCTGGCCTAGGAGGCTTATCGGCTCTGTCTGGCTGGGTGTTAACAGTTTATTTGCATAAGTACCTGTCCCCGTCATATCCCGCTTGCCTTTGTGACTCACTGTAGCTATTTATTTTTTCCTTCAGCAGCCAGGCTTGCGGCTGCTGCTCCCCGAGGTATGCCAGGGCAGATGCCACAGCCCCAGGGCACTCCGGGATGCCTGGCACGCTTGGGGCAGGAGGTCACCCTCCCTGGCTCACCCGCTCCTCCTGCCCTGTGGGACCAGCTTGGAAATTAAATGTGCATCTGGTCGGGTCCTGATTTCTCCTGGCTCTCAAGATAAAACTAAACTGAACCTCCCCATTTCACACCTCAGCAGCTGTCCGCGGCTGGGGAGTGCAAGGCTTCCCCTGGGACCACAGTCCCAGCTCCTGTTGCAGGGAAGGGTGATGCATCTGGCTCGAGGGCTGGGTGATGGGTAGCTGCCTCCTCCCTGCTGATAGCACTCATAGAGTCATAGAATGCCCTGGACTGGAAGGGGCCCACACAGATCATTGAGTCCAGCTCCTGGTCCTGCACAGGACAACCCCAGGAATACCACCATGTGCCTGAGGGTGTTGTCCTAAGGGAATTTGGATATTGTCCAAATGCTCCTCGAGCTCTGTCAGGCTTGGTGCTGTCACTATTCCCTGGGGAGCCTGTTCCTGCTCGTGACCACCCTCAGGGTGAAGAACCATTTCCTGATATCTTTATTTTAAGGAGCTGAGATCCTTAAATCAGGTCTCAGCTCCAAAGGCAGAGGCAGTGTAACCTGCCAGACTGACTCTTTGGGCTGTGCTAAAGCAAGCACTGTGCAGCTCTGTTCCAAGTGTTGGTTGTGATCGCGGAGTCACCTCCTCAGCTAGGAGCCAAGCAATCTTGTTTCTGTTCACTAGCTCTGAAAGGTTTTTCTATCCATAATAAGAAAGTCATTAACATTAAACTTCCACTGCCAGGTAGGATTGGTTTGAAGATTATAACCACTATAAAGTGGGGATGCATTGCATATACAATCTGTTAAAGTCCTGTTAAAATGCAGGAATTGTTGCTTCAATGGTTGCCTGTCATCTGTGGAGCCTCACCAAAGCTCATCCATGGAGCTTAGACAGACACGGGGCTGCTCTGCAGCCTGGAAGGGCTAGAGAAGAGTGGCTACTTTCAAAGGGAAAAGGTAAATTCAAATAAGTAGCATCCTCTGCAGAAGGGCTGTAATCCTATCCCAGGAGACAACAGAACTGGTGACCTAACATGTCTCCATGCTCTTGTTGCTGTGATATTTTAGTAATGTGGTGCATAGCCTGGAGGTCCTCAGTGTTCACAGATGGGAAATGCTCAGAGGGGGGACCCCCTCTCCAAGGAGCTACCAAGACTGACATATCTTCTCCTGAATGTGGCCCAGAAACCTGGGTGCTGTTGTGTGGTGTGTTCTGCTGATGTGTTCTGCTTCCTCCCCATGGCTGATGTGTCAGTGAATCAGCTGTCCATCCATCCAGCTGCTTCTTGTATGTAAAAGTTATTTTAGACATATATTTCAGGTGTTCATCATATAATTCATCATATAAAGTGCTTTTGACAATGTACCAGTTGAGCTGTGCCAGGTGTGAGTTGCTCCTCTGATTGGGAGATGGGATGGATGGATGGATGGATGGACAAACTTGGTGAGAAGGATGAGGGATTTTGCTCAGCTCAGCACATCCAGCCTCAGCTCTGACTGTGTGATGTTACACGGCAGAAAAAAGTGTGTGAGAAAGAAGTGAGCATGGAAAGGCAGATAGCAAATTACTGGTTATGAGTATGATCACTGAAGACGATCAGTGGATTTGGTTTGTCCAAAGAAAAATGCAGAGAAGGAAAACAGAGAGGGAAAGAAGCAACCAATACACTATGTGAACCATTCAAAAAGTGGTTAAAGGAGCAGAACCACAGAAAGATAAATTCATGAAGCCAGGAGAGTGCTGCAGGAGTCTCATAAATAACATGTTAAGTTGCATATCAAGAAATCCCCAACTTTCTATCTTTATCTCTTTTCCTTAAATGCATTAGCAGCTGACTTGTCCTTCCGGCTACTCTCAGGTCTTTCTGAGACATTGTTTCCCATTCCATGTGCTTCCCTTACCCAGGCTAGGTTTGCTGCATGGGAACACTGATGGAGTGTCCATGTCAGCCCCCCTATGGTTAAAATCAACCCTGTAAGCAAACCTCCATAATTTTATTTATGACTTTCGTATGAGATAATGGTTTTCCACTTTGAAACAAAAGCTCACTACTTCAACATTTATTTTCTATAAATGCCATAGCATTTATATTGCAACAGGAGACTATTTAGTGACATTATCTGATAAATATCGTGTTATACAGCTGCAATTTACTATGCATATATTTTTAACAGTGTTTCTAACCTAAATTAAATGCTTCTAAAATATGGTACTTGAGGAAAACAAATGTCTCTTCTAGCAATTTTGTTTTTCAGGGTGGACTATTTTTTTAAAACCAGATACCATCTTCATCCTGTCAGGCAGTAAATTATGCACTTGCACTTTCATAAACTCTCCCCTTGGGAACTTAGTCAATGAAATAGAAATGTCTTTTTCACACTCTTCAACTCCACAGAAATACAGGGAAATAGTCAACTTGGTTATAAACTGAATGTCTAAAGGGAATCCATATAAAATGTGGACTAATGCAGTCCTGATGCGTGTATTGTTTAGCATATGTACCATTCACTCAAATAGTGATTTGAGTTGTGACTGGGATCATTAATGCCTCCTTTTTTTTTTTTTTTTTATTAGGAGAGTAATTGCATGTTCTGTGGTGGGATCTGCAGGTACAAAGACACACACTGAGACACACACTGGCACTGACTGTAAATCTCCCTCCCAAGCCAGGACACCTGCAGGAGGAGGAAAGCTTGCTGGCCTGCTCAGGAAGTAAAGCACAAGGTCATTTACACCTCGGTTGATCTTTCCTGTGTTGTGGGGTGGGAATGGGCAGGACAAGGGCTTGCAATGGCATGTCCTGCCTGTGGGATAGCCTTTCGAGAGGGAGAGCAGAGCTACTGAGGCAGCTGAATTCGATGTTCCTTGTAGGTCCCTTCCAACTGAATTATTCTAAATCTACTTCTGTTTTCACCATCCATCATCCATCGCCTGTAACAGTCAAATGTCTTCATATGAAGCCCTGTGAGGTCCAAGGAGTTGGGTTATCCCCTCACCACATCGCGTGTGGGAAGTGTGAAAAGCCAGCAAAAAGGCAGCAAAGGAAAGAAAGCCAGAAGGGAGCTGGGGGGATTCTGAGACGCCCAAGGATCTCCCAGAAGAGGAGGAGCTACAGCAGCCCTCTTGTCCCAGGAAGGGCCCTGAAGCTGTTCACCTGACTACTGATGATCCTCATTTTCCCCAATGTACCTTTAAGAGCCCTCTAAAAGCCCCAGCTCTTCCAGTCTGGGGAATGCATGAAATGTGAGAGGTATTAGATGCATTCGGCAATAGCAGCAAACTTAGAGAAAACAGGAAAATCAACGGCAACAACAACAAAAAAGGAATCTTGAAATTTGGCAGAAAAAAATGCAGTGCGAACCCCACAAGAATGTGAGTATCTTTGCACAAAGCCACTTACGGATGCATTCCTTAAAGGTAATCCCTTCAGACAGTGTGAGGCTGCCATTTCTTTGAAAGATATTAAAGCAGCTGTTGCTAGAACACAGAGAATTACCGAGCTATCTGTCAAGGGAAGGACATTTGTAATGCTATATCTACTTTTCTTTTTTTTTTGTTTTTCTAATTTACAGTTTATTTTGATACCAAATTTCCAGCTACTGAAGGTAATTGAGACTGCAAACAAAATCTCACTATCCACTGATCTACCAAATCAAATTTTTCCTCCTGTAGATATAGTGTTTTTCCTTAGCTTCAGAGAGGAAAAGAATTATGCAGAATGAATGAGAAAGAAAAGGGATTAGTTTATATAATGACCATAGCAGCCATCTCTCCCTTGATCTGTTGTAGTTCATTCTCAAAGAGATGAATGATTATTATTGTAATTTAGAACAGAGCTTGTTAATTTTCCGTCTGCTGTATCTGCTTACTACTCTCCAAATTAACACATATTTTAATAAAAACTAAATATCCTGAGTAGCTGGGATATTGGATGACCCCAGCTGGGACATGGATACAGCAAGATTCTTATCATCTTTGTGTTGCCCTCCTGGAATGACTGTGCACTGCTCTGGTCCTTGAAAGGAATTAAAGTAGCCATGAGGCTATTTTGATGACTTCTGGCTACCAAAGGCCTCAAAAGAGAGAATCTAAGGCAGTATATTAGCAGCTGTGTGTGTCCTTTGCTGTTTTCAAGTTGTGTGGTGTTTCTGAGGGATCTCTAGGAACTCTCTGTCACTGGAGGAGCTCCCTGCTCCATGGTCCTCCCACGCCTAGCACCGGGGCTGGGTGGGTGTTGCAGTAGGAATGGGCTAAGGGAGCTGAGCTTCCCTGATTTTTTTTCTTTTTACTAGCTGATGTCAGAAAATAGAATAGTTCTAAAGGTCTTCAAAATGACATTGGATTTTTGCTCTCTTTGGGGACTACTTGCACTCCCATGGACCAGTCCCATCCGTCTGGTTCTCCTGTGTTATGGTAATCAAATCTGATGCCAACACAGCAACTGGGCTTTCCTCCTTTCCCTTGACTGCACTGAGATTTTCACTGGTCTCAACTCTTTCTGAGAGGTTTTTTTAAATCAAAGTATTGAAGATGAACTATTTCATATGCTTCTTCTCCTGAAGTTGCTTTAACACTTTCGTAGCTCTAAGGTGAGCCAATTCACCCCTAAAATCCATATATTCACACCTAATCACTCCAGCAGGATGCTACTTCAAGGTGGGAAAGCAGCCCTGAGGTTTGCAGCATTTTGGGGGACTCAGTGTAAGTGATGGGATTTAACTCTGCAGAACTCATACAAAACTCACAGAGACTCTGTCCTTCACTTCAAAACATCTGTTAATTTTACTTGTGTGCTCATCATGGAAAGGTTGTCTATATTTTTCCTTTCAGGTTTGCAAAAATAAGCACCAGTGAATGAAGATAAAAGAGAAATGTTGCTGGTTTCTTCCCTGGAGATCGTATTTCTTACTTGTTGCATAACTACTTATTTTAGCATCAATCAGCCAAGCCCTTGTTGTGCAGACAGTTCTGTCCTTTTAAAGCATTTGTGCAGTATTGTTTCTTCCAAAATGCTTTTTTTTGTTTTGTTTTGTTTTGTTTTTATTATTAGATTTATTTCCTCTCTTAGCAAATGCCAACTGGCAACACCCTGCAACACCCTGTCAGAGCTCTTCATAAGTGTTACATAAATATCATACTATGTAAACTGAGTGTTGTATATAACATATACATAACCTTTCTGGAGAACCATCCATCAAGCGCTGTCTCGTGTGTCACGTTTATGCATTTGTACACAAGCTGTTTTCAAGTGTGCATACATGGTAGCCAAAAATCTATTAAAGGGAGTACTTAAAAAGCAGAAATGTCCGAACTCTTGGCAGTGCAACTTCATCTACACCCTTTTGCTGAAGCAGAGCAAGACTTTAATTGCACGTTCAGATACTCTTTTCCTTCTGCATCGCTGTGTGTGCAGTGAAATGGTCAGCAAGGGGCTCAGCAATGCCTATTGTTCAGTACATGAGCCTAGGCAGAGCACATTATTCAGCGCATTATTCACATGTCTGACCACTTTTGGATTTCACAGCAATAGAAAACACAGCTGCAGTATTTCTCTGTGCAGTTTTGAAAAAGCAAGGTGCTCATGTTCTGGATGGTAAAAACATATTGAGGTTGGAAATAGGCACGCTGTGGACCTGCCATGCTGTGCTGCGACCTTCTTTAGAGTGTACACCAGAAATCCTGGAGAAATGGCCCAGAGGGTGGTAAGGCTGTAGCATGCTGTACAGGACCAGAGGAGGGACCTGCAGGTTCCTCAAAAGACAGAGTTACTAATTTCCTCATGACTTTTTCTATAGCACTTTCCACTACACTGCCTCAGTGCTTCAGCACCTTCATTAATCCTCTCTAAACACTCATTCTGAAGATGGGTCAGAGTGACACATGGATGGATTAAGGTCAGTTTTGACTAATTCAGGGCACTCTATCTGAAAAGCTTAACGTCTGCGTTTTCAGAGCATTTAACATGATACAGCACTTCATACATGCAAGCACAGCACCCACTGCTTCCAGCTGCACAAAGATGGATGTCAGCAATTCAGGCTAAAGGTTTCCAGCCACGCACCTGCAGTGGGCAATACAGCCATCAGCAGCCAAAAGTTTGGGTTAATAACTTGTAGTGTTACACATCCTGTGGCAAGGGCACGGAAAGGATCTGCTTCTTTGGGAGAGTTTTATCCTTTTGTCACAATCTGTGCCTTGCAGCCCTCGCATTACTCCTTGGGCAGACGTTGGCTATGCATATAAAATGAGGATCTGGCCAAAATTTGTTTCCTTTTTGGCTTACAGAGCAGATCCATGCTGTGCAGGTGTCACAGAGAAATCAGATTGCGACAGTGTAACTGAGAACTGCATTAGAGTACGTGTGCACAAGAAAATCTCCAGAATTTGGTATGGAATGCCTTGCTTTGGACACTTCTGACATCCAGCCCAGGTAACACAGTGACCTTCACAATATCCCTTAAGGCAGACTATGCTGTAGGTGAGGTGGGATCTGCAGGTGGAGAAAGACAAGGGATGTGCTCATGAATCCCATTGCTGTTGTAATCCCAGGAAATGCTTTTTAGCCAGTAGTTGGTGTTTCCTGTTCCCTGGGAGGCTGCTGAGAGGGCTCTGAGCACCTGAAGCAGCAGGTGCCCCAAGAGCAGCATTTTGAGAGATTTCACCTGCCAGAACTAGGCATGTTTATGGCTGTGTAGTGAACTGCTCTTCAAAACCCAGTAACATGACAAATTTGGGTAGATTTATCTGAAAGACCATAAAAGGCTGCTTCATGCCAAATTTCAAGACCCTGTTTCCAGTGTTAGTCCTAAGAACCACAGGAAGCCCAACAATGACCAAAGTGATGCTTTTCTCCTACTCTGCTTTCATCCTTGGAAGTGCCAAAGGACTTGGAACATTCGGAAAACATCCAGCACAGGCTGCCAAGGCAGAAAGTTATAGCATAATTCACTAAAGTTTGGTAATTTACAAGGAGCCACAACAGGGATGTAAGTTGGGGAGCATCTGGCTATTGTAGCTCTGGTTCCTAATGGTTTATTATTGGTAATTCAGAGTTTTAGGGCTGACCGGTTTAACGAATTGTAAGAGATGATGGCAGATTGTCACTGAAAGAGAGTCTTTAATTTTAATCTTCTGCAGCAATGGTTTAAAACACTGCAAGCCAACTTCTGTAGGGCCCAACAAGCAGCCCTGAACCACCCAGAGTCCAGAACACCCTTTTGGGGAGCGCACAGCGGGATCCCCCGCTCAGAGTCAGGCGGCAGCCGCGCCGCTCCGCACCGCTCCGCGGAAACGCTGCGAAGTTTTTTGGGGGGAACGAACACACATACACACACACACACACACACGCACGGGTTGGGGGGGCTCTTCTGTTGCAGTTACGTCCCCAGCCCCGCCGTTCCTCGCCCCTCCGGAACAGCTGCGATGCTGGAGAGGAGGCTCCGCGTTCTCCCCGCACCCCGGCTGTTCCCACAGCCCCGCGGCCGCGGAACTTTGCTACACGGGTGCGGAAGGGAGAGAACAGCTACGCACCGCGGCCCCCGCCCGCCACGCGATGGGCAAGAGCCGTCTTTTTGACGCAGGAGAAATGGCAAATTTTAAGTACGTCATTAATATGGCGCCAAAAGCTTTCTTTTTTTCAAGTGTAAGCTTTTTTTTTTTTTTTT